>CM044120.1:6729753-7060536 GCA_024174645.1 Lemna minuta | reverse complement strand
TCGTGTCAAAAATAATTATAAACTTACCAATATAATGAAAATATCTCGAATTGAGGGGTATAATGGTAAATAAGGGTCGAATCCACAGGGAATTAGGGAAATTTATGATGATCTATTCGAATTTGATGAAATCAGACGATGAATTGCTGATAGAAATTAGGGAAAATGATAGATTATGAAAGAGAACTTCAAGATGATTCCACAGAATCAAAAATCATCAAATTTGACTTTGATTTCGCGGACAATTTGAAGATCGAAGTGAGGTGATTTTTCCGAAATTTAAAATCGCAAAAATACCGAAATTGAAATGAAATTAACTTGAAATTACTAATCTAAACGGAAATTAAACACTAATATATGATAAATTAGGCAAAACCACTTCCACTAACCCACAATTGCGATTGGTTTTAATGACGAGATGTAACCGCGAGGTCGTCGATTTCACACGGCTCGTGTCAAAAATAATTCTAAACTTACCAATTTAATGAAAATTATTCGAATTGAGGGTTATAATGGTAACTAAGGGTCGAATCCACAGGGAAATAAGGAAATTTCTGATGTTTTCTTCGAAATTGATCAAATCGGATGATAAATCGATGGTAGAAATTGGGGAAAGTGGTATATTATCAAATCGCTTCCACGGAATCAAAAATCATCGAAATTGATCTTGATTTTGCAGAGAAATTGAAGTTCGAAATAGAGATAAATTTCTAAACGTTGAAAATCGCAAAATTGACGAAATTGAAGCGAAATTAAACTTTAAATCCTAATCTAAATTGAAATTAAACATGATTGGATGATAGATTAGCAGAAACCGCTTCCACTAACCCCAAATAGCGATCAAATTAACACGATTAAACCTCTTAATCGTTGAAAATGTGAAGAACGCGATGTGGAGATTCAAGCGTTGATTTCTCCTTCTCTATTCAACCAAATCTCGACTTCAAGTGCTCCGTGGATGAGAAAATGGGTGTAGGAGAGGATGGAATTGAGAGATTCGAGAAGGGAGGTGTCTAAACAGATCAATTTGCTTGATTTCAAACTCGAATGCTCAGAAAGTCCAAAGAACATCTCTATTTATACACTTTTTGTGCGTAACCGTTTGATCAAAATGATCGACGGTTACGATGAAACGGTCCATCGTGGATCGTTTTGATTATGTCGCGGCCGTTGGATCTCTGATGGAGCGTCTGGATGCAGCCGTTGAGATGCGTTATAAAACGCATTTGATCTCCTCCATTGGATCGCGATCCGACGCTTCGAATGCATCCCGCGCGATGCGATCACATCCGTTATAACTCCCGATCTAAAGGCACATGCGTTTGATATGATCAGGTGGACCGTGAGCCCATCCAATCGACGCACCTCGATCGTCTTTAAATTGATCCAACATTCCTCCTTTTGCCGCGTGTCCTGCACTTGAGATTCCGTGTGGAACTTAGTCCCACACGGAGAAAATTAAAGAAATCCAACAGGTTTATAAGGTGTGCGAAATAAGAGGGTTAGCTTAAATTCCGAATACGGAATGCTTATATGTACTATAACCCATATACTTACGATAAATATAAATATGCACACGTGTCACCTATGCGCCACGTAGGCGCTCGCGTGGGCCCGTGTGGCGCTGCCACGTGGCCCTGAGTGCCATGTCGCATCCACGTGGGTCCCACGTGAAAATAAACCCGATTTTTTCTTTTATTTTAATTATTTTAATCGTTTCAAAATCAAAAATAATTCAGAAAAAATCCAGAAAAATCCTTAAAAATTAGAAAATTCATAACTTTTAAAATATAACTCCAAATTAATCCAAATTTCTTTCATTTGATCCAAAATTTAATTATCTATCAATATAAAGAGTCAAAATAAATAAATAATGAGAGCTTTAATTTCCATTTCAAAAATACATTTATTTTTTTAAAGATTTTATCTTAAGAAAATATAAATAAATGTTTATAAAACATTTTCTCTCATTATTTTGACACTAAAAGCATCTATAATCTCAAGTAAAGATGGGTTATTAAGTTATTCATCTTTATATCATCATATAAAACCCTAATTTAAAGTATTTTTGAGATTATAATGATTTATTATGGAATGATATAAAAATACATATAAATATGATAACATGCATGGAAATGAAATTATTTATACCTTAATATGCATCCAAAATCATGTTTTATAATGTTTATTTAGCATGTTATCAATTAACCCCATTAATCACCGGAATCAAGGCTTTTCATCAAAATCCGAAAATCGCGATTCGTGGAGTTCAAGCGTCGATTTCTTCCTCGTCTTTCGCCCAAATCTTGATCTTAAGCATTCTGTGGATGCGGAATTGAGTCTAGAAACGATTAGGATTAAGAGATTCAAGATATTTGGTGTCTAAACAGTTCAATTGGATTGAATTCCTCTCAAATGTTGTACAAATCGGAAGAACATCTCAATTTATAGGGTATTTGGGCGTAACTGTCCGATCAAATTGATCAACGGCTCTGATGAAACGGTCCATCACGAACCGTTATCGTTAAGTCGCGGCCGTTTGATCGCGATCGAACGCTCGAGATGATGCCATGTGTTCGCGCATTATAAAACGCCTTGAAACCGTCACCGTTGGATCGCGATCCGACACCTCTAATGTGTTTCTTCGCGATTTAATCTCGACCGTTATAACTCTCGCGATCAACGGTCGAGATTAGATGCAATCCGGTGTACCATGATTAAAGCCACGGGTCCATCAATTTAAGTCAAGATCAAGCGCCACGATTCACCGCGCGATCGGACGTCCCTTACGCTGTCACGTCATCGCTTGCATCAACCGTTCGATCGCGACGTGATCGGACGGCTTTGATTACACCACGTCACCTGCACACTATAAAATTTTCAAAAAATCGATTTTAAATTAGAAAAATTAATTTTTAATTCTGGAAAATCCTTAGAAATTCATTAAAAATTCTGAAAAATTCTGAAAATTCTAGAAAAATTCCTAAAAATTAGAAAATTCATAATTTTCAAAATATAACTCTAAATTCATCCAAATTTATTTCATTTGATAAGAAATGTAATTATCTATCATTCTGAAAAGTCAAAATTAATAAATGACAAGAGTTTTAATTTATTTTTCAAAAACACATTCACTTCTTTAAGATTTTAATTTTAGAAAATAAAGTGAATGTTTATAAAAATGATTACTCTCATTATTTAACTTTAAAAACCACATAATCTCAAGTAAAGATATGTTATAAAATAATCTATCTTTAATTCATCATAATTAACCCTAATTTAAAGTATTTTGAGATTATAATTACTTTTTCATAGAATAATAGATAAATACTCATAAATATGATAACATGCATATGAATGAAATCTTTTATGCCTTAATATGCATTAATAATCATGTATTATCATGTCTAATTAGCATGTTATCATCTCATGTCAAAGGACCACATACACAACCATGACATGAATCAACATGATTGACAGTTAGGTATAATACCATTCAGGGATTTATACGGATCAATTCAGTGAACTCTTTCTCCAAAGAGCACCCACTATCTATCCTTAGTGTCTCCACGACGATGGCTATAGGATCAGCCATACTCATCATGTTAGTTGGGTTAGATAGTGATATTCTTTCCGGGTAATTCTATGTCCTTCTCGAATATCCCACTAATAGGAATGTTTAGAACATATGTTTAAAGACTAGTGATCACTATATTATGATATCATCATAATTCACTTAGTCATTTTACATGCTCATGGACTTCATTGCAAACATCACACAAGAATGACAATGAATAAATATCATTTCAATGAACATAAACAATATACATGAAGATGTGATTGGCTTATAGGCCACATAATATCCATCAATACATGGCAGTATTTGAGTGGATGAAAATGTATTTTATTGAATGGATCAATCCTCGCCATTCATCTGAGGAGTTATAACGGCCAGGATTTGAAGAGCCATTTGAGAATCTGAAACGTCGATTCACAATTGGACAGATCGTGATGCTTATTCTTCATGCGCGATACGGCAAAATATTGAGCGCTCCTCTTCAATCAAACAGATTGGACTTAACTCTAACGATTTGCATCCAAGTGTTTTATCTGAGCCTTTGATTGAAGATGAAGAACCAAATACAATAGTCAAACCCAATTTTTCCTATATATACGCATGTTCTTTGATGATGGAAACCATTTTTGGGTGTTTTGAGTAATCAAACTATTTATACATTTTAATCTTTTAATCTCTTGATTTTTTCACCTCTTCTAGATTGATTTCTGCATCCAGGGAATGCTTGAAATCATGATTTTTTTGAGAGAATAGGGAGAAATCATCTCTTGAATGCCGAAATTTAACTTCGAAATGGTGGAATGAATATCCCTTGATCCGAAAATCAATTGGATCATTTCAAGCTCAACTTCGGGTTAGATTTTTCTTCCTAATCTTTCATCCTATATCATTAGACTTTAATTTTGAAACATAGATTAATCAAATTTTAAATAATTTCTCGGTTTTCTCTCTCTTTGCTATCAATATTTCTCCCTATTTTTTCTCCTTGATTTCTCTGCAAATACTGATCCAAATCGAGTGATTTTTGATTCAGTGGATTTTTCTTGGAGTTCTCTTTCTAATTTTATTAAAATCTCTAATTTCTCACCTTAATTTCTCATCAGATTTAATCAAATTTGAATAACACTTCTAAAATATCTCAATTCTCCATGGATTCGACCCTTATTCACCATTATACTATTGAATTCTTGATTTTTATCTTTAATTGGATAGTATAGCAATAATTTTGACACGTCTCTGTGTGCATTCAATGATCGCACGAATGCGTCTTTTCAATGCTATGGGTGAAATCCTTAGTCCACGAGCTTGGTTTTTGTGTTAAAAAAGCCATGCCCATGTATTTTGACAATTTGGCGGCTATCTTCATCATGAACAATCTCACCTTCCATAAAAACACCAAGGACATCGAGATCGATTGTCATGTCGTACGCGATCAAGTATTGGCAGGGCTTATCTCCCTATCTCATCTTGTCACTTCTGCCCAAATTGTTGATACTTTTACCGAGGGCCTCAGTGTGACTTCGTATGATCCCATGTCACACAATACTAGCTTTTTTAATTTCTATGTTCTAGTTTGAAGGGGAATGTGAGTGTATATATGGTTGATAACATGCATTTATAACTTAAATTCTTATCCTAATTAACTCATAATCATGTTTATTTTATGTGAATATGATGCATGTTATCATAGTTTTTATGAATTTTCTCCATTGATATGATATTCTACTAAATTTCATATTTATGCATAAATTAGGGATAATTATGTGCTTTCTTGATGATTAATCTCTTTGCAAGATTAAATTAATAGGAATTAAGTACTTTCCCTGACTTATTTTGACTTTAGTAAATGATTTAAAAGATTAAATATAATAAGGAAATTATTGGATGATTAAAAGAGAGGGATCTTAAGGAATGTCTTTAGGTTATTTTTAATTCATCCTATATTCTTCCTTAAAATTATATTTTAGATGGCATAATATTAAAGATGGAGACAATTGTGATCCAATGGAGAAAATTTGGATTAAAAAGGAGTTGTATTTCTCAAGTTATGAAGTGTTGAATTTTTTGATATTTTTCTGATTTTTATCTGGTTTTTAATTGGATTTATATTGATTTTTCGGGATTAAAATCGCACAAAAAGGGGGCTTATTTTCCGCAGAACCAGCAAATGACATGTGGCATGCAGGACCATCGCGGATGCGACACGACACTGAGGCCACGTGGCAGGGCCGCGCATGGCCCACGCGAGGCACAGGTGGCGAGCAGGTGGCGCGGGTGGCGCGGACATGTGGCAAGAGGCCACGCAAGTACACACGGACGCCCGTGAGCGGCGCCATGTGGCGAGGGGGGCTAGCAGTTGGAGGGCCCACGGGTTAGTGGGCCCTAGTTATAGGATTGGGGCGGTAACGCAATAGCATTAAACTGCCCTGTATTATAAGCTCACCTTTTATGTTTTTTTCTTCCGTGTGGGACTATGTTCCCACGCGTTTCTTCTATGCAGGACACGTGGCGGCACCGCGGGCGGTCGAGGCGATCGCAGGGCGTCAATCGCATGGACCCGAGTGATGCAGGACGCGGTGGTGAAAACCCTCGTGCCTGATCAATGGGGACTGAGGTTGACCGGAGGTAGCCGGTCAAACCTAACCTATGGGTAGGCGAAACCTAGACTCTAAATACGACTTCTAACCTAAACCTAAGTGCGGGCAGGCGGGCCGATTAGCAGAGGCGACTCCGGGTGACCCGGGGAAACTCGCGATGATGGGTAGGGTGAGATCCTCTCGATCCACGACCGGAGGCGTGGAAGTCGCTCGTCATGGAGTGGCCAAGAGATTGCAGCTCACGCTCAGTGATGGACCTGACGCTCGCGTGGGAAATCTCGAACCTATATCCGTACTACCCTACCTACGTCGTCCGACGGCGGTGGAGACGAGTAAAAGAAACACTTCGAAAAGTAATTGACTTTAAAATGAAGGGGTTGAAGCTAATCTGCGGGGCGGGGATACCCGGTGGGTCGTGGCTAGCTGAGAGTCGTCGCACGCTGGGCGGAGGCTAGCCGAACGCGGTGATCCCGGGAGGGACGGGCGTACCATGGGTACGTGCGCGACTGCTCCGAGGGCAGCGGAGTTGCGCGGTGAAGGGGTGCGGGCACGGCAAGCAAGCACGGGCGAGGCGAAGACGAGTCGCAACGAGCCGACGGGTCGCGCGAGCTTCGGGTGAAGGCAAGAGGCGGCGTCCCGGGGCCGGCTCGAGCAATCCGGGCCGGTTGAACGGTCGCGGGGTCGGTCTCCGGCCGTGCTAGGCCGCTCTCGGGCCGGTGCAGGCTGTCTGGACCGCTCGGGCGGTCTGGACCGGCTCTGGACCGGCCGAGGCGGCTCGCGGTCCAGGGCCGGTCGGGATCGAAGCCGTGCCCCGGACCGGTTTGGGCCGGGACCGGCCTGGGACGGCTCGACCGGCCGGCTGGGGGTCGGCTGGGACGGCCGAACCAGGTCACGGCGCGGTCCGGGCCGGTTCAGGCTGGCTCGGGCCTACCTTGGAGCGGTCCGGGGTGAGGCAGGCGGCCCGGACCGTATCGGTAGGGAGAGGTGGGAAGGGGGGCGATTCCCGCTGAGTCGGCTCAGCGGGAATCGGCCAGTTCCCTCTCGGCCCCTGGCTAGGGCTTCCTTTCGGATGGCGGGCGGCACGCGACGAGGGGAGGCGGGGCGGCGGTTCCGGAGCGGAGGAGGGAGCGCCGGCGGCAGTTTGGGGAGGGAAGCAGGGGGCGGCGGTCCTCGTGGCGGAATGGGGCGCGGAGGCTTGCGGGGTTGCGGGAGGCGAGCGGGAGAAGCCTCGGAAGGTGGCCGGAAGGTAGAGGGAGATGGTGGCGGAAGGTGGAGTGGGAGGAGGAGCTGGAGGGGAGGCTTGCCGGAGGCTTGCCAGAGATCGGGGAAGAAGGGGAAGGTCGTGGAGGGGGTGAACGGGAAGGTGGCAGGGCTGGCCGGAGAGGGAGGGGATCTCGCCGGAGGAGAGGCTGGGGATGGCCGGGAGATGGGGGGTGGAGGTGGAGATGATGGCGGTGCGCGCGGTCCGAGGCGGCGGCAGCGGCGGCTGGCCCGAGGCGGCGGCGGAGGCGGCGGCGGCGGCTGAGGGCAGCGGCGTCGCGATGACAGTGGAGATGAACCAGTGGCCGGGGGCAAGGAGTGGCGGCGGTCGTCGCGGCGAGCGGCGGCGGCAGCACGGAGGCGTGCGGCGGCGGCGGCGGCGGCGGCGGCGGCGGCGGCGACGACGGCGGCTGGACTCCTTCCCCGACCTTCCTTGAGCAGCCACTTGAGAGGGAGAGCACTCCTTTCTTTCTTCAAATGACGGCTAGGGTTTGTGGGGGTCTCTTCCCCTCTTATAGAGCCCATAATGGGCCGAGAGGGGAAAAGGGCCCACTTGAGGCCCACAACCCAAAACCCAAAAATACTCATAGAAAAATAAAAGGTTCACAAAGAAGGGGCTTCACGAATGGGATCCCGAAAAGGGAGGAACCCACCCGAAAGCATAAAAGGAAGAGGGAAATAAGCGAGGACCCGCTTAAACACGTGCGGGTCAAAAAGTTCATAATAAAGAAATAAAGAAATAAAGATAAGCGGATAGATCCGCGCGCGCAAAAGGGCTCCTCCGGCGCCGTGATATCGTGTCTTGGTGGCGACGGGGGTCGTACGCCACCACCGAGTCCACGCGATCATTGATTTAACACGTGTGCTAAATCCACTTTAAGTGACGACGATCGAAGACTCACATGCCGACACGTGGAAGCTTTGGAAGCGTCCGATCTTCATCGACACACGATTGTGGAAATGCACTTCGGACCACACGATCTTCATCGGATATGATCACGATCTTCATCGGATGGTCGTGACGCACCGTGACTTCATCACATCGAGGGGAAGACACGTGGACACATCTGGATGCATCTCGATGCAATGATCTTCATCGGACGGTGGAAGTGTTAGCAAAGGAGATCGTGGTCCACAATCAACGTCCATGACCGCCGCGTGATCGCGAACCGATCGTTACGTAATTGTGGTCCAATCGCAGCGCAATCAAGGCCACGATCGCTTCAAATTGATGGCCCACGATCGTCGTGCGATCGTGGCCATCAAATCCAGCTCTCCATCGGATCCAACGGCTCAAATTTTGTGGGCAAAACTCCCCTTTAAAAACCGATGTATTCTCTCTTCTTTTCTCAACTCTTGATTGATTCGTGAAGTAATTAAGCAAATTTGGAGCAAAATATTGAGTTCATCATGATTCCGCTGCGTTTAGACTCAATTGCGATCTGATTGGAGCATGATTAATTGTGATTCATCGTCGGATTTCATCGGATTTTCCCCTTGAACGCCAAACGTCCGCGAGGAAGCGATCGGGCAAAATCCGCTTCAATCTGTGTGAATTGAAGCCCCATCTTCGCAGAAATTGGGTTAGTAGTGAGATTCGATCAATTATCTGACGGTGATTTGAGTTTTGATTAGTTTTAGATCGTTAATTTTGAGTTTTAGTTCATAGTTTTCTTCAATTTTGCCTAATTTTAGTCTAAAATTTTGCTGATTTTGAAAATAGGATATCTCTCTGATTATAATTCTTAATCACCTGATTTTGATTTCATTGTATTTCTTATTTCATCAGCTTTCTGTGAATAGAAAATTCGTCGAATTCCGAGATCATTTGACCCCTCAATTTAACGTTTCACCAAGCACTATTCATTTTCAATCCGAATTTAAGCATTGACTTTCGGGGTGAATTACTTTCAAAATATAAATCAGAATTTGATAATTTTGGTCTCTTTGGAATCCTCTGGTTCTTAGCTTTCTATTAATATATAAATTGTAAGATTTGGATATCATTTGATAAGTCAATTTGAAGATTTTCTCCAAAGTATTCATTTCGGATTTTTCTGATCTTTGATTTTCAATAATTCATAGTAAATCCATTTCTTATCAAAAAATCACGAAATTCCATTTTTCTCTATAGATTTTGAATATATAATTTTCGTAATCTTTTGATATCTTTTGATTCTTTGATTTTACAGAAATTCGATTGTTGGTCAAAGTCAATGTTTTGACTTTGACTTTTGACTATTCTCTGTCTAAACCAAGATCTTAAATCTTAAAATTCGTTATTTAGTATATTTATATCATTTCTATTCATAAAATCTCATTTCTAATTCTTTAAAACCTCTTTTAAACCTAAGTTTGACCAAGTCAACTCTGCAATAAAAGTCAACCTTGTTCTCTGTGGATAGACCCAATACTTACACTTTACTTGATTTTATATCTTTGTCATTGTGAGTTCAGTATTATAAATTTTTTTTGACCGACATTTGTGTGTTTTAACAACCGCATAAAACGCTTCGTCAATTGTCTTAAGAGCATTTTTGTCTTTTGTCTTTTGCATCGTTCTCTCCTCTCTATAAGAGGAGGACTGCCCCACCCTACCCCCAACTCCTATTTTAATTTCAACTAACTATCTCTTCCACAATCTCCTTTTATATTTCCTTCATTAGATAGTATCAACAAAATATAAAATTGGAATAAAATATTTATTCGCATTTTTCACAATACTTGAGATAAACAAGTTATTTACTCATAGTCTTTAGTCCATGTCAATAAAATTATTAGAACTTAAGTTCAACATGCCTAATTCCCAAGTTTTTTTATGGATAGGGCCATGTGTGAGCAGAAGGCATCAAACACTGAATTTAATTATTCAAATAACATTGTAATCAAGATGAATAGACCCAAAAATCTTCCATATTGATTTATAATAATTTAAGAATTTATATGAATGATATAGAGTGTAAGGAATATTTGTAGCTCTATCCTAGTCACCATTCTAAGAGTTGAGAATGAGAAGTAGAGGAATTTGGATGTAACAAGTGAAAAAATAAGCTCACTAACATTTACTAACTTAATGATAATAATATATTTCTATTTTTTTAATATTAAGTGTGATAGTGAGAAAAGGAGGAGAGAGAAAGAACATGATTAAGAGAAATAAAAAAATACAATACAAATGATGTTTGTTCCATACTGTAAGATGATAACTATAACATATGACTTGGTATTACATGATTATCTCTTTTTTATTATGTTACTAGAAAAACATTTTTCGTCATAAAACTATCACTGGGGTGATTTTATAAAGTATATAAATGATTTGAAGAATTATTGCTTTCAGTACTTAGACTATTTGTTGATATTTCAATAAAACTCTCCTAATTTTTTCTCATGCTATGATAATATAAATTTCTTAATTTTTTGGAACTTATTTTGATTTGTTCATATACAAAAGAAATATACACCAAAGCATCAACTTCAAGGACAAGCATCAAATTTTCAATTCAATTTCCTTATTTAATTCTTATGCACTGAGACAAACATTTCCAAATTCTCAACATTCATAATCAACTCAATATGAAAACCTAGATAAATAGGGGCAAGAGAAGGAAACTTTCAAAAAACAAAAATCTATAGTTGATGATATACTAATAAATGATCTATTTTAATTAATGTGCATAATTTTTTTCTCTCATATGTATCTTTAAAATACATGTTCATTCATTACTTTGTAAATTATACATTAGGAAGTTAGGTGTACAGTATAACTAAATGCTTATATTATGAAGAGAGTGAGTAATCTAGTTACATGTAGACATGTTAGCATATAAGATCGATACTATGTGCCCTATAAGCCCAATCACATATCCATGTCTCATTTATATTCTTTTAAATGAAATTTATTTATTATTATTCTTATTTGATATTTTCAATGAAGTCCATGAGCATATGAAATGACAAAGAGACTTTTGATAACATCATACTACAACCATCGCTTATCGTTGAATGTTTGTTATAAATATTCTTATTCAAGGGATATTCACGAAGGATAAAAATATCTGGAAAGAATTGTACTATCTAATCTAGCTATTATGATGAGTATAATTGATCTTGTGGCCATTAATACGTGAACATCAAAGATACAGTGAGTGCTCTATGGAGAAAAGATTCATTGAATTGATCTAAAGGAGTCAATTAATGGTATTATACCTAATTATCAATAAGGTTGATGTCTGTCATGCTTGTGTATATGGTCTTTTGATCTAAACACTAAACACATTTTGTGGATGGATAATTGTATTTTGACTATTATGTAAAAATGCCTAACTATGGGATCTTCAAAATATCATAGATTAGATACAACACAAAGTCCTCAAACATGATTTTATAGTCAAGATGGGATCGTCTACCCTTTATGTAAGAGGGGATTGACTAGAGCAATAAGATATGATAAAATCCTTGGCCAAGGTAATATAACTATCAAATAAGATGTTCTCAATGATTTTCTTTAAATATTAGTACTAAATTGAATTACATATTAGAGTTTGATAGTAGACCACACCCTAAGTCATTCATGAGTCTCGTTGGGATGAAGTATTCCACATACACGTTAGCTGATGTGGGTGAGGTTCTCTTAGGGAGTTCTATACACTCAATACCTGCTAGAGCACACAATGTAGCTTGGCACTCAACTCACTAGCAACTTGACCTATAGAGTAAGTTAAATTGATAATTTATTTATTTATTTATTTATCTATATACTGATATTGATAATTAATAAGGTTAGCCAATAAGTGTTATTGAATCTATAGAATTATTAACTAGCAAAATATACAGACCTAGAAGGTCACAAACATAAAGTCTATAGATATTGGAGGATATAGATATAATTCTTAAGATTTTTGTGAAAAGTTCATATTCCTAATATCTATAAATACAAGGGGAGAACAACCATACCTAAGGGTGCCCATTCAAACTTTGTGAAAAACTCTCGCTTTTCGTAGCTTCTTCTCTTGAAGAAGAGCATTGACGAAGAGATCCAACCATTCAACAATTATATAAATACAACTAGAGGTTGTACACTTGAACAACTTTAATAACTCCTTCAATAAATCGTGTATCTATACTAGATGATATGATCATTAATTATTAATACCTCGATGCTTCGAATGTTTAATTTAATATCTTCTGCTATGTTTGATGTTTTAATCAAAATTTTGAGAATTTATCAAGCCTTAGATCCCACCATACAATTGAGGTGGGCAAGCAAGCATCAATCAAACTAGGTTTTATAGTCTCACACAAACACCCAAAACTAGACACCAAAACTCTAAAACCCTAACTCATGACACATATAATAAGAATTTTAGATTTCACTTTAACTATGATTTACAAACCAATCTAAGGATAAGGATCTAAATGTCATTGAGCACATGGGCTATGATATATCTTTAGGGAGAGTGCCTGACATGGAGCACACTTCTTTGATATTTAAGAAAACTCCTTGTTAACCAAGTGCATGACAACTATTTCCACGACAAATTCAATTGACAATGGCTTGTGGATTTTATGAATAAGTAAAATTATCAATTAGTAACTTGTGTACACAACCCTAAAGACATTTTATATCCACAATGGGCTCTAGCAAAAAAAACTAACCATTATATGCTATATCAGTTCATGAATGATGGCACTTGCTCTAATTCCATGGATGACCATACCTTGTAAGATGAGGAAAAAAAGTTGCTCTAGTGAACATTCAATGGATCCCTTAAAATTAAAGATATGTGATGTCATAATCCTTGGTTTTTCTATAAATTGCTCACCTGGTGAGGTTTATTAATTTTAAATTAGGTCAAACAGGTTGTGATATATATAAATATCTTCATAGATGCCTTGGTAGAATACTTCAATGTATCAGATAATCCATAAAACATGAAATAAGTGCCCTAGTCAGGGGCCAAGCGATAATGAAATGATTTTAGAGAGTTTACATCGAATCGTTTTCCTTGCATGAAGCGACCGGAAGATAATCTCGGTGCTCTCTTTCACACTCATCTCCTTAGACTCCAAAACTGATGTTCCTTCTCCTCGATAGTCTCGAGGAAGATACAAGAGTTGAACCTTTGATCTCCCTGGATTCAAGATTAGAATTCAAAAATAATTTCCAATATCTTAATAAAAAGTTAAATAGTCACCTAGTGGCATAAATAAAGTTGACTTTTGAACAACAACTCGGCTAACTTTTGATCTCTTGAGACTGTTAAGTGATTGCAAGTCTTCTTGCTCTCCCTTGAACTCCACAAACTCTCCGAGAATAATTTTATCTCTAACTTCCAACCTG
This sequence comes from Lemna minuta, assembly GCA_024174645.1. NCBI lineage: Eukaryota > Viridiplantae > Streptophyta > Magnoliopsida > Alismatales > Araceae > Lemna > Lemna minuta. The sequence continues at coordinate 7,046,759 of CM044120.1, read as the reverse complement.
TTCAAAGACAATAGTTTTAACCATGCAAATGTAACATTCAAGGAAGAGATTATAATACCTATCCCAAATGGGGGTAGTGCTTAGGACCAACTGCAGCTTCTGATGGATTTCATCAGGCGAGTCATTTTTACTGCTATGAAACGCATCTTTAATCCATGAAGAGAACCCAATTCTTCCTTCCGGTTTAAGATCGCTCCATTTATCATGTGTAATGACCTCAGAAGCAGAGTAGATTGAAGGGCTCACCCTAGAAGAGTCCAAATTAAGATCACATCATTACATAGCAAGTTACCTAAGGTAATGCAAGATGGGTGGACTGGGCCATAGCCCATCAACATCAGTGGATCCACAACATGGATCCAACCACTGAGGTCAGTGGTCAAAAACACAAAAGTGATTAAGCGTAAGAGTTTAAAAATTAACATAATCAACAGAGCAACATTTCCTTTATGGTAACATAAGCATACCTGCAGTATGGATTTGTAAGAACTACTCTTGCTTTGAAATGTTCATTGGGTAGTGTGATTCCTCGTCGTTCGAGGTAAGACTTAAGAATCTCAGCTTGCCTCAGGGTTTCAGCCACCTTGGGAAAAAAATTTAAATCCATAAATAAAGAACGTGAGGTGAATTTCATGCAACCCATAAAATAGGAGGAAAAGATTGAAGGACTTAAATGGTATTCTATATTAGAGTTTTGAATCCTCTGAGGGAGGATCGGTATTGTGTTCTGCTTCAAGACGTTACCTATGAAAAAAGTGGTGCCGGCAACGTAGGCTTTCAAAGGAGAGAAGCCTTTCCAAATTCAACATGCTTTTTACCCTCTCTTGAGGATGAGTTATAAATATTCTAGACGGATGTTGTAAGATGATATTAGTCTGCATTACATCTATTATAGATAAGACGGTATGAAGATACTGTTGGAGTTAGGAGCCAGCGCTTAACTCCAACAGATACACGTAATTTACTCGTTTAAGATCGCAGATATATCAAGAATACTGTTTCCGAGCTTCCATAAAAATAGAGTTAGACGCATGGATCAAATTAATCAGCCGAAGTTATGAAGTAACCCGAGCAATAATCAAATACCAAGACCAGAACAAAGATAATCACTGCAGAGGTGCAAGTAACAGCGATGAGGAATAAGTACCGGATCTTCGTATACTTTATTTTTATCGTGTCTATCTCCCACACAAAACCATGCTCCATCTTTACCGACCTCCAAATACCCACTAAAATTCCTAACCGCAATCACGATCACCTCCCTACAAAAATCCCCTTCAAAGGAACATTATCATAGAAATAAAAAATAAAAAGAAATTGAAAATTGTAATCTACCGTTCGGTGACCACAACAACATCCACACTCTGCCTGATTCCGTGGTCCGCATCGGGAATTCGGAGCCCTACATACGCTTTACCGCCGTAAACCTTCTCGAATCTAATAAAAAGTCATTAAAAACAATAATTATATAAAACACTTAAAATCCTCGGATTTGATTATTAGGTTTGAAAAACTCACCGATCGGCGACGAGGAAGCAGAGGCGGGAATCACCGCTGTCAAACCCGGGGAATACGTCTCCGTTGGCTATGAAGAATCGCCTGAAGAGCTTGTAGATGACTACTCCGAAGATGATCTCGAACAACATGATGGCGGAAATGGAGAAACAGTATGGCGGGAGACAGTTTTCTCCTTTTCTTTACTGGTAAGCTTCGTCTTGAAGAAATCAAGAGATTATGGGCTGAGAGTGAGGCCCAATATCAAGTGGAGGAGCACTTAGACCGCGATAGTTTCGAAGCTCTCTCTCTCTCTCTCTCTCAGCCCATGATTTTATGGGCTGAGAGTGAGGCCCAATGTCAAGTGGAGGAGCACTTAGACCGCGATAGTTTTGAAGCTCTCTCTCTCTCTATAACTCTCTCTCTCTCTCTATAACTCTCTCTCTCTAACTCTCTCTATAACTCTCTCTCTCTAACTCTCTCTATAACTCTCTCTCTAACTCTCTCTCTCTATAAATATCTCCCTCTCTAACTCTCTCTCAAACTCTCTCTCTCTATAAATATCTCCCTCTCTAACTCTCTCTCTCTCTCTAACTCTCTCTCTCTCAACCAATGATTTTTTGTAGTAGCCGTAGAATGCAAACTTGGATATACCTATAGGGTGCTTAGTAGCTTCAAAGGCTGCTCCATAAACACATGCTCTATGATAAAACCATTTACCTATACTGCCTTTTTGATATCAAGATGGGCGGCACAAGTTTTCCCCTTTACTGCCTTTCGTTTTTCTGGCTACCATCGTCAATCTCTCTGAAATCGACTCGGATTGACTGGGATTTGACTCGGACTAGCGTCTATCATTCTGGGCGGTGACCAATTTGGAATCGACTCGGACTCCAGTGATGGAGGTGCATTGAATATGGAGAAATATGGTCAGCTTCTCTATGTGCGATTGATCTGTGGTTTTGGGCATTCTCTCTTTCTCTAAGGCGTCAGCCTTGGTTCTTGCGGTAGGAGCAAGGGCGTAGCATGACCGCACACACAAAGCCACCTTCCGAATGCAGCAGCAGCAAGCTGGCAGCACCCATTTTTGGGTGCAACTTTGGAGTGCTTCTGGGCACTGATAACATGCATTTATAACTTAAATTCGTATCCTAATTAACTCATATTCATGCTTATTTTATGAGAATAGGATGCATGTTATCATACTTTTTAGGAATTTTCTCCATTGGTATGTCATTTCACTAAAGTCGATATTTATGCATAAATTAGGGATAATTTCATGCTTAATAGATGATTAATCTTTTGTTATGTTTAAATTAATAGAAGTTAATCTCTTTTATTGAATGATTTTGACTTTGGTGCATGTTTTAAAGGATAATTTTAAAATGCATTTATGATTTAGAATATTTATTGACAAATGAATTAAGTAAATTTTAATTCATCTTGATTTCTTCTTTGTAAATATATTTTTAATGACATGATGTTAAAAAGGAAGAAATTTGTGATCCAATGGAGAAAATTTGGATTAAAAAGGAGTTGTATATTTTAAGTTATGAATTTTTGAAGTTAATGTCCTTTTTCTGATTTTTATTTGATTTTTATTTGATTTTTTCTTTATTAAAATCGTGAAAAAGGGAATATCTTACCTGCAGGTGATGATGTGGCGAGCGGACCCAGCGGACGAGCTGACGTGGCACGTGGGACCACCGCGTGAATGCGACGCGGCACTGAGGCCACGTGGCAGAGCCACGGGTGGCCCGTGCGAGGCGCAAGTGGCGCACAGGGCGCGGACACGTGGCAGGAGGCCACGCGTGTCCACGTGGGTCCACGCAGACACTCGTGAGGGTGCCACATGGCGAGAGAGGCTGGTGAGTGAAGGGCCCACGGGTTAGTGGGCCCTGGTGAGAGTATTGGGGCGGTAACACAAATTCGTTACCGCAGCGCCCTATTTAACCGCATAGTCCCTTTTATTTTACTTCGTGTGGGACTATGTTCCCACACAATTCCTTTCTTTTGCAGGCTACGTGGCGGCAGTGATAACATGCAATCTTAACATGATAAAACATGATTATTAATGCAAAATAAGGCATAAAACATTCCATTTATATGCATGTTATAATATTTTTAGTGCATTTCTATCATTCTATGAAATTTTATGTTATAATCTCAAAATGCATTAATTTAGGGTTAATTATGATGAATTAAAGATCAAAGATTTTATAACCCATCTTTACTTGAGATTATAAGTGGTTTTTAAAGTTAAATAATAAGAGAAATCATTTTTATAAACATTCATTTAATTTTCTAAAGTTAAAATCTTAAAGAAATGAATGTATTTTTGAAATAAGAATTAAATCTCTTGTTATTTAAATATTATGAATTTTTAGAATGATAGATAATTAAATTTCAGATCAAATGAAAGAAATTTGGATTAATTTGGAGTTGTATTTTGAAAGATATGATTTTTACAATTTTTAGGGATTTTTTTTGGATTTTTCCGATTTTATTTTCTATTTAAAAACGCTTAAAATAAATAAAAAAAATAAAAAAAATTGCAAAAAAGGGCGCGGGTCCCACGCGGGTGCGACGTGGCACGCAAGGCCACGTGGCAGAGCCACGCGAACCCGTGCAGTGCCTACGTGGCACGATTTATATTTATATAGTTTATTTATATATCATATATAATAGAGGTTTTTCAGCTTTAGTAGGCCAGGAAGGTATTCAAGACCTCTTAATCCGTCGGGCATTATAAACCCAACGGATCTCACTAACTTTTTCCGTGTGGGACTAAAGTCCCACACATTGTTTTAAACGCAGGACACGTGTAGCGATATGAGGCGTCAGATCGTGATCGGAGCACGCCGATCGAGTGGACGCGTGGTCCACGGATTAAAATCAAGACCACGTGCGTTTTAAACAAGTTATAACGGCTCAGATTTTATTGACGTGGCGGACGGAGAGACGTCAGATCGACAGCGCGCGTCGATATCACGCGTCAATCAGATGGACAATGGACCACCGGATCAAGATCAAACACGTGCGCAATTCTCAGGCGTTATAACGGTCTAGATCGAACCGTGGTGGGAGCATCTGGACCGTCAGATCGCGATCCAAGGGGCTAAATCGGAGCGTTTTTATAACGCTTATTGATGGGATCATCCTGGCGCTCCATTTTCAATCCAACGATCGCGACTTAATTGAAACGGTCCACGATGGACCGTTTCATCGTAACCGTCGATCGAAACGATCGGACGGTTACGCCCAAATTTCCTTTAAAAAGACTTGTTCTTCGTCGTTGTATGTATTCGAGTTGGATTTCAATAAAATTGAACTGTCTAGACACCACTCCACTCGTTTCTCTTGATTCCATCCTCTTCATCTTTCATTTCCGCATCCACGGAGGGGTTGAAATCAAGATTTGGTGGAGAATCGAAGGAGAAATCGCAGCTTGAAGCTCGTCGTGACGTTCTTGGTGTTCTTCGCGATTAATCGATTTAATCGCGACAATTCGATCGTTAAACGGGTTTAGTGGAAGCGGTTTTCCTAGATTATATTCCATTTATGTTTAATTGCTTTTTAGATTAGGATTTAGAGTTTAATTTCATCAAATTTTAGCTTAAATCACGATTTTTAACGTCCGAAATTTTCTTTCCACTTCAATTTTCGATTTCTTCGCGAAATCAAGTCCAAATTCGATGATTCTTGATTCTGTGGATTCGTTTTAAAGTTATCTTTCTAAATCCACCATTTTCCTTAATTTCTCACCTCAATTCATTGTCCAATTTGACCAAATTCCAAAAGATAGCTCAAAAATACCTTAATTCCCTATGGATTCGACCCTTATTTACCATTATACCCTTCAATTCGTTATTAATTCCCAAAATTGGTAAGTTAGGCTTAATTTTTGACACGAGACCGTGTGAAATCGACGACCTCGCGGTCTCGTCTCGTCAGGCAGCAGAAGCGTCGGATTCGATCATCAAATAACCACGTGCAGAAAAAAATGCATAAGTGAACGCGATGAACGGACTTACCTGATGACACGTGGAAGCGTCGGAGGCGTCCGATTTTCATCACAGGGTGATCATCGTGGATCATCCGGACGCAATGAAATCTGATCAATCCTGACGGTCCGATCTTCTTCTCACCGTGGACGGCTCAGGATCGCGCGATTGATAACACACAATCTTAACATGATAAAACATAATTATTAATGCAATTTAAGGCATAAAACATTACATTTATGTGCATGTTATCATACTTTGAGTGCATTTCGATCATTTCATGCAAATTTATGTTATAATCTCAAAATACACTAAATTAGTGTTAATTGTGATAAATTAAGGATAAATGATTTTATAACCTATCTTTACTTGAGATTATAAGTGGTTTTTTAAAGTTAAATAATAAGAGAAATTATTTTTATAAACATTCATTTAAATTTCTAAACTTAAAATCTTAAGTAAATGAGTGTGTTTTTGAAATATAAATTAAATCTCTCATTATTTAAATATTATGAATTTTTATAATGATAGATAATTAAATTTCAGATCAAATGAAAGAAATTTGGATTAATTTGGAGTTGTATTTTAAAAAGATATGATTTTTACAATTTTAGGGATTTTTTCTCGATTTTTTTCCGATTTAATTTCGATTCAAATAAGATTAAAATGAATAAAAAAGGTGCAAAAAGCGCGCGGGTCCCACGCGGGTGCGACGTGGCACGCAAGGCCACGTGGCAGAGCCACGCGGACACGCGCAGCGCCTACGTGGCGCAGTACACTTATTATATTTTTATTTAGTTTATATATAAAGGGTCTTCAGCCTTCCCTATATGGGAAGGGTTATTAACCCTTTAAACCGTCGGGTCTTATAAACCCGACGGTTTTCTATAATTATTACCGTGTGGGACTAATCCACACGCTGTACTTACCTTTCAGGTGACGTGGCGCGACAAGGAGCGTTGGATCGGCGACGCATCGGAAGATCTACGCGTCGATCGCGTAGACACAGTCCACTCGATCTGATCAAAACACGTGCCAAATTAAAGGAGTTATAACGGCCAGATTAAAGGCCACGTGGCGACATCACACGCGCTGATCGCGTGGACCCGTGGTGCACCGGAGATAAATCAAACACGTGCCTATTTAAAAGAGTTATAACGGTCCAGATTCGATCGCGCAGGGAGAATCACGGCCGTCCGATCGCGATCCAAAGGGCGTTATTTGAAGCGTTTTTTTAAAGTGTTTCGTCAGATCAGATCTAAACCGTTGGATCGCGATCCAAGGGGCACAAATCCAAGCGTTTTATAACGCATAACATGAGGATTGATCTGGAGCGTTCATCTGCGATCGGACGATCGCGATATATCCGTAACGATTCACTCTCCGGCAGTTTCATCTGTACCGTTGATCGAGCTTAACGCACCGATCGGACGGTTTTCCCTATTTCGCCCTATAAAATGACGAGTTCTTCGTCGTTTGTACTCATTCTTGAGGGATTTGATCTAATCGACGCATCTAAACCCATTCTCTCTTGAATCTCTCTCTTGTAATCTCTTCTAGACTCAAAATCGTGTCCATGGAGTGTTTATAAGAGAGATTTCGACGATCGTGCGAGGAGAATTTGTCTCTTGAACATCAATGTTCACGATTGAATTCGCGGAATGAATAGTTGTCGATCCGGTGATCAATTGGATCGATTTGATCGTTATCTCGGGTTAGAAAATAAGTTTATCCTCTTATCTATCGTCATGTATCATCAATTTTAGGTTTAGGATTTCAATTTAAGTTTAATTTCATTTTAATTTCAATTAGTGTTCTTCGTGATTCCGAAAATTTCATCCCACTTCCATCTTTGATTTCTCCGTGATTACTAATCCAAATCGAGCAATTTTTTATTCCACGGATGGATCTTTGAGTTATCTTTCTAAAAACACCATTTTACCTAATTTCTCACCTCAATTCATCGTCCAATTTGACCAAATTCCAAAAGATATCTCGAAAATACCTTAATTCCCTGTGGATTCGACCCTTATTTACCATTATACCCTTCAATTCACTCTTAATTCCCAAATTGGTAAGTTCGGATTAATTTTTGACACGTGACGGTGTGAAATCGACGACCTTGCATTCTCGTCTCGTCAAATGGCACCGTTGCCAGGGAATTTAAGGCATATTTTTGAGATAATTCGTCAATTTTGACTTGGTCAACATCGGATTTTTCTTTTTATTTCTTGAATTTAACTCGCATCGATTATAATTTGAGTGATCCGTAGTGAGTTCTATCTTCGTGATCCTTAATTCGACGAGAATAAGTGAATTCGACCCCTTCTTTACGGATTACGGGCGATCATTTTTCAAAATCGGGTTAAGAAATTATAAACACTCGCGGATACCGACACCTAGGTATGATCTTTACCATTATTTGATAATTAGTAGTATATAATTATTTTCATGAAATTTCATTCATTTAGAAAACATGTTCTAATGCCTTTCGAAGATGAAATTTATCTTAAATGATCCTCAACTTGATGTCATCTTGAGTAATTTTCCCTCTTCTAAGGATTATGGTCTATTGCTCACATGTATCATTTTGAGAGGGCCAAGCTCTCACGGAATCACGCATGACTTGATTTTCTAAATCATTGTTGAAATTTTTATTTTTTTTGAAATTCACGATTCTATACGAAAAAGCCTGTTGTACTAGGGTTATTAGAGTTTCTCGTCGTCCTAGGCCGCATCGAAGCCATGCTCTGCGTAGACTTAGGCCATGATAGATACGAAGTAATCTAAATTTCAACCGCTCTATCGATAGAAAATTTTTCTCGAAAAAAATATATCTATATCTCTATATTTATATCTATAATATAATATATCTATAATATATTATCTCCACTAATTTGTGATTACATGAATCTGATCTGATGATATGATTTGAATTTCATGCATAAATTCTTAATTTCACTTTCAAACCATGGAGTATAATGATTTATTATTCATAACAAGGATAATTATGGTTTGGATCTTGAGGAAATTTCTTATCATGCATCAAGTTTTTATTCAAAATAATCACATCAATTTTTGGAGAATATGAGCTTAAACGAGTCTGGCTGAAGACGATAAACTTAGCGCTTATTGGGAGGCAGCCCAAAGTTATCCTTTTTGTGTTTTCCTTTAGTTTATTTTTCAGAATAAATACATTGTCGAAGAACCATATTATGAAGGGCGCAAGCACAAGAAATCCCGTGAACAAGCATCAAAAAGCCCAAATGAGTTTTTCTAAACCCTTTTCTCCTTACCACATTTTATCATCTTTTTCATGCCATGATCATTATTCTTGCTATCTTTCTTCATGAGCATAGTAATTTCATTGAGGACAATGAAGAGTTTGAGTTGGGGGGTGAAGACTTAGAAAAATTCAACAATTTTTCACAAATTTTAAAAATCCAAATTCTAAAAACTCCTATTTTCCAAATTATTACCACTCTTCTCCACCTTAGAAGTCTTGAAAGCTTGAGATCTTATCTACTAGAGATGTAGAAATGAGGGCCTAATAGCCCATATGATTATATTTTGAGTAATAAACTCAAGTGATCTAGATAAACCATGGGATGATTCGTAATGGTTGACTTCTTTGGGGTTGGGTATCTAACAAGGCACCGAGGAAAAATGAGTAATCAGAAGGTTGAAGTGCTGTGGATTTGAAATGGAGAGATTTTGAGTGAAGTTCAAGCAAAATTCTTATCCCATACCTTACATCAGCCGAACGTACTTAGTGTGGGAATTCCTCGATTCCGAACTTTCCCTTAAAAGAGTGCAATGATCCATCATGTTTTTTGAAATACCTATCTTTCCCTTATAGGCATTTAGTTTATCTCTTCCAAAGCAGTCAAGTAGTTACACCACTTTGTTTTAAACCTCACTTATGATAATCACACTCCCAAGTGACTCACACATCCATCATATCTCCTCCACATTCCTCTCACATGAACATATCTGATGCAGGACCTACGGGGTGAATCGGTCCGGCGCTAATATCCTCTAAGGGGGAACTAGGGATGGAAGAACTACGTGTTCTAAATGATATAATGATGTCTAAAATCTCCTCAAGCAGCCAACCTTCCGGCGCGTCGTCACAGTGCTCCTGGGGTGCGCCGAGTAGGATGGAGCGGAAGTCCTCCCGGATCCGTCGACGCGAGAGAGAGGACAGTCTCGGGTCGTCGGGGAAGCTCGATCGTCAACCCGGCGGCCGGATCCACGATCCCAATCCCGTACCCTGACGTCACTCAACCTAACTAGGTCCGAGGGCGGTGGAGACAAGTGCGGGAAGTACTGAAGGAAATATAGAACTTCAAAGTAAGAGAAAGGGGAATGAATGCCTAACCTGCGGGGCGCGAGCCCGGTCGGTCGGGGCGAGGGAGGTCGTCGGGCGCGGCAGCGATGTCGGACACCGGGGCGAGTCGGCGAGGGAACGCGGAGGAGCGATCGGCGCGGGGCGGGGCGATGACGAGTCGCAACGAGCCGGACGGGTCGCAGCGAACAAGGTGAAGGCGGGAGGTGGCGTCCTGGGCCGGTTCGGGGCGGTCTGGACCGGTTCAGGGCGGTCTGGGTCGGTCTGGGCCGATCTGGGCTGTCCTGGGCCGGTCTGGGCCGTTCTCGGCCGGTTCCGGCGGTCTGGACTAGCTCTGGACCGGCTGGGCGGCCCTGGCAGTCTGGACCGGTCGGGTTCGGGCCGGTCTGGACCGGGTTGGGGCCGGAACCGGCCTGAGGCGTCTGGACCGGCCTGGCTGGGTCGGTCTAGGGCGGCCTGACCTGGTCAGGTGCGGTCCGGGCCGGTTCGGGCTGGTTCGGACCGGCTCTGGGGCGGTCCGGGGTGAGCCGAGCGGCTCGGGACCGGGCTGAGTGAGGGGGGACGATTCCCGCTCGAGTCGGCTCAGCGGGAATCGGTCGTCCTCTTCCCCGATCTGCGGCTTGCGCGGCGCGCGCGAAGCGGGCGCGTTCGCGGCGGAGATGGCCGCGGCTACGGCGGCAGGGGCGGCGGCAGCGGCGGGCTATTTCGGCGGCGGCGGCGGCTTGACGCGGCGGCGATGGCGGCGGCGTGGAGAGGAACCGGAGCTAGGGCAAGAAGTGGCGGCGGAGGCGGCGGCACGAACTGGTGCGGCGGCAACGACGGCGGCGTCGGCGGTAGGACTTCTTCCCTAACCTTCCTTGAGCAGCCACTCGAGAGGAAGACTCTTCTTTTCTCAAATGACGGCTAGGGTTTGTGGGGGGGTCCCTTCCCCTCTTATAGAGCCCTTGGTGGGCCAAGAGAGGAAAGGGCCCACTTGAGGCCCACAACCCACACCCATACTCATAGAAATATAATAAAGGTTCACAAAAAGGGAAAGGGCCTTAGGCTAGGGTCCCGAAACAAAGGGAAACCCACCCAAAGGCCTAAAGAGAGAGAGAAAGACATGCAAAGGCCCGCTTAAACACGTGCGGGCTAATAAAGTCATAATAAAATAGAAAACGGAAAAGATAGCTCCACGCGCGCGAGCTCTACGAAATGTGTCGTGGCGAGAAGAGGGCCTCACTTGGTGTAGTGAAACTCGGGATCCTTCGTCTTTGCCTGTCGAGGGGGCTGGACGCGCGTAGGTGTCGGCTCCACCGGCGCCGTAGTGTCATGCCTTGGTGGCGACGGGGGTCGTACGCCACCAATATCCCTTCAAACATTACACTTCACACTTTGGCAAACTCTCTTCAAACCTCAACGAAACAACTCCTCCATATCCTTATTTTTGTGTAAACTCTTCTGAAATTTGGAAGTATGTTACAAAATCAAAACAAAAGAAAAAAAAAAGAAAAAGGCAAGGAAAAAGTAAGAAGTGAAAGAAGGAGAATAAGTTAGAGGAATATCTTCTCTTCTCAACACCACCATCTCTACCATTTCCATCTATCCCTACCATCCATCACCATCCACATCATTTGAGAGCTAAATTATCATAAGTGGTACCTCCTTTGTTTTTAAAAATCCATTTTGTTTACACACATATTTGCTTTTAACCACATCATTCCTTTAGATATAATGTCTTTAAATTTCTTTCAAACACCTCAAACGATGCATCCCAAAGATAGGAATACCTTTGCAATTGCACTCTTTTCTGGAGGAAGGTAAGTTGAGGGGAATTCTAACACATTAAGTAGCCTCCATTTTGAGGGAAGGAGTGATGAATCTATGGAGAGGGTAAGGATTACATCTGCTCATGAGAGTGTGAGGATCTTTTCATCCTCATAGCATTAAACCCTAGATATGCTCACCTCGATCACAATTGAGAATTATACTCGAGCATCAGCTGATGAGCACTACCCTAATATGCACTAAAGAAGTCAACCTAGAAATGGAATCTAGATCACTATGGTCCACACTATGAGGAAGAGTAATCATACTTATATACATTTCACCTCTTTAGTAGTAGGATTGAGAAGTGGAAAGGACTTTCTAGGGAGACTTTATAGGAAATTGTTAAGAGACTAGCAATTATTTAAGTTGGGGGGTGTGATAACACGCAACCTTAACATGATAAAACATGATTATTAATACAATTTAAGGCATAAAACATTACATTTATGTGCATGTTATCATACTTTGAGTGCATTTCTATCATTAAATGCAATTTTATGTTATAATCTCAAAATGCGTTAATTTAGGGTTAAATATGACGAATTAAAGATTAAAGATTTTATAACCCATCTTTATTAGAGATTATAAGTGTTTTTAAAGTTAAATAATAAGAGAAATCATTTTTATAAACATTCATTTAATTTTCTAAAGTTAAAATCTTAAAGAAATGAATGTATTTTTGAAATAAGAATTAAATCTCTTGTTATTTAAATAATTTGACTTTTTAGAATGATAGATAATTAAATTTCAGATCAAATGAAAGAAATTTGGATTAATTTGGAGTTGTATTTTAAAAGATATGATTTTTACAATTTTTAGGGATTTTTCTGGATTTTTTCGGATTTTTATGAATTTTAATTTCGATTTTTATTAATTTAAATAATTAAAAAAAGGGAAAAAAGTGGTTAATATCCGCGCGGGGCCACGTGGATGCGACGTGGCACTCTGGGCCACGTGGCAGCGCCACGCGGGCCGACGCGGTATATACTATATATATTATTTATTTACTATACATATATAAATGGGTCTTCATCCTTCCCCATATGGGAAGGGTTATTAACCCTTTAGATCGTCGGGTCTTATAAACCCGACGATTCCCTAAAATTAATTCCGTGTGGGACTAAGTTCCACAAAATCTTTTAAAATGCAGGTGACGTGGCACACATCGGAGCGTTGGATCGTCGGCGCCGCAGAAGATCTATGCATTGATCGCGTGGACACGGACCAGCGACCATTGATCAAACACGTGCTCTTTAAAATGAGTTATAACGGCCAGGATTTATTGCGCCGAAACGCATCGCGATCGTCGGATCGCGATCCAACGATCAAAAGCTGATGTGTTTTATAACGCAAATCGCAAGGATAAATCTGGAGCGTCGATCTGAGATCTGACGATCGCGATATAAGCATAACGTTTCACTCAAGAGGCGGTTAATCTGGGCTGTTGATGGAGCTTAACGCGCCGATCGGACGGTTTCGCCCAATTTGGGCTATAAATAGACGTGTTCTTCGTCTTTTGTAAGCATTCTTGAGGGATTTGATCTAATCAACGCATCTAAACCCATTCTCTCTTGAATCTCTCTCTTGTAATCTCTTCTAGACTCGAAATCGTGTCCACGGAGTGTTTATAAGAGAGATTTCGACGATCGTGCGAGGAGAATTTGTCTCTTGAACATTGATGTTCACGATTGAATTCGCGGAATGAATAGTTGTCGATCCGGCGATCAATTGGATCGATTTGATCATTATCTCGGGTTAGAAAACAAGTTTATCCTCTTATCTATCGTCATGTATCATCAATTTTAGGTTTAGGATTTCAATTTAAGTTTAATTTCATTTTAATTTCAATTAGTGTTCTTCGTGATTCCGAAAATTTCATCCCACTTCCATCTTTGATTTCTCCGTGATTACTAATCCAAATCGAGCGATTTTTTATTCCACGGATAGATCTTTGAGTTATCTTTCTAAAAACATCATTTTACCTAATTTCTCACCTCAATTCATCGTCCAATTTGACCAAATTCCAAAAGATAACTCGAAAATATCTTAATTCCCTGTGGATTCAACCCTTATTTACCATTATACCCTTCAATTCACTCTTAATTCCCAAATTGGTAAGTTCGGATTAATTTTTGACACGAGACCTATGAAATTGATGACCTCGCGGTCTCGTCTCATCAGAGATCTTCATCAGACGGCCACGATGATCCGCGATCTTCTCACCTTGGCGATACGAGGAACGCGCTGGAGCGTCCGATCTTCATCGAACGGGCGACGCCAGAAGATGACGTGGAGTTATCTTGAGCAAATGGCGAAGATCGGACAGCTGCGATTAAAAGGGAACCACGATTGTGGCTCACGATCGCGGTTCGATCGTGGCCCGATAGCTACACATCGTGGCCCGATCGCCCCACGATCGAGGATAATTCACCGCTAAATTAGGACCGATTTGTCGTGGGATTGAAGCCACAATGCCGCCCAAGGAAATCGCTCGCACGACCCCTTCAATCCGCTCCCACGACCGCATCAATCGGCCACGATTTTAGGGCGAAATTTCCTTTTAAAAGCATGTATTCTCCCTTCTTATTTTCTCAACTTTTGATCAATTCGTGAAGTGAATCAAGCAAATTTTGAGGAAGATCTCTAGTTCTTCGTGATCCCCCCACGTTTGGACTCGATTGCGAAGCAATTGGAGTGGGATTGATCGTGAATTCCTCCTTGATTTCAACAAATTTTCTCCTTGAATTCCAAACGTCCGCGATTGGAGAGGAAGAATCCGAACAAATTCGCTTCAATCCGCGAGAATTGAAGCCCCATTCTTGCCGCAATCGGGTTAATAGTGAGATTTGATCGATTATCAAGAGGTAATTTGAGTTTTTAGTAGATTTAGAAGTTTAATTTTGCAAAATAGTTCTTAGTGTTCTTCATTTTCCCAAATTTTTAGTCCAAAAAATCGCTGATTTTGAAAATAGGATATCTCTCTGATTATAATTCCAAATCACTTTATTTTGTTTTATTGTATTTCTCTTTTTATCAGCTTTCCGTGGATAGCAAATTCATCAAATTCCGAGTTCATTTGATCCTTCAATTTGACGTTTGACCAAGCACTGTTTATCTTTCATCAGAATTTAAATGTTGACTTTCGGGGTCAATTACTTAAAATTTACAAATCAGAATTCGATAATTTTGGTCTCTTTAGATTCCTGTGGTTCTTAGCTTTCCATTGACATATGAATTTTAAAATTTGGATTTCATTTGACCATCAATTTGACAATTTCCTATGAGGTGTTCATTTCGGGGATTTTCTGATATTTGATTTTCAATAATTCATAGTAAATCCATTTCGTATCCAAAAATCACGAATTTTATATCAAAAAATTCCATTTTCTCTCTAGTTTCTAAATATATAATTTTCGTAATCTTTTGACACTATTTGATTATCTGATTTTACAGAAAACCTACTGTTGGTCAAAGTCAATGGTTTAACTTTGACTTTTGACTTTTCTCTGTCAAATCTGAGATTTCAAGTCTTAAAACTTCTTATTAGGTCTATTTATATCATTTACACTCATTAAATCTTATTTTCACTTCTTTAAAACCCATTTTAAACCTAAGTTTGACCAAGTCAACTTTGCAATTAAAGTCAACCCTGCTCTCTGTGGATCGACTCGATACTTACACATTACTTGATTTTATATCTTATCTTTGTGAGTTCAGTTTTATAAATGTTGTGTTTTAACGGCGCACAAAAACGCTTCATCAGGCACCACATGCCTTCTTCTAGGTGTAAAGGCGACGGACCGTGTTTCTTCTTATAGGTGCAATAGAAGCCTACCATGCTTGCTACTGTGGCAACGACAACGTTGGTCACCGAGGGTTTTTCCGAGATGAAACCCAAGTTGCCGCCCTAGTTTCAAAACCTTAATGGCCAGCTGGATCGCCAGTCCAATAGTAAACTAATACGCGCATTATTTTTAAAAAATGAAACAACGGAAAAGTGTAAAAGATGAAAAAAAAAATCGATAAGATCGTAAAAAGAGAAAGAAAATGGAAAAATCAAAATAATAGAGAAAAAAGAAAGAAAAATGAAAAAGAGGAAAAATTTTAAAAAATGGAAAAGCTTAGTAGTTTTTTGCATTTTTTATGTTTACTTTTCGAAGAGAGGGAGAGACCTCTCACTCCTCAGTCTAATCTCTTCAGCATCATCAACCCTCGGGTGACCTCTGGACATTGTCACCATCTTCGACTGCTTCCTCAAGCAGATCCATCATCATCTCAATTTATCAACACCGTCATAGAAAGGAGTACCCTAACTCCCTTTGATGGATTCTTATCCATTAGGGTTGGGCGACCTTGATTGATCAACATCAGATTATCAACTCGATCAGGGGGGAAAAGCCCTGGAGTGCCATTTACGTCGTTGATCAGAGTGTCGAGCGAATATAGCAACAACAAGGGGAAAGAGAGAGAGATGGTGCCGGTGAAAAAGGACAAGAATCGAGAGGAGAAGAAGAGAAGAAGTGAGGAAGAGGAAGACAACTTCTTGAGCAAGAAACTTGGCCTGAACTTGATCTTGATTATATTCAATAAATGTACAGGCTTAGCTCTCTAAATTTATAGGGCCCAAGGGCCTAGATACATCCGTATGTATTTAGTGATTTACAAATATAGTAATGTGTACCTAATTACTATCTTGAAGCATGTCTGAATTTAACTCTAAGTTGTGTTTAATCCTAATTAATATGTTATATTAAGTAGAGGCTCATTATTAAATCTTGCCTCGTATTGGTTGTATACTTATACATTAAGTATAGCTCGATGATGATGGCAGCTGGCGCTCTGTGAATGATTAGGCATGGCTGACTTGTGCATGGTTGACTGAGTTGAAAAACTCAGTCCGCTTTTGTTCGCTTACAACCCCCCCCCCCCGCAAGCTGAGCTTCGGATCTTGCAAAGCCTAGAACGAGGTGAAGCTTTTCAAGTAATTGAGCAAACCTGAGTTTTGAGAGTGGCTTGGTAAGAATGTCTGCGACTTTATCTGTGCTGGAAACAAATCCGATCCGAACAAAGTGAAAGTCGATTTATATGTGCTTCGTTCTTGCATGGAAGACTTGAAAGCAGACTAAGTTTTTCTGTTTCTGCATATATATCACGCAGAGATTGTTCTTTAGGAGTCGGCGATGGTTTTGAATGAGTGAGTTCTGAAGGAGTGGAATTTTCAACTTGGGAGTCAGATGAGTTGGTTGCAGAGTCATTTGGTTGACTTTGATCTTTGGTAGTGTTGACATCATTTTGAGCCTGAGAAGACTGTTGTTGTGAAACATTCACTAGTTTTTGTGTTGGATTTGTTGTGGTAGGGATTAATGGACTAGGATATGCCCCAAGAATTCCAGATGTGGTGTCCATACCTTTTTGAGAAGTGGATTGGGTAGTAGGTGATAATATTTTTTGTTGAAAGGGAAAGATTTCTTCATTGAAAATCACATGTCATAAGATAAAAATCTTTCCGGAATCGATGGAGAAACATCTATACCCCAAATTCATAGCATTATACCCTAGAAAAACACAATGCTTAGATCGAACAGTGAGTTTATTATGAGAGTATGGACGAAGTTGGGGTAGCATAGGCATCCAAAGGTTTGGAAAATTTCACAGTTAGGTTGTTCTTTAAACAATACTTCAAATGAAGATCTATTTTTTAAGACTGGAGTAGGAAGGCGATTGATTAGATAGACAGCAGTTGATATAGCCTCATCTCAAAATTTGGATGGCATGTGTGCTTCAGTGAGCAAAGATAGGCATGTTTCAATAATATGCCTATGTTTTCTCTCAGATGTGCCATTTTTTTCTCAGCTGTGGGCATGAGACATGGTGGATGATGCCATGTTGCTTAAGGTATTGACTTAAAGCTTGGAATTCACCTCCCCAATCTAACTAGAAAGAGATAAGTCGAGAGGATAGTTGTCTTTCTACACTGTTTTGAAAGTCAACAAACACACTCAAGACATCGCTTTTCTTTTTTAACAGATAAAGCCAAGTGAATTTACTAAAATCATCGATGAAAATAATGTAGTAAAGAAAACCAAAGTGAGAGCATACAGGAGCAGGCCCCCACAGTTCTGAATGTACCAATTCTAGTGGTCTAGTTGAAGTTCTAGAGGATAAAGAGAATGGAAGTTTATGAGATTTAGAGAGGCAACAAATGTCACACAAGTAAGACTTTGGAAGTTGTGAGGTAGGTAGCCCAAACTTCTCAATTATTTTTGAGAGTTCTGAAATGAGGATGACCAAGCCGACTATGCCAGATGGTGGGAGTTGTCCTTTCTCCAACAAGTGCAGTTGGCTGGCTAATCCCAGGCTCTATGTAGTAGAGTCCATCCTTAAGCATCCCCTTGATGAGGATTTTGTGAGTTGATTTTTCCTTCACAAGGCAATGCGAGGAGTGAAATTCAAAGTAAACATTGTTATCATATGTAAATTTTTGAGCAAATAATAAATTCTTGGTGATTTTTGGAACATGAAATATATTGTTTAATTTCAAAGGATAAAATGAAGAAGGAATAGTATTTGAACCATATGAGAGAATTTTCAAACCTTTACCATTACCTATATGCAGTTGATTAGACTCGGTATACGGCATTGTAAAATTAAGGAGACTTGGATCAAGAGTGATGCGGTGAGTTGCCCCACTATTCTTATACCCATGCTCCTCCAGTGTGTACTTGTGACGGAACACCAGCTCCAAATTGATGCATGAAATTATGAGAGCCTGACATCATAGATGATTGAGCGGGAGCATTTTGATATATCACATATGCTTGCGGAGTTGAATGTTGTTGTTGCAAAGCTGGAAAATTTTGAGTATTGAGACGCTCTCTGCATTCCCTACCTCGATGTCCCCAAAGACCGAAAATCTGACATTTGGGAGTATATGTGTTGTTGTTCCACTTCTTGCCACAACCTCTATTGTGTCTGTCTGAACTTGATCTTGATTATATTTAATAAATTTACAAGCTTAGCTCTCTAAATTTATGTACATCCGTATGTATTTAGCGATTTACAAATATAGTAATGTGTACCTAATTACTATCTTGAAGCTTGTCTAAATTTATCTCTAAGTTGTGTTTAATCCTAATTACTATATGATATTAAGTAGAGGCTCAGTATTAAATATTTCCCCATATTGATTGTATACTTATACGATAAGTATAGAAGAAACTTGGCCTGAACTTGATCTTGATAATATTCAATAAATGTACATGCTTAGCTCTCTAAATCTATAGGGCCCAATGGCCTAGATACATCCATATGTATTTAGCAATTTACAAATAGAGCAATGTGTACCTACTTATTATCTTGAAGCATGTCTAAATTTAACTCTAAGTTGTGTTTAATCCTAATTACTATGTGATATTTAGTAGAGGCTCATTATTAAATCTTACCCTGTATTGGTTTTATACTTATACGATAAGTATAGCTCGGTGATGATGGCATCTGGCGCGCTATGAATGATTAGGCCTGGCTGACTTGCTCATGGTTGACTGAGTTGAAAAACTTAGTTCGCTTTTGTTCGTTTACAACCATCACCCAAGTTGGGATCCTTCAGGGAGACCTTTGCGCAGACAGTTCAAGACTGAGATCCTCTCACCCTCGACGACAACGGCAGCAGAAAATTTCATCTCCACCGCTGCCTTGCCAGCGAGTGGCGGTGCCTCTCCGACTTCCCCGTGATGTAACAGAATTCTGAAAATATGACGCTCGAAAATTGATATTTGGCGCCAGAGTCGGATTTGCTCCTACCCTCATCTCTATCCTCATCTTCTTTAAAGGGCACTTCAATGATCTCAATTGCCACGTCCCGTCTAGGCTATCCTCACCATTGTTGTCATTGTCTTCGAGTACTACGAGGTTTGCTGCCGGCGGAAGGCAGCGCAAACTCCACTTTTCCTCAGAGAGAGAGAATGTGGGTTGCTGCCGATGGAAGGCAGCGGTAACTCCATTTCTGCTTGTGAGAGAGAATGTGGGTTGCTGCCGAAGGAAGGCAGTGGATAACTCCATTTCTACTTGAGAGAGAGAGAGGGAGGGCGGGTTGCTACCAGAAGATAGGGGGGAGATAGAGAGGGTTTGTGATTACCCCCTTCTTTGTTATTTCACCATCCTATTAGCGAAGTTCCACTACATCATTGGCTCCTTGGGGTGCTAAAACTATTTGAGCTATGGTATTTGCCACTACTCATGCACCCATCATCATCATATCTAGCCCACTAATGTCAACATTGTCACATGGTTGTGTCCTTGTCTATCCACTTGAATCTTTATCTCTTTGAAAGACCACCAATTCTAAATTCTCTTATAAGTGTCAAAAACAATTCCAAACCCACCAATTTAGAAAAATAATCACAAATTAGATAATATATAAGTGAATAAGGTCGAATCCACAAAGAATTAAGGTATTTTTTTATGTATTCTTTGAAATTCGATCAAATCATACAATGAAATGAGGTAAGAAATTAGAGATTTTAATATTTTTAGAAAGATAACTCGAAGGCGAATCCACGGAATCAAAAATCACATAATTTGAATCAAGAATCACGGAGAAATCAATGAGCAAAAATTAGATAGAAAATCGGATCATGAAGAGAGAGAAAACTGACATTAAAATTAAAATTGACTTAATGTACGATTTGAAATTGAAAATATAATGATATAAAAAGAAAGATTAGGATAGAAACATGATTACTAACCCAAGATAGCTCTCGAATTGATCTAATTGCTCATGGGATTAGAGGTTTTTCATTCCGCGAATTCGAAGACGATCATTGGCGTTCAAGAATAGATTTCTCCCTATTCTCTCAAAGAAATCTCACTTTCAAACACTCCCCAAATGCGGAAATAAGTCTAGAAGCGAAGGGATACAAGAGATTCAAGGATTGTGGTGTCTGGACAGTCCGACTACTCGAAAAACCAAATAATGCTTTACATCGTCGAAAATTATGTTAATTTTTAAGGAGACTTGTGTGTAACCTTTATATTGGCATTTCATCTTTCGATTAACGGCTCTGATGAAATGTATTTGATGCAAATCGTTACGTTTAAATCGCGTTCTTGCGATCAAAGATTAACCGTTGAGATTTCATCATGTCGCGCGTGAAAAAGAAACGTCATGGAACATCTAGAGATTAAACCATTTCAAAATGATTCTTTGACAAATCATTACGCGCCACGTACCCCCTTCCCCCCAAACTTATGTGAAGATCGACAGCTTCGATTTAACAAGCAAATCGGACGCTTCTCATCATGCCACAACCTACGCATTAAAACAAAAAAATAGTCCCACATGAAAAAAATAGCAGCAATTTAACAGGGTATATAAGGTGTGTGCATTAAGTGAGAATGCTTAAATCCTAAAAAGATAATGTTTTATCTCATTAATGACTCACACGCACACTTTGCACATATTGGGTTTTGATGTCAATAACCTTTCAAAATTTTGATCAAAATATCGAATGCAGCGGAAAAGCTATTGAATCAGATATTCAAAACACTAAACCACCAAGAACAAATGATCATATCATCTAGTATGAATGAGAAAACATACTTACAAGGGTTTTCTTGAAGTAGTTCTTGAAGCTATTTAAGTGTCTAGCCTCTAGCGGCATCCACACGGTCCCCAGATGGTTGGATCTCCTTTTCAAAGCTCTTCACCAAGAGAGAAAGAGAATAAAGGAGAGAATTCTCACAAGGCTTGCATGGACACCTTGAGTTGTGGTCGTTCTCTCCCTATTTATAGACATTTGGTATGAGGTTTTTTCATAAAAACCCTAATAATTATGTCTATATCCACCAATATCCATAGACCTTATGTGTGTGACCCTCTAGGTCCATATATCTCACTAGTTAATAACTCTATAGACCAATAACACCTTATTGGTCAACCTTAATTAATTATCTATATCAATATATAAATTAATTAATCAAGGATCGATTTAACCCAAGCGACACCACGTACACTAGGAGATATGTAGTATGTAAGAACTCACTTATAGAACCTTCCCGTCATCAATTACTATGTATATATAATCATTCATCCACATTAGACTCATGAATGACTTAGGGTATGTTCAACTTTCAAACCCTAATCGGTCACTCAAGTTAGTACTGATGCGTATAGAAATCATTGAGAACTCCTCCGATATTTCTACTACCTTGGCCAAGGTTTTTATCGCATCTCATTCCTTGAGTCAATCTTCTCAAATACTGAGGGTAGATGATCCCATCTTGATCACACAATCATCTTCGTGGACTTCATGTCGTATCTAATATATTACGTTTTAGATATCTCGTGGCTAGGGATTCGTAAGTCATAATCAAAACACGATCATCCATCCATTATATGAGTTATCAGCCAAACTCATATGATGAGTATGGCTATAGGATCAGCCATACTCATCATATGAGTTAGATTAGATAGTGTTATTCTTTCTGGATAATTCGATGTCCTTCTCGAATATCCCACAAATAAGAATGTTTGGAACATATGTTTAAAGACTATTTATCACTATATTATGATCTCATCATAATTCACTTAGTCATTGCGCATGCTCATGGACTTCATTGCAAACATCACACAAGAATGATAATGAATAAACATTATTTCAATGAACATTTAACAAGATACATGAAATTGTGATTGGCTTATAGGCCACATAATATCCATTAGCACACGCGCACACATGCGCACCTATGTTCGCATGCGCCACGTGGCGTGTTTATATACGCCCACATGGCGATGCCTTTTTCACCAGCGACACGTTAGCTTTCGTGTCGGCACGTGATCAAAATATGATTTTTTTATTCTTTTTAAGTCAAAATAAATCCAAATATATTCATAAAAAATCAAGAAAATTCTATAAAAATTCCTAAAAATTAGAAAATTCATATCTTTCACAAATATAACTCTAAATTAATCTAAACTTATTTCATTGGATTAGAAATTAAATTATCTATTAGTCTAAAAAGTCAAATTATTTAAATAACAAGAGAATAAATTTTATTTCAAAAATATACTCATTTCTCTTAGAAATTAAACTTAGAAAAATAAATGAGTATAAAAATTACTTTTTTTCTTATTATTTAACATTAAACCCCTAATTATAATATCAAATATAGATGGAAATAATCTACTCGAAAATATGTTCTTGAAAAATACATAATTATCCCTGAAATAGTGAATTTTGAGATTTATAATATCATGGCATAGCCTTAGTGCAGGAACAATGTACAATAGTGACTTGAATCTACAAGCCTTGCTCTCTGAGAAAAGTTATTATCTATATCAATAGAACTCTTTGACCCTTCAATTCACAAGGGGGTGTATTTGAATCTACTAACACTAGATCACTCTCAAACAAGGAGAACACTCAAGAGAAAGAAAGCAATGCTCTCAAAAAAGGGATAACTACAATTGTCTCTCCTCAAGGCTTACAATAGGGGCCTTATATGCCTCAAAAAGTGATGGGTCATCCAAGGGACAAGACCCTTGAAAAGACGACTGAAAATCTTATAAATAGAACCCCTAACACCCTGCTTATGTCAAGGACTAAACCTAACTAAATAAAAAGGAAGCTTCTAGGCACTTGTAGGGCTCTTCAAAGATAGTATGTAGATTCTAATATTGTAGATCTGACATAAAATATTTGTGTATCTTTAGGTGATATTATAAAAATATTTTCATATCCTAGAGATTCTCTCCCAGCCCAATAACTTTGAAATAGGCCTCTATAGTGGGCTTTATTAACTCTACAATCGTAGGCTACATCACATCAACTATCTTATTATATTTTTTCCTTCTATATTCCAAGGTAAGCATACATGTATCCATTCTCTAGCTTAAGGGGAAGTGAGAAAGCACAATAAGACATAATGTCTCAATATTTATCTTCTCTCCCTCATGCCTATGAGAAAATAGCAAAGAGAGAAAATGAAAATAAAATACATGTTTACTATTTATGGAGATGTTCACAAGTCAAAATCCAATCCAAATCGTCATACAAACCCCAAAAGCATGTGGTGGTGTACGACCTCCGACGCCACCAAGACACGATATCACGGCGCCGGAGGAGCCCTTTCGCGCGCATGGATCTATCTGCATTTCTTTATATCTTTATTATGTACTTTTGACCCGCACGTGTTTAAGCAAGTCTTCGCTCATTTTGCTTTCTCTTTTAGGCTTCCGAGTGGGTTCTTCCATTTTCGGGATCCCATTCGTGAAGCCCTTTCTTCTTTGTGAACCTTATTTTTCTATGAGTATGTTTGGGTTTTGGGTTGTGGGCCTCAAGTGGGCCATTTCCCCTCTCGGCCCATTTTGGGCTCTATAAGAGGGGAAGTGATCCCCCCCCCCTACAAACCCTAGCCGTCATTCGAAGAAAGAAAGGAGTGTCCTCCCTCTCAAGTGGCTGCTCAAGGAAGATCAAAGAAGGAGACCAACCGCCGCCTCCGCCGCCGCCTAGGGTTCCACAAAGACCGACTGAGGTTCGGTCAACCGGACCGGACCGAGACCGTCGGTCCACCAAATTGGGCCTTTGACGGTCTCGGTCGGGATTCGGTCCGGTCGACTGAGATATTCGGTCCTGGACCGAATGAAAAAAAAAAAAATTTGGTCTCCGCGGACCAGATATTCGGTCTCAACGAGAACCATTCTCATGCGGAGGCATGAACCGCTCCTCCCCAAGAGATTTCTCTGCATCACTCTCTCTTTCGTCTCCATGACCACCTCACTCCACATCTCCACGCCAGCACCCTTCGCGAAGAAGACCTGATTCCCGTATCCCTCGATCTTGCACCCCGCCCCTTCCTTTTTGTTCCTCGTAGTTTCCGTGTCTCCCATACGAGATCCACGAATCCCTTGCATCCAATTTCCTCATATCGGCCATGTCTCCCACCTTGAAAAATGAACGAGGATTGTCAACGATCGTGACATCGAGAAGCAGATCGGATGTGTCTTTTTCCCGCACAGGGCTTGCTACAACATCCGAGATCCTAGAGGCGGATTATTCCTCGCTGACCGGACGGTCAGCCGTGAGATCCCGCCGCCATGAGGATATTCCTTCCCTAAGCCCAATTCAAATGTGTGACCGGAAATGCGGAATCTTGATCTGCACCGTAGATCTCTTGCTCGTTGGATCTCCGCCACCGGCTGCGGGCACTCCCGCTGACCAGGTCAAAGGCTAGTACGACGCTCGTGCTCCGGCGGCAAGTCTTGAAGCTTCCAAAGAGATATTCTTCGAAGCTTCGATTCCCTCGGACAAAGTGGACTTTGAGGAGGAAGAAAAAAATTATTGTTTTCCCGAGTGCAGCGTCTTCTTCAGAGACTCGGTCGATGATTTGCAGGGGGAAATCTTCCGCACTAGCGGCGGCCGTTGACGGAGACAATGCCAGGGAGCGAGTCAACAGCGGGGAAGTAGGTGAGGATGGTTGACTTGCGGTGGAGAGATAACGATCTTGCATCCGTGCGCCACGTGGACGGATCCGGACGGGTGGCCGAGAGTCTCTCCCTCCACTTTCCGCATTCTCGTCTCTCCCTTCCTCCTCCATCAATCTTTCACATTTGCCCTCTCTCTCACTTTCGCGTTCTCTCTCTCCCCCTCTCCTCCCTCCAGCTTTCACATTCTCCCTCTCTTACGCTCCTCTCTCTCTCTACCGTTTGACTCTTTTTCTCTCATTCGCTCTCGGTTTCTCTCGTTACCTCTCTCTAATTAGACTCGCCGCATATGCTTATAAGAGAGCCTTGATTCAATCATGAAATCGCGCTCTTCCTAGGCCTCTCTCGGCGGGAGACACCAATCCACGTAAGCCACGTGTTTTCCACGTCACCGACTTTGGGGCTGATCCAACGGCCCGGATCGACTCCACTTGGTCGATTTCTCTCGCGATCGCCGCCGCAGTAGATGCCGCACTCTCTTCTCCTCGCCGTAATCTAATCGGCGGCATTACCGACCTCGGCGGTGCCCACATTCAGCACGACGGCGGTCCGTACCTTCTTAGCCGGCCTTTACGGTTACCACCCACCATAGGTAACCTGAAGGTATTTCTCACCCTCAACATCATAGATTTTTGTATCAGTGAATTTACTACTATTTTCATCTGCATGGGGAACCCGATCCGATCATGATCTTCTTGGACATGATCACGCTTTGATTAATCGATCAACGATCAGCTGCCAGATCATATCAATGGACATCTATCACTACATCAATCTGATCCACTGAGGGATCGATGCCTATAGACCCGAGACCGCCAAGGGGTAATTGCGACCGTTGAGAGGGAGCAAGGATGATTTCTGCAGGTCAAATGGGTCAAAGTTTGATGCGTCGGATATAGAAGCCCTTAGGACTTGATCCAGGCCGTAGAATCATGCTTCTCTGGAGAGATCATGGACGTCGAATTTGGCGGCATTGGAGGGGAGCCTGGTGGCGTACGACCCCCGTCGCCACCAAGGCATGATACTACGGCGCCGGTGGAGCCGACACCTACGCGCGTCCAGCCCCCTCGACAGGCGAAGACGAAGGATCCCGAGTTTCACTACACCAAGTGAGACCCTCTTCTCGCCACGAGCTCGCACGCGTAGAGCTATCTTTCCCGTTTTTCTCTTTATTATGTTTTTATTTAGCCCGCACGTGTTTTAAGCGGGCCTTTGCATGTCTTTCTCTCTTCTTTAGGCCGCCGGGTGGGCTTCCCTCTCGTTTGCTGGGACCCTAGCCTAAGGCCCTTTCCATTTTTGTGAACATCTTATTCTACTTCTATGAGTATGGGTGTGGGTTGTGGGCCTCAAGTGGGCCCTTTCCTCTCTTGGCCCGCCAAGGGCTCTATAAGAGGGGAAGGGACCCCCCACAAACCCTAGCCGTCATTTGAGAAAAAGAAGGAAGATCCTCTTCTCGAGTGACTGCTCATGGAAAGCTAGGGAAGGAGTCCAACCGCGCGACGCCGCGCCGCCGCCGCCGCACCTAACGTGCCGCGCCGCCGCCGCCGCCGCCGCCGCATCCGCCGCCACTCCTTGCTCTATCTCCGGGTGTGCTGAACGCGCGCCTTCGCCGCCGCCCCAAGCCGCCATTGCTGCCGCCTCGGGCTCCGCCACCGCCGCCGCCGCGCTCAGCCGCCGCCGCCGCCGTCGCCGACTCCTAGACGCGCCGCCATCGCCGCCCAAAGCCGCGCCAACGCCGCGCGCAAAGCCACTCAGCTCCTGGGCTCCACGGACGCGCCGCGATCCGCCGCCGCTGCCAGCGCGCGCGCCGCCGAAGCCGCCGCATCCATCCTCCTCGCCTCGCCCTCCCGCCGCCAGTACGCCCCGTACGCCCCTCCTCCTGCTTCGGACGCCGCCCGGAACCGCCGACCACCGCCGCGCGCCGTCCGCCCGCCCGCGCGCCGGACCTAAAGAGAACGAAGAATCGACTGGACGATTCCCGCTGAGCCGACTCAGCGGGAATCGCCCGCTTCCTGGGCCAGTCCCACCGAGCCGCTCAGTCCACTGCGCGCGCCCGCTCGAGCCCGCCGAGCCGACCCAGCTCCTTGCAACCGAGCCGCCCGCCCAAGCACCAGCCGGCCCAACCCGCCGAGCCGACTCGGCTCCCCGCGACCGGGTCACTGCTCACCCAGTCCGCCCGCTGGTCCCGACTAGTCACCCCGACCTGCATCGGTCCAGCCTACCCGGCGGCCTGCGACCGGCCGACCGGCCTGCACCGTCCGCCGGCCCCGAACCGGCCCTGGCCGCCGAGCCGGCCTAGACCGATCTAGACCGCCTCGGACTCGACTAGCACCGGGTCCAAACTGCCCACGCATGGTCTGCACTGCCCGGTGACGCCGGGACGGCCGGATCGTTCCGACCCACCCGGCTCGACCCCGACGCCGCCTACCATCTCCGTGGCTCGCTGCGCTCGCTCTACTCGCTCGCCTCATCACCGCAACGCCTCACGCCGACCGCGGTCCGCGTTCCGCCGCGACTCGCCCGGTGTCCGACACATCGCCGCGCCCGACGACGCCCCACGCCCCGACCGACCGGGCTCGCGCCCGCAGGGTTAGGCACTCATTCCCCTTACTTTACTTTTTTGAAGTCTATATTTCCTTCGCATTTCCCGCATTTGTCTCCACCGCCTCGGGCCTAGTTAGGCTGAGTGACGTCTGGGGTTCGGGATTGGGATCGTGGATCCGATCGCCGGCTGACGATCGAGCTGCTCCGACGACCCGAGGCTACTCTCTCCCCTGCATCGACGGATCTGGGAGGACTCCCGCTCCATCCTACTCGGCGTACCCCAGGATCGCCGTGACGACGCCTTGGTCGGTTGATTGCTTGTGGAGACCTTAGATATCATTGCATCACTTAGAGCACGTAGATCATCCCACCCTTAGTTTCCCCTTAGAGGACATCAGCGCCGGACTGATTCACCCCGTCGGTCCTGCATCAGAGCCTGTTGGTGCGGAGCAGAGATAAGATGACGGAGAAGAGGTCGATGAAAAGAATTCTATCGTCGGAGTAACTGGAGAGAGGAGATCTCTCGCCGGCGAGAGCTAGCATTTGAACTCTTGGAGCAGGCCACCAATTCTTATATTCATCGAGAGTTCATTCTGCCAGTTAATTAAACTTCTCGGTGGGAAAAATTTTGACATTTGAAACTAGTTTTTGATATTTAAAAACTTTTTCTATTTGAAAATTTGAGACCGAAATTAAGACCGAACCGAACCGTGACCGAGGTTGACCGAGACCGAGACCGAATTAAAGTTTGGACCGAGTATTGTGCCAAAAACCAGACCGGACTGGAACCGTTGAACCCTACCGCCGCCACAGCCGCCGCACCCCCATGTGCCGCCGTCGTGCCTTGCCGCCGAGACCGCCGCCTCCCCTTGCTTTGATCCTGCACTACCTCCGTGTGCCGCCATCCCCAAGCCACCGCCTCCGGATTGCCGTGCCGCCACCCCTCCTTAGTCCCCGAAGTCATCCTCCTCCCCCTCCTCACGATTCCCGGTTTCTCCTCCCCATCAAACCGCCGTCTCCCCCCCATCCCTGCCATTCCCGAGTTCCTCTCCTCCCTTCTCTTTCCCGGTGAAACTCCCCGCCATTGCCCCTATCCTCACAAACTCCCTCGCTCGCGACCTCTCTCACGAATTCGCATTCCGCCCATTCACCCCACCGTATTCCCCAACTCTCTCTCTCATTCCGCGAGTTACGTGGATTGGAATTCACTCACGAACTTTCGCAATTCCCACTTCCCTTCCCCGGCGTTTCCTTAAAACCGTCTTCACGCCCAGCCGGATTTCCCCTCCGCTACTCACCCATTGCTCGGCAACTTCCGCCTCGCGAACTGCAAATGTCCTTACCTCCGCCCTGACCCCCCTCTGCGAATTCATTTCGTATTCTCTCTCTACACCTCCTCGTCACGTTCTTCAACCCCTCACGCGACCTCAACTCTCATCCCCGCGTGCCGACATCCCACTTCCCTGAAGCCTCTTCTCTACCGACGCCACATCTCCCACCCATCCCCATTCGACGCCCAGACGATTATACTTCCCCGGTTTTCCCGAAATCCCCTTCCCTTCAAACCGTTTCCGCGAATTCGCTTTATCCCGAATTTTGTGTGTCTCGAATTCCCCCTCTCGAAACTACCCGCCGCCTACATTCCGTAGATTGACCCCTCGCCATCGTCCCCCCGTGCACTAGAACGCCCCTACGTCCGGCATCTCCCCTACAATCGGAATAACCGCCATCGGCCAAAAATTCAAGCTTGATCCTGCGAAATACAATTCACCCCCACCCCCTAGACGATTGCAACTCTCTTGGCGCTCCACCACGAACTCCAACCTTCGGCCATCCCAAATCCGAATTCCATCCCCTCTCTCCCTTTCCGAATTTCCGCCCATCCTCCTGCGATTCATCCCACTGCCCTATCCCACCGTTTTTCCGTCCGCCTCTCGTCTGCCGCTTACCTTCTGTCTTCTCGTGGAGCTTCCTCACCTGGAGAAAGTACATCCACACTCCCAGCGGGTTTCTTAGCCGCTGCGTCAGGGAGGCAACTCTCTCTCCGTCGCTGGGCGTCCACCACCTCCTCCCCCCTCTCTCCTGCGGCCATACTTGGGTCGTTTTTCTGCGGGTGCCTGATCACGCTCCATCATGTCTAACACTACGGGGTACGGTCTCCTGCGATCTTGACAGCAAGTCAATACCCTTACAGGTCAACGCTCCGCACCAGCCCGTTCACAACTCCCTGCCCGACCGACCGTGCATCTGAGGCCTTGCCATGCACGCCCCGCATGCCCCACCAGCACCTCCCCGCGAACCGCACTCTCTCACGCGACGTGGCCATTGCCCGAACTGCCCGCGCAACCTAACGCCGCGCTCGCCTGCACTTCTTCACCGGTCCTGAGGATTCCGCGTTTCCTCGACGACGACATCTCGGCCCACCCCTGCCGACCGTCTGTGTTGCGTACGAACGGCCTCCCACATCACGACCGACCGGGCTCGCGCCCCGCAGGTTAGCTTCAACCCCTCATTTTAAAGTTTATTTACTTTTTGAAGCGTTTCTTTTACTCGTCTCCACCGCCGTCGAACGACGTAAGTAGGGTAGAGCGGATATAGGTTCGAGAATTCTCACGCGTACGTCAGGTCCGGCACTGAGCATAAGCTGCAGCTTCGACTAATCCACGACGAGACACTCCACGCCACCGGATGTGGATCGAGAGGATCTCACCCTACCCATCATCGCGAGTTTTCCCGGGGTTATCCGGAGTCGACTTCGCTGACCGGCATGCCTGCTCGTACTTAGGCTTAGGTTTGAGATCATACTTAGGGTCTAGGACTCGCCTACCCGTAGATTAGGTTTGACCGGCTATCTTCAGTCAGCCTCAGCTCCATTGATCAGGCACGAGGGTTTAACAACCGCGTCCTGCATCAGCATGCTCGTTCTAGGCCGAGTGATACTCAATCTGCTCTAATCACACTCTCCGCTTGCTTCCTTCCTTCTCTACAACAAGATTGAGCATAAAAAATGCTTCCCGTGGGGCCTTGACCTTCTCTTCATTTCATTTTGGTGGCCTAATTCTAAGACAAAGCCAACAAGTTAGAAGAGAGAAAATAAATATTTTCATAAGTGGGTTCCTACGGTTTGAGTGTAAAAAGGGGTAAAAGAGTACAATTATTAAAATTATTTCTTTCTACTTGATTCATTGATCAGATTTATGAATAGATAGAGGGTGAAAAGATGAATATAGCCATAAATTTCAGCTCAAAATCCCTTTAGATCCTGAGATATAATTATTTTAATTCAAAGAAATCATGGTCATTCAATCAAGATCATGCATTATAACGCACCATGACTCTCTTTCCATGAAGCTTTCTCCATTGGAGTAAAACTTTAAGTCTCTATATTTTCATTAATAAATTTCTAAAATCAAGAATATAATTAAGGGGACATTTAATAAAATTATGTTTGGTCCAACCTCTTGAAGAATAATAAGATTCATTTAATAAACTTTTATTTCTTGAATGATCATGGATCATCCTAAAAAGCTTACAATGATCCGTCTCTCAAATTCAAACTTGATTTATGACTGCTTTCATAAAAATAGGGTTTAAATTTGGTGTTCAAATTTGGTGGAGAGTTGTTTCTTTATTTCTCTCTCTCTCATCGTCATTTGTATCCATGTTTTTTTACTCACGTGCCTCTATAACTTCTAGAAAATTTGAGAATTTAATCACTTGATTTGAAGGAGTCAAATGGAGTTAGTGTTATGATAGAAGCAATTAAAAAGAATGATGCACGATAGGACATAATTCTATATTTTTTACCTAATTAGGACTAAATAGATACAAATTAAGTGTATCAATTGAATAAAATATTAAACATAAAAATATCATAAAATATGATAACGTGAACTATATAAGTAAGAATTATGTGCTAAAATATATTTATAATAGTAAAAATGAGTACATCAATAACACATTATCACCCAATAAAAGGCTTGAGAACAGCCTAATATATAATACACAGTGTAAACATGTGTGTGTGTGAATATATATATATATATATATATATATATATATATATATATATATATATATATATATCTCTTCAAAAACTTATTCTTATTATCCTAGATTCTCTTTTAGGTACATGATTGGATTATCTCAATCATTGTCAAGTTATGCAATTAAGAGATACAAAAAATCTTCATCACCATATCATTTCTTTGCACACGTCAATTTCTTACATATATACTAATTTATAGAACAATTAAATTTTATTATTATTTTATGATTTTTTTATATCAGTTTCTTTTTAAAAGGATTTTAAACATTTTCATAATATTTGTAATAAAGAGTTATTTTTAAATTTTTATGGCTTTTTCTTTTGTGCAAAAGGATACATTTGTATTTTTTTAACACTCCCTCTTGATCTAGAGTGTACAAATCAAACATGCATGTATTAAGACATAAGACATGATATGAGATGATGTTAAGGTTCTTAGTAAAGATGTTTGAAAATTTATTAGACAACACCACATGTAGCATGAAAATAACGTGTTGAAGCATCTCGTCACAAATATTGTGGCAGTTCATTTTATGCACTTATGTACTTAAAAATTATCATGGATACATGTCATCATGATTTAAAATAATTAATTTTATTTTTAAAAGACTATTCTGATTTTTCTAATTTTTTTGGTATTTTGAGAGTTTTTTATGCCAAAATCATTGTGAAAATAAATTTTTAATACAAAAAATAATTTTATTCTAAAATGAACTAAAATAAATTTTGAGGGGACTTATGTGAATTGTGCCACATGGCATTATCAGCGCTATTTATTTTGACAATGCCAATAAGTGATTGCCACGAATGATTGGTGACATCATTACCTAATTATTTTATTTTTAGAGTGAGACATAATGCACTAACCTCTGAAAAAGCGGCAACCAATAGAATCGAAAGGAACCTTTTTTTTCTATCAGCTGCCTCCACTTTTCTTTTTCTGGAAAAGAGCTGCCTCCACTTTTGAAAATGTGGATTAGCTTGGTGCTAATGAGAAAGGGATGCAAGATGATCTATATTTTTATAAAAGTAGTTCTACCAACAAAAAGCAACGTAGCATCACTTGATTGGGCACCGCAAATTTGAACACCATTATAAACAATGCCATTATATTTTTTTTGTTTTTTGAAGGATTTTTGGGAAGTGACAATGCTTGATTCTATGACAATGCTTTGTATGCTTGTTAGATCTAACACCAGTGCAAAAATTGATGTTGATTTCATGCTTACAAGGAGAGAGAAAGAGATTAATATCTAGAAATGCTCCATTTTCAAGGCTTGATATCTGACGAACTTAAAAAAAATTCAAGTTGAAATTTTACTGACAAAAGTGAAAATTGATACCACTTGATCATACAAGAAAAAAAATAAAATAAAATAAATTTTACTGATAGATTTTCTTTTCACCCTTTATATATATACCATTTGATCATTAGAAAGAGTCGCAAAACACAAGATTTTTTTCTTTGTTGCATGCTACTAGAATCGAATAGCCAAATGAAAGAGAGCATCCATGAGTCAACATTCTATCAATGGATCATCATTGTTTTTCATGTTTCTTCCTTTTTCATTTCACTCTTCTTGTGAGATAGAAGACGCTTTAAATGTAAAGCTTCTTAAATAAATGATCTAAACATGAGGATTGCTAGAGTGAGTTTCTAACCATGATTCAATAACAAACAGTTAGGATCTTTTCTTTCAATCTATGATCTTACTCTCTAATCATTAACCACACCAACATCATCTTCATTCCTAATCTTGAATATTCTTACCTTTGTAAGGAAATTCTGATATCAGAGATCATATTTATCTCACTCTTCTCATCAATCCGAAGGTCTAATTTTCCTAAAATGACGTATTAAAACCCTATATTCGATATCAATATATTTAGTTAGTCCATAAAAAGCAAGGTTTCCCACAATGTAGATTGAGGCTTAGTTATCAAAGCAAACACCTGACAAGTTATCTCACCTACATCAATGTATTTGGATTTAGAAGTGGACAAGAAAACACACTTCGCTTTCCAAGAAGGACCATATAGCCAGATTGCCAATGACGCATGTTTAGTATCTAGTAGAAATTTCTTAGCTCTTTCATCTCAAACATGACTACATTCAAAATAATTCCCAATACAAAAATGATTGTATCAGCCCATCGCCTAAGATGCATTAAATATATGTTTAAACTCATAGAGCTCCTTCCCTATGACATCTAGCGAGGTTCTTGAATGAGTTGGCTAAGAACACCAAGACTACGATAAATAATCTTTCTTGACATCATCGATATAAAACATCAATGAAACAGTGGCATAGTTGATCTATGGTCACAAGGCATGCATAGGAGTTGTCAGCTGTGGCGGAGGCACTGTCAAGGCATGGAGATGACTGTGGGAAATGAGAAAATTCTCAAATCAAGAAGCTCATGAGCCGTAATAGTGCCCATTGAAAGCATAAGCAAGTCAATTCAATTGAGCTTTTATACTAGTGTATGTGCTGAGGGAAACTAGCAGAATAGACAGATCAATCGGTGAAGGGATGGATGACAGGTAGAAGAGGTAAATTGGCTGACAAAAGGAGAGGTATTCATTCTGTGAGCTAGGGTTCAGCAATTTTGATCGAATTGACTTTTGCCCGAAAAAAATTGAGAGCAATTCATCTAAATTGTGATCTCAATTTTCTGATCAACAATCTAATTTGACATTACTCAATCTTCATGGAGTAATTAGGAAAAAAAATCTTTAACATGGCAGACATCATCTTCTACCATGCCACCGCCATCATGGCTTGGTCATTACTGACAAAAGAATTTGAGGTGGCTACAAAATTTCAGGGAATCCCGATGATCATTGGGGGGGATTTTAACGTCACCTTGGAAGCGGCGGATTGACCGAATGGATTGGGTGGTCAAGACCCTGGGTCAACAGAGTTCCGAGATGTACTCGCTCGAGCTGGGCTCCAAGAAATGGGGCCATCAGACTGCATGTTCACGTGGCGGGGTTCGACAAATCCCATGGCACGATCGAGACTGGATCGCTTCTTGTGCTCAGTGGAGATGCTTGAAGCCTTTCCGTCGGCTTTGGTGACTGCACTCCCGAGACCTATATCTGATCATACACCGATTATGTGGACGACACAGGGGGAGAATGACAGGCCACCATACTTCAAAATGGACCGCTCATGGTTTCAGGAGGAAGGTTTTGTTGAGGATATAGCGACTTGGTGGGAGGCTCAACCAGCCAGGGGCTTTGCGTCAGCGAGGCTCGTGACGAAGCTGAGGGGTCTACGCCACCACCTCATAGGATGACGGAGGAGGATCCGTGAGGACAGAACACGAATCCGGGACGGGGCGCTAAGAGCGATTCAGGAGATGGATACCTTGGAGGACACTCGACATCTATCGGCCGAGGAGCATGCGACGCGCAAGGAATTCTGGAATGCGGTGGCGGAAGCAGATCTGAAAATTGAGATGGATTGGAGACAACGCTCCAGGCAACTTTGGTTGGCGGCTTGGGATGCAAATACCCGTTTCTTCCACCAAGCGGATAGCGGGAGGAGAAGGCTTAACAGCATCCACTCCATCCGGGTGGGCGACCGCTCCTATAGTGGGCAGGCCGCGGTGGGGACCGCTATAGCTAACCATTTCCGCATTCTATCTCGGAAAGGGCCTAGAAACAAATGGGAATGGACTGGTGAGGGGGCGGCTAGACTATCTCCTGGGCAGCAAGGTCAATTAACGCGCCCGTTCACCGAGGAGGAAGTCAAAGCGGCAATTCGGGGCTTAAATGGGGAAGGCGCCCCAGGGCCGGACGGGATTCCGGTTTTCTTCTATCAGGAGTGTTGGGATTTGGTTGGCCCAGAGGTGATGGCTACAATAGAAGACTTCCGTATCGAAGTGTGCAATATGGATCGCATGAACAAGGCCTTCCTGGTGCTCATCCCTAAATGTCAGGGTGTTGAATAGGTGGGAGATTTCCGGCCTATCTCCCTATCTAACTCCATATACCTGATTATAGCCAAGGTGTTGGCCAATCGGCTCCGAGAGGTGATAAATTATTTGGTGGGGGTGGCTCAGACAGCCTTCATCCCTGGGAGGCAGATGGTTGACAGTGTAGTGATGGCTGAAGAGATATTAGCTGCATGGCGACGCCGTGGCACCAAGGGATTCATGTGGAAGTTGGATTTTGCGAAAGCATATGACTCGCTCGATTGGCGATTCATTTGGCGTGTGTTGCAACGTCGTGGTTTCCCGGAGACGTGGGTGAGATGGATGAAACAAAGGTGTATGCACAAATACTTTCGCCGACGTGTAACGCCGCCGCAAGGCGGATGGATACACCCCTGCAGAGAGGGATTCTGCAAGGCTGCCCGCTGCCCTCTCCTTTTCATCCTCGCGGCCGATACACCGGCGGTGTGCACGGAGAGACTGTGCATGGGGGCTACCGGCAGGCTTTCAAACCGCGGATGGCCGGCGGGGTACCCTTATTGCAAGACGCCGACGACACGATCTTCTTTATAGTGGGCTCGTGGCGACCGCGGAGAAGGTCTCGCTCTCTTGGATTTGTTCTCGATTTCTCGGGCCTCACTTCAATCGGGCCAAGTTCACTTTCATAGGATTTAGGATGTCCCAGGAAGAAAGGGATAGATGTGCCCGCATCTTGAATACACCTGCGGGATCCTTACCTATTCGGTACTTGGGACTTCCCCTCGTGGAGGGGCGGATAACAACACGAGAATGGCAGCCAGTCTTGGAGGCAATGGAGCGCCGCTTGGGGGGATGGCGGGCTCGACTTTTGTCACGCGGGGGACGCCTCGTTCTTTTAAAGTCAGTGCTCTCCGCCATCCCCACCTACTTTATGTCAGTTTTCAGCCTACCCGTGGGGATATGCAAGCGCATGGAAGCCATCATGAGACGGTTCTTCTGGCACGGAGCGGAAACAAATGGGACAAGGGGACGAGCCTTGGTCAAGTGGAGCACGATATGCCGGCCTACGACTGAGGGAGGCCTCGGGGTGAGGAATCTACGACACACCAACACCGCACTGCTTATAAAATGGGTACATATAATGATGCAAGCTCCATCGGATATGGTCACCCGGACCTTAATGGATAGTTATGGGACCCTGTTGGACTAGGGGCAACGATCCGAACAGAGGCGAGGCGAGTCGGCATTCTACAAGGGCTTGAGACCAGTTTTTGCCCAGGCCCAAAGTTTGTTCCAGGCTAGGCTAGGGGATGGAGTAAACTTCAGCTTCTGGCTTGACGATTGGTCCGGATTAGGGCTTATGCGGGACGTTTTTCCCCGTCTCTACGGCCTTTCCACCAATCCAGATGCCACGGTGCAGCAGGCGTGGTGCAACACGTGGTGCCCACCTCTCCCTGATGCTATATCAGAACAAAGGATCGAGGATCTACTCAGGATGCAGACGGTGTTGGCTCATTCGCGGCTCGCCGAGGCGGGGAGGACACTTGGGAATGGAGGGGCTCCCGGTTCACGGTCCGCGAGGTGTATGGATCGCTCCTAGCCACGAAGCCTCCAGAGGATCCAGTACTGGTGCGCCGGTGCCGCCTGGTGTGGAGACGGCGTATCCCGCTAAAGATCAAGGTTTTCGGGTG
Organism: Lemna minuta; assembly: GCA_024174645.1. NCBI lineage: Eukaryota > Viridiplantae > Streptophyta > Magnoliopsida > Alismatales > Araceae > Lemna > Lemna minuta. The sequence goes on along the minus strand of CM044120.1, from coordinate 7,009,421 downwards.
GCTCCTCATACGGAACCGCTTGATGACACGTTCCCTGAGGCAGCGCTTTATTCCGGAAGCGGATGACAGGTGCGTTATGTGCTCCAGCGCGACTGAAGACTGCTCTCATCTATTTTTTGAATGACCGTTGGTTCAGACAGTCTGGAGCAAGGCGGCTCTCGAGGGGATCAACGTCACGGCGGGGGACGCATTTTGGCAGTTGATTTGCCAAGGGCCTTTCCGGCGGGAGACAGAGTGGCAGACCATCTTCGCCATAGTATGGGCGATATGGCTCCACCAGAACGAGAGTATATTTAGGGGTCGACCCCCCTCCACCGATGCGGTACAACATGCTGCGAGGGGGATCGCAAGGTCCTGGCACCTAGGTGGCATGACCCTCACGGGGATAGCCCCCTTGATGTAATCGAATCTTAGTCATTTTCTCAATGACAACAGGGGGTCACCGGTTCCGGGTGGCTCTCTATTTCTCCTCAAAAAAAAAACAAAAAAAAAAGAATTCAGAAGGATTGACTCTTACGTGCAGATATTCTTGTCAATGTGATGAACGTCCTCCTCGTGTCAGGGGAGAACTCGAAAAGAAAAAATAACTTCCTTGGTGTGGGCAAGGAAAAACTCGAAATTCTAATATGTTTATATCATCAAAGTGAGATTACATGGTAAAATTGGTATCTGTAAGAAAAAGGGGGAAGAGAGAGAGAGAGTAGTAGGAATTCAAGCGATATATAAAAGAGAGGAAAAGCCGGAGGGAGATAAGGTTCGTTCAAGACAAAGATGATAAAATCACTATTCTTTTTTGGAGCAAAATTCCTTAAAGTTTGAGCATAAACGATGATAATAATAATAATAATAATCAATGAGCAATCAGCCAAAATTGTTAAAATAGATGGGTCTAAATAAACTAACCCAACACAGATATCTCATGAGCAGGAAGATCAACCTTCGTCTTCTTGCCAGAGCTTTTCTTCAACTTCCCAGACTTCCTCTTCCTCAACTGAACCTCTCCCTGCACGGCATCATCTCTGCTGTCCATTTCCAAATCATCCTGTGGCTCCAATGCAGCCATTCGGGTTAATGTGTAGTCAAACAAGAAAGCACTCCTAGCCAGTCGGTCAATGCGGCTAAAATGCCTCAGTGAGTATGGGATCAGTCCTTCTAGAAGCTCCCTCACTCCTTTGACCTGGATTATCTCAATAGGAGGGAACACCTTAAAGATCCTGAACAGGACGAACTGCGCCACATGGCAGCTGTGGGACCGTGTGTTCCACTCTCTGATGAACTCTAACAGAACCCGGAGTTCATCTTTGCCTAAACTCCTGATCACTTCCTCCGCTGGGTCCACAGTCAATCTTTCCCTGAAAACGATAAAGTGAGCCATTGAGCGATGAGAAAACCATGGATAGGACAAAGTCAATGCTTGCCTGCAGAGATCAGAAAAAAGGGTAAAAAGTTTATGGGGCATGCGGAGCTCAAAGGCCAGCTGGATCGTTCTAACATAGTCTCTGTCACAAAGAGCATTCTCCATCTCTTGACTCTTCAAGGCTTCCGTCTCCTAAGACAATCATAATGGTTAATAATTCAAATACCAAAAGTGAGACTTCCAGACCAACACAACTGAAGAAAGTGAGGGCTCACAGTTTTACGCAGATCTTCCTCTTTGTCGGTTGCAGTGGAGTCATTCCACAGATTTATGACAGCATCAGCACCACCAGTAGCGAGCTTTTCAGTTTTCTTTCCAACAGCTAACGCCCAGACCTGAAGTAACAGGAAAATAAATTGTTAGAATCCAAAAAAAAATTTCGGTCAATTCACACACTGAGATTTTCTTTTTAAAGTGTAGGGTATTTCGGTGATTTGGGCTTTGGAGTAGCTGCTTATGTTAGCCATGTCTCTCATCAACACATGTGAGCACTTTTATTTCAACTCTAGTGGATGAGGGACTCCTGTCGTGCCATTCTGTCATCTCTCATGAAAATATCTCGATTGATGAGAAAATCCAAATGTTAACTATATCTCATAAAAATATCAGTATTGAGTCAATTATCCACAATCTCAGCGTGGATACTAGGGCTCACTTCACAAATAACACGTTTAGGTAACTAGGGCTCACTACCGTTGTTCAAGGGCATGGTTGCAAGACACAATCCAATTGGCCTTGTGACCTTGGACAGTGAAGTATGAGCATGAACCATCGGGTGAAATCGAAAGGCAAAGAATTAGGGCTCACTTCTAAAGAAATATATTTTAAAAGAGTGAGAAATGAAGAAATAGAGAGGAATCGATGCTGCATTGTTACTGCCAAAACATGAATAATGCATCCCATTCATGTAGCATGAATAGATCATAAGTCCATGCAGCACGATGCTCAACAATGATCTTGTTAAATCTGATGCAACCTGATGAATGAGTGTGAAGGGCAGGGTGGCAGGGGATAACCCTGCTGCCCTGGTGTTTTGGGCAAAACTCACCATTCACTCATTGACAATGGTGCCTTAAATAGGCTTACAACGTGAAACAGGAATTACATAAAAACCCCTAATAACTTAAGGAATAATGACAACATCCCTGTCATTTAACAGATACAATTCTTAGAGGTTTGGTTTCATCTGATGAGTGACCATTCGGCTCAGATTAAGAAATAAATATGCTAACACAGAGAGAGAGACAAGAAAAAAGTTAATGAACGTAAGACAGAAAAGCAGATGAATGAAAGCAAATGACACAGTTTATTTGCTCACCCTGAATTGCCCTTTATGCATGTGCTGCAAGATGCATAATATGGCATGATTCAGATAAGATCCCTGATCCTACCAGTATAAAATCCACAGAGGAACGGGAAAAGGGGAAAACAAGGATTTCAATTGCAAGGACCAAATGTGTTCAAGGGAACAACCAAGATGGAAGGTTTCCCAATTTAGGAAGCTCCACCTCTAGGTACTGATACTTGAATGACCCTTTTCCTTCTGCCCTCCTCTTATTTAAAGCCTCTTTGAATGCATGAGCTCACTTATTCTTTCCATGACTTGCTGCAGGTTCCACCAGTCCCGTCGCCTTAGGCCCTTGCTCTTACTGTTATGCGTTATTATTGGGAAGGCTAAGAATTAGGGTTCAAATCTTATGTGAGAGAGAAATAGGTGAGAGAAAGAGGGATGAGGAAAGAAGAGAAGGAGAGTGAGAAGAGGAATCTCAGAGTCCAGTCCTACTGTCATTCTCATCACCACAATGCAGGGACAAAAAGAAGGAGAGACATAAATAGAGGCGAGAGGATGAGGAGGGTAGCCTACATTAAAATCAAGATCTAAATATGAGTAGACCCAAATTGAATAGTGAATCACAACCTTAGATTCGTGATGATCATAAGTAGCCACACACTCACTGGTTTTCACTGTCCAAAGCTTTAGCAAACCATCAGCACCTGAATCACAAAGATTTTGTTAAAATTTTCAATGAATTGGACATAAACAAGGATATTAATTTCAAGGAAAACCCAAGCGTTAAATATTACCAGATGAGACAATTTGCATTCCCCGAGTGATGAAAGACGCACGCAACACGCCCGCTGTGTGGCCTTCAAATGTTCTCAAGCATGTTCCATCAGATATAAGCCAGTACTTAATAGTTTTGTCACCAGATGCAGTAAGAACACATTGGTCAACTGGAGAGAATTCAACGGACCAAATTCCCCTCTTGTGCCCTTTGAGAACAGAAACAGAGACCAGGTCTGGAAGCCTCCATACACATGCTGTTCGATCCTAAAATTGAAACCTTTTTCATTAATATAATGAGAACCTTACAGAAACGCAGGGTTCAAAACACACCCACAAAGAGATGACAAGGGTCAAGTCCCTAAGGTGCTTCTTAGGGCTGATACTATGGTTTATACAAGGGCCAATGTAATGGAATAAGTGCCACAAAATTTATTAGTAATGGCTCAAATTGGAAAAGATCTGAATAGGACTTCAATATAATGAAACAGGGCATTCGTGGGTTTACTGTCTTAAATTATACCCCCTCTGTTAATCAATTAAGTCCTGCTATTTTGTCATCTCCTCTTTTCTTCCAACAATGATTCACCCAGCGGAGAAACAGTTCCAACATCCTCAAGGATCAAAACCCACAATTAACAAATTCTGTAAATCACCTACCTGGGAACCACTGCAAACAAAACCATCATTGGGAGACACAGCAAGGCAGTTTGATATCTTTGTCATGTGCTGCCACAACAGATTTCGCTTTCAGCTTAGTCGTAAGGTTAATGCTTCCCGGGAGAGAATCTAGCCCCCATACTTTGATAGTGCGATCACTAGTGACATAGAAAGAAGACATAATTAAACATTTTATTAGGACCAGATCGATCTCAAAATTGGAGATTTTGATGATTCCCAGAAGGGTGAACGCCCATTATATATATACAGGAAGGAAAGTGATACAATCCCATGATGTACCTATGTGAGAATTAGCTAGCATGATAAGAATTAAGGTCATATAATTAGAGGAGGTAACCTGACCAGGTGGCATACCCACTTACTTTGGCAACATCTAAAAACATAAATAATCGTATCAGAGAGATAGCCCATTTAACAAAAAGGAGCAAAATATGCATTTTGAGAGGATGGATGCGGGTTTAGGGTGTAGAACTTAGTGACAGGGCTCAGCATTTTTTAGTGCAGGGTCCAAATTGTGGGATTAAGTCTATATTATAATTGGCATATTATTGATATGATGAACAGGATCATAGAGGGGATGGAAGCAAGTCAGATGCAACTCCTGTCTTCGCTCAAATAGGAATTCACATTTGAGAGGGATACCCATCCTCTACTACAGGAGTTAACAATTGATCTACTGTATGATAAGATCCCACAGAAAGATCTCTTGGTTCAGGCAAATGGATCACAATTACAGGGACTTACTTGCAAAATACAAACAGAATGAACGAAGCACAAAAAGTTGACATACTATGGACATAAATCTTAGGTTGTCACTTGATGATGAGCGAATTTGTTGATGTTGCATCTGCGAAGTATACAAAGTGCCCTACAGTTCTCCCCCTATTTATAGCATTCCTTCAAACTATAAGGGGTATATTGCTAGGATAAACCTTACAACTGTCTTTTGTTGAGAACTTAAATATTCATAAACCCTGCTTTATTTTGGGGCCATATCATATTGTTGGGGTATGCTTTTAGGACTTTTGAATTTAAGGTAGGGGGCAACATTTATAGGGTTCAACTCAGCGAATTTCTTGGTTTAGAGTCCAAGGTTTGAGGTTCCAGGGTTCAAGGATCCTGGTCAAAGTTGTGGGGTAAAGGTTTAGGCTTTATGGAGAGGATCAGGGGTTAGAGTCAAGGATTTACGCTATAGGATTAATGTGATAGGTTTTAGGTTTTAAAATTAAGGTTAAGATTTAGGATTACAGATTCATGGCTTGACTTTTAGGATTATCTTCAAGATAAGATCCGATTACACAAGATGAATAGACAATCACACATACCTGCTCCCACTAATGAAAAATTCTTGTGCTTTTTTTGAAAATGCAACAGCTCCAACAGCCCCCATATGACCGCTAGCAACACCAACACACTGCTGCAATGCAGCATTCCACAATCTGGCCTAAAGTAAAAATAGTGTCATTTAAGATGCTCGAAGTTTTAAACAGGAAAACACCATAAAGAGCAAAACTATTGACTCACACTGTTGTCCTTGCTACCAGTGACAATGTGGGCCATTCCAGACCCTAAAACACAAGCATCAAGACATAATACAATGTCCGTATGACCCTTCAACACATATGAACACGACATGGTCTCAATATCATAAACCCTAACCTGCATTCAGAACCAAATCTCAGTTAATATATTTCTACTCGCAAAGAGAGGACCAGAAATGGATATGTGATCTCTCAATTATGATATTCTGCACTGTGAGGGATAAAGTAAATGTTCCCAAAGTACCTCTTCCAAGTTTGTTGCAACAGCGAGGAGCTGTTCATCATCATCAACAAACTTCAAATCAATGATTTCCTCATTATAACCAACAAGACGTCTATACAACATCAAATGTGGTTCCTTTTTGGTTGTTTGATTGAAGTTGTAAAAGAAAAACTGTTGATCAGACGTGGCACAGAGTAACCCTTGATCTTGAGGTAGTATAAAAGCTGATATGAATCCTCTTCTAGAGTTATCGTCAGATATCAGAGTGGTATCCGAAGATTGCTGTTCGTACAAGCATAAACCACTGTTGAGAGAAACAAACAAGGCAAAATAAGCACAATGAATACTCTCAAAAGGCAAAGAAAACTAGATACCTTTCAGAACTCCAGATTCGAACAATACCTCGTTCACCAACTGTTAAGAAGCAAAGAATCGATGAACTTTTGTCTTTTTTCTTGTGAATAGAAGAGGCTAAATGAGTCCCAGGGTGTATAATTTTGACGTCTTCAATCATCTCATAAGTGGGCACTGTCTTCTTGAGACAGTAGTCACTCAAATCCCACATGTTCACAACCTAGCACAACAATTGATCACGTGTAAGTAATATCACAATTCATTAATGAGGAAATAAATTAATGTCATGCCTTATCACGACCCGCAGTTAGCAAGACACGCTGATCTTCTGATAATGATATAGACGTCACAGCAGAAAAGTGTTTCTCCAGCACGGCAATACAGTTTTTACTCCTCAGGTCCCAAGCACGAACAGTTGCATCCTCACTTCCGGAGAAAACCTGGGAAAATTTTACAGAAGTAAATCTACATTAGTTATTTTGGATGAGATATCAATAAATGATGACGTGGAAGAGCTCATGTACAAGTAGGTCATTCGGATCGGGATGAAAGATGACAGTGGTCACAACTCCTCCATGGCCTTTAAAGAAATGAGTGCAAAACCCTCCATCAACATCCCACACGAGGACCTTTCGATCGGCTCCAGCAGTAGCTAACAAGCCTCCAGACGAATGGCATGCCATGGCCATTACAGGCCCATCATGACCCTACGTCAAATATGTAAAACATGACTACTCCATGGTAGACTGCACGCACTTCTATAGTAAACAAGAAGGATACAAACTGTTTACATGAAAGGGAAGACAAAAAGGAATTTCATCGATCAACGCAAAAGGAACCACTAACGCACTGTACGGTGAAAAAATGGAAATATGGAAATATAAATAGAAATTCTGAAGAACTTTGCTTTTCTACGCACGTATTTCTACAATTTTAGCAATTATGGGGCATCTATCTCTAACAAAAAGCGGCGTACATCCGGGATAAATAAATTGAAAGTAAGAAATCAGACGACGGATTACCTTCCAAGAGCGAACGCACTTAGAAGTCGAAATATCCCACACCCTAATAAGCCGGCTGTGACTAGCAGAAAAGAGAAACTTATCATCGGGACTAAGCGCCAACGCTGTCACCGCCTCCGTATCACCCTCCAGAACCGCACGAACCGAGGAATTGCACGCGTTCACGATCTTAATCTTGTCGTCGCAAACACACGCCAAGAACGAAGCATCGGAGGAGATGGTAAAAGGACGACCGTTATAGAACTGCTGCAGCGACTGCACGCACCTGTAATTCCTCTTCAGACCTCTATGTAAGAGCGCTGGAGCCTCCGCCTCAGCCGCAGCAGCCATGAACAATTGGAGAATTCTCGAATTCTGAAATTTAGGAACTCTTAGGGTTTTAGGAAACCCTAAGGTCTTTGGCTTCAGTGCTCGAACCGGTCTGATCGAACCCGGTCTAACTCGGCTTTAGTCGACAGGTGGTTAAGCACGTGCTAGAGAATATTATAAGGTTTATGCCAGTCCGCCGGAGTCCAGAAATGATTGATAAAACTTTATTCTTAAAACCTGGTAAAAAGATAATGCTTTTCATTTTTAAAACATATTGTCAGGAAATAATGAGGGGCGCATTTGTAATATGAAATTTTTAAGGTTTCAAAAAGATCTGAAATTTTGAATGGAGGAGACTATTGCATATTTATAATAATGCTGTCTGATGAGATATCGAGATATTGATATTTTTTTTTGTTTCTTTACAGAGCATTAACTGTAATGTTCGTTTTCTTGAAATTCTTGACTCGCAAGGGAGGGCTTTTATGCAGTAAAAAAACGAGATTGGGTTTATTTGCATTTGAATCTTGTATTTAAAAATGGAAATAAAAACCTTGTATGTCGACTGTCAGGTAAAACAGGAAAATTCTAAGACACTACCGGATTTCTAAGAAGGACATATACGCAAGAAAAATACTTGCAGTTCACGCTATTTAGATTATAAACACAATAATAGATCTCCATAAGCAAATACCTATAAATAACTACCGTCTCGACTGGTGCTTGTTCCCCTTTCAAAACCACGCCGCCTGCTTGTCTTCGCGACATTTTTCTCCGATCGCCGGAGCTCAGGTACCCCGAAAATCCTCCCGATTCTGCTTCCAATCGTTGCATCATTCCGCTTAAATCGTGCGGAAACTTCTTCCGTGATGTGATTTCGCGTACAGCCCAAATATGCTCATAATATGAAACTCGACGATGCTCTTTACCTCGCGCCATATTCTACGATATTTTCCATTTCTCGGAGGCGGAATTTGGGCGCTTAATTTCGTGCTGTGAGGGAAATGGAAGGTGGTGGAGCTGGTAGCGGTAATCTGAATGCCAGCGCCCCGCCTCCATTCTTGAGTAAAACTTATGATATGGTTGATGATTACGCCACGGACACGATCGTCTCCTGGGGACCCACCAGCAACAGCTTCATTGTATGGAATCCGCCGGAGTTCGCCAAGGATCTTTTGCCCAAGTATTTCAAGCACAACAATTTCTCCAGCTTCGTTCGACAACTCAATACATATGTACGTGCTCCTCAGTTTAATTTAAATTTGTGGAGTTTTTGCATTTCTGATCATAAGTTGTCATATTAGATATTATTTTTGGGTTTACTAATTGCTGCGAGAGAAACTTTGGTGGTAATGACTTGTTGCGTGTTCTTGATGAAGTATTGGGACTTATTTTTCTGCTCAGAGTATTTTTAGTCTTCTTTAAGATAATTTTCAGTGGTCTTTTGATATAATTTAATTTTAATCATCAACATCAGTGATCTAACCCATGAATGGAATTAGAATATTTGTGATATAGGTGGAGAAAATCAAACCATTTTGATCACAAGAATTGAAATCTCTTGCAGGGATTCAGGAAGGTAGATCCAGATCGATGGGAATTCGCTAATGAAGGCTTCCTGAGGGGTCAAAAACACCTCCTGAAGAGCATCAGCCGGAGGAAACCTGTTGGTGGTGGCAGCACCAGTCTGCCTGCTACGCCACATCCACCAACACCTGCTGGCCCCATGCGTTGAAGTGGGGAAATTTGGCATTGAGGAGGAGATTGAACGGTTGAAACGTGATAAGAATGTGCTGATGCAGGAGCTCATCAAGCTCCGCCAGCAGCAAGCTGCCACTGACCATGATCTTCAGTCATTGGGCCAGCAGCTCCAGGGTATGGAGCGGCGGCAGCAGCAGATGATGTCCTTTCTCGCCAAGGCCGTGCAGAACCCTGGGTTACTAGCATCTTTTGTCAACCAGCCTGCATCAACCCGCCGCCTTGGAGGCAACGGAGGCAAGAAGCGCCGACTGCCCAATGGCGAAGATGGTAGCTCCCCTGATGGCCAGATTGTCAAGTACCAGCCGCTGATGAACGAGGCTGCCAAGGCACTGTTGCTCCAGATCCTTCAGATGGACAGCTCTCCTCTACCATCCCCTAGTGCCCGCTCTTCTGCGGCCATATCCGAGATTCGTTCTCCACCAGGACCCATGGAATCATCAGCAGGCAGCTTGTTGGCTACAATGGCGGTGGATGGAGACCAATCAGTGTCAGTGAAGGTGGGACAATTGGTGACATCAGAGGCAAATAATGGAGGCCAATGGCCAGCAGTGGCGGCAGCAAACGAAGGTAGACTGGTGATGGAGGTTCTGGTGCCTGGGATGGTGGCAGATGGAGGGACAAGGGGCACCAGCAGCTGCTGTAAGTAGTGGGCAATTGGCAGTGGATGAGGGGCAATTGGTGGCAGAGCTCGAAGCCTGGGATGAGGACATTGATTGTGAGACAGAGGACGAGAGCTCGAAGCTTCCAGGGATCAGTGATGCCTTCTGGGAGCAGTTCTTGGCTGAGAGCCCCCCCCATGGGGACAGTGGTGGATGGGAGCCAGCAGAAGAGGACGAGGGAATGGAGCGTATCACCGAGCAAATGGGCCAACTCACTTCCGAACCCGATAAATGGTGACCATTGAAGACGAGGAAGACTCTTTCTCTAATCATACCGGACCACTTTTTGGCCTTATAATGTCTATTTAGAGGCCCGGAGATCCACAGGCCCGTTTTTCTCTTTACAGTCCCAAATAGTCCGTTATGGCACCGAAATGTCTCGCCACGTATCGAGTTCTCTGCGGCCCTGGCCATGCGTGTTTTCATTAGTTCGATCTTAGAGAGAGAAAGAAATAGGCTAATAGACGTTAATTAGTATAGAGGTTTTTTCGGTAGTGTGCACGTAATGCGTGTGAATCGAAGAGCACGGGGCCTTAGAGAAACGTCTGCACGAGGTCAGTATAAATAAACGGCGCGAAGGTCGGTAACATAGAAATTTCTGACGTGAGATTCCCGGAATTTCTGCTTTTTCTCTTGGTCAACGGATTCTAGGGTTGGGGATTCGTTGCACTTGAAGTTCCGATGGCGGTGAGTGATTTCGCGTTTACTTTTCTGGCTGAATGCGGTAATATGGAATCCACTGATTGTTCGTTTATTTCTCTTTTATCGCCTGTGTGTTGAATTAATTTTAGTTAGATGATGTTTAGTTCCCTCTATGTCTGTAGTTTCCGAATTTAATCTCTGAATGAACTAGGGAATTGTCGATCTGTGCTATCGTTTGGAGAACAGCAGTGGAATGTTCTGATACATGCGTATTGGACTCTAATTTAACTCCGAAAGAAAATTTTAGGGCGATTAGCGACGATCTGTCTCCCATCTGATTAGGGATGTACTTGATCTATGTTGAATATCTGTGGGAAGTACAAGAACTTTTTTTACTACTCTTTTGTCAATTAGTATATGATACAGGTAGAATTAACTTATGTAAGGAAGTTTCACACACACTGTAGTCATATTATTTTGAAAGGGGGATATAGTCCTATTTATTTTGAAAACTTGTGGAATTATTGTAAAGTCCTTGTATTATTTGCAGTAGGCGTCATTTTAACTATTCAGATTTGCTTCCACGTGGGAAGAATAATTTCATGATATTATGTGAATACAAAAAATAGCATCTCAGTAATATATTTAGTATGACTAAAGTGTGGGCTCAGTTTTATGTTCCCTCTCACGTTCTTAGTAGACAACCATTAAACTGAATATCAAAGTTCTGCCTTTTAGATAAAATCCTATAGTGTATACTGAGAAGATGAACAGAATGATATATGTGTTTGTGTTGGGGGGAGGATGAGGGGAGAGAGAGAGAGAGATTGCAGTGAGTCAGATGCAACCCTTGTCTGCTGAACTCATTTGGGAATGATCATTGGAGAAGGATACATGTCCTCTTGTAGATAAGCCAACAAATTGATCTATTTCCTAGATGGTTTCCCCAAGCAGACCAACTACTTTTCACAGCCTTACACATTCTTACTATTGTACTTTGTTGTGAAATCGGTTGATTGATTTCTGGAGACTCTGCTTTTGCTCAGGTGGGCTCACGGTATAATTTCACTTTATTTTTATCTTAACATTCTGCTAAAAATAAAGAAAGCTCTCCTAAAGGTTCTGCTAAAAATCAAAGTGACCAAGTTACTGTGATTTCAGAAATGTTCTGCTTTCAAAGCCAGTCTTATGCTTTGTGAATTCTCTCTGAGCCATTCTACTTAATTCCTCTGTCTTCTTTCCTCCGCTTCGCCTCCTGCCCTACCCTTAGATCTCTCTCCTATCATCATTGTCTCCCCTGCAGACTGTCTTAAATTCCTCTCTCTTTCTATTTCACATTTTCTCAAATGCACCCATATAAAACTTCATGGGAGTTAGAGTTGCATCATGTCACATTAAGAGTTTAAAATCTCAACTCATGGGAGTTAGGAGGTGCAAGTTCTTAAGTTCAGCATGGACCTGAAAAAAAATGTTTTGATGTAGTCTACAAAAAGCATTTCATGTAAACTTCTCTGAGTAATTTTTGATAATGAACGAGTTTAATTTTTTGGAATATCCTCCGTTTAGTTACGTCAAATTGAATTACAGGTTCATAGATCATGTCTCATTTTATTTTATTCTTCTTCGTTTTTGGCAGACAAGGACAGTGAAGGTTATCAATGTCTCCCTTGGGGCATCAGAGCAAGACATCAAAGAGTTCTTTTCCTTCTCGGGGGACATCGAATATGTTGAAATGAAAAGGTTGACCTTTCAGCCTCTGCCTTCTGTAATTTCTCTTTATTGCAAAGGTGTAATGAATTTCTTTTAACCGTTAACCTCCTGTCCAATGTCATTCTTGTTCAGCGGAGATCAATGGTCTCAGGTGGCCTTTGTAACCTTCAAAGACTCTCAAGGCGCTGAGACAGCATTGCTACTCTCGGTAACTCATAACCCTGAAAAGATGCTGTCATTATCAATTGCCCTAAGTGTGAAAATATTTATGTGGTTGACAGGGTGCGACCATAGTTGACTTATCTGTTGTCATTGCCCCTGCACCGGACTATCAACTCCCACCAGCTGCTCTACTTCCTCCTGATGTTGTAAGTCAGCCACTTCATTTGTTCACTAGTACTCTTTTTTCGAATTTTTGCTCTAAGTACATGCCATGTCAGCATGCAGAACCGAAGCCTGCCATTCAGAAGGCAGAGGATGTGGTCAGCAGCATGCTCTCAAAAGGATTTGTACTCGGAAAGGATGTACTTGGTAAGGCAAAGGCCTTCGATGAGAAGCTTCAGTTCACGTCCACCGCCTCTGCAACTGTCACCACTCTGGATAAGAAAATTGGGTTGACTGAGAAAGTCAACATTGGAACATCAGTAGTCAACGAGAAAGTCAAAGACTTGGACCAGAAATTCCATGTCTCAGAGAAGACCAAGACCGCCATTGCCGCGGCCGAGCAAACGGTTAGTAATGCTGGCTCGGCCATCATGAATAACAGGTATGTCTTCCAAGGGGTGGCTTGGGCATCGGGGGCTTTTCAACGGGTGGCAAAAGCTGCCGGAGAAGTTGGCTCCAAGACAAAGGAGAAGGTTGTAGGTTTCGACCAACCAAGCGAACCTTCCTCAAAGCCATCTCCTCAGTAGGGCCCATCCTTCGTAAGTGATATCTTCTTGCCTGCATGGTTTGATTTTTGGTCTCTCTAACATGTACTCTGGAGCAGGAAAATTGAGAAAAGTTGTGATGGAGTAATGAGGGGTGTTGCCTGCTCTCTCTCTCTTTCTAAACAAAGGCACTCATTATTGGTTATAGTTCTGTAAATAATCCCACATGTTATGGTTTTTTATTCCTTTATTGGAATTGGGTCATTGACTTCTCCAGTTCATATGGATCTTATGTCTTTCTATATTAATTTATTTTGAAGGCATTAACCAATGTTTTCATCATGTTCATCAATCATCATCTATTCATGTTTTAGCTGTATGGATTGCTTTAAAGGCAACAAGGTTGAACTTAAAATTGCATGAGAATTTTGTAAAAGAATGTTTCTGGTCTCTTTTTAGATCACAAATGAATGTTATGAGGAGATAAGGTTTTTCTCATTAAAAGGATTACTCCCTTGTATCCATCCCCATATTCGATATCAGGAGAAAAAAATGGATGGATTTGGATGCCAATGATGGCATCGAGTGGCTGATGAATGCCAATGACATGTGTCGGCCCATCATGGACATGGATATGGGATATCAGCATTTAGGTATTGGATGTTAGTCATCCAATCAGCAAGACGTTAGTAGATGGCAATTTGGGGTCAGATGCTGTTATCAGTTATCGGACTTGACATTAACACTATCCAATATCCAAGGCAGAAAGTGGATGCCTATTTAAACTGTTAGAAATATAAGGGTATTTAAGGCATTATCTAGAGGTTTGTTACTGTCGCAATTAGTCATTAGATGAAGTGTTATAAATACACTTTGGAACTAATGAAATAATTATTATTCTTCTTCTCTATTGCTGTCTTTCCTTCCATTACATGTACTTGAGACCTCATTCAGAATCCTATAGCGGATTAGATTTCTCTCATGGTATCCAAGCCACAATCAGCAAACAGAAGTTTGACGACGCAGTCATCATAAAGAAGAGCTTCCCGATCTGTGTATCAACGGGAAAGACTCGATTCACCTACATGCTATCTCCCAAAGCTACATACTTGCGGAAAAGACACTATTCATCTACCTGCACTATCCCAATGATGCGTACCTGAGGGAGCTGCGTATTTGGTATTTCTTCATCCCAGGATTGCAAATCTGTCGGGTGCTAAAGATACATCTACTCCGATCTGCGTTTCTCCGGATGCTACACTCAATCGGTTATTTGTTTCCTCCGATTGCAGAAGATTCAACACCATTACTGCGGAAGATTCTGCAAAAGATTTCGCCTTTGATTCACAATTTTGTGAAAGGTACTCATTTCTTACTCACAAGAAAAAAACATTGATCAAATCTTGAACTCGCCTAATAAAGTCATCAAGGAAATCCCGCCGGTGACAACTGCCTCTTCGTTGATTACTCCTTTCGTAACTATAGCAAAATTTATTCGTTGGTAGGAATCTTTATCACTGGAGGCGATTCATTGAGCGTACTGTTGATAACATGCAATTTATACATGCAATTACATAATTATTAATTCAAATTAAGGCATAAAATATTCCATTTTGTATGCATGTTATCATACTTTGAGTGTGTATCTCTCATTTCATGCAATTTGAAATTATAATATCAAAATGCATTATTTTAGGGATAATTATACAATTTTAAAGAATATATTTTAGAGTAGATTATTCTCATCTTCATTTGAAATTATAATTGGGTTTTCATTTTAAATAATAAGAGAAAATACTTTATATACACTCATTTATTTGTCAAAGTTTTATTTTCTAAGAGAAATGAGTGTATTTTTTAAATAAAAATTTATTCTCTTGTTATTTATTAAATTTGACTTTTTAAAAGGATAGATTATTTCATGTATGATCAAACAAGACAAATTTAGATTAATTTAGAGTCATATTTTAAATTTTTAGGATTTTCTTAGAATTTTTCTCATTTTTGTATGAATTTATTTGGATTTATTATGAATTAAAAAGGAATAAAAAATCAAATGAAAAAGCCCGCTGACGTGGCAGCTGAGGTGGCGAAGTAGTTGATGTGTAGCCACAGGGTGGACTATGTGCGCGCCACGTGGCACACGTGCACATGTGTACATGCGCATGGTTAATGGGTTAAACATCCACTTACAAATTTTTGCTAACCCATTAAACATCGCACATGATATATACACATCTTTCGCTTTCATTTCTATCATGTGAGACTATGTTTATTTTTATGTGCAAGTGATGTGATAAAATCTGGAGCGTGCGATCGCGTGAATCAATCGTGATTGTCGATTTTCACTTAAAAGAGGGGGGTACCTGGTGCGTAATGGTTCGTCAATGAATCATCTTAAAACAGTTTAATCTCATCCGTTCATCTGAAGATTTATAATGGCTGAGATTAAAACCAATTGATGGACTCCCGTGGACATGTGTACGCATCCAAAGCGTACAATGAAGATCAAACAGTAAGCGTTTCACGGCATTTCTTCCTCACGCTCGACGCGACAAAATCTTATCGGTCCATCATTGATCGAACGGGCACGCCTTAAACATAACGATTCGCATCCAAGCGTTTCATTAAAGCAGTTGATCGAAGATTAAACGTCAAATCCAATAGCTATGCTGAAATCTACCCTATAAATACACATGTCCTTCGACGATGTAAACCATTCTTGGATGTTTCAAGCTATCGAACTATTTAGATATATCAATCCTTGAATCTCTTGATTTCTTCTTCTTCTAGACTCATTTCTACATTTATGGAGTGCTTGAAATCAAGATTTCTTCGAAATAATAGGAAGAAATCGCCTCTTAAATGCCAAATTTTGTCTTCAAAATTGTTTAATGGAAAGCTCTTGATCTGGCAAACAATTGGATCAATTTGAGTGCAAATTCATCATGTGAATAGATTATGTGTTTTCCTCCTAATATTTCATCATGTATCATTATCATTTAATTTTGAATCATATAATAGGTTAATTTTATATTTAATTTCAGTTTTTCTCTCTCCTCACGATCAATTTTCTACCTAACTTTTTGCTCCTTGATTTCTTTACGAATCTTGATCCAAATCAAGTGATTTTTTATTCTATGGATTCATCTTTGAGTTCTCTTTCTAATATTATAAAAATATCTAATTTCTCACCTCAATTAATTGTCCAATTTGATCAAATTTTGAAGAACACCTTGAAAATACCTTAATTCTCTGTGAATTTGACCCTTATTCACCACTATACTCTTAAAGTTCTTGATTTTTATCTTAAATTGGCCAGTTTGGAACTTGTTTGACACTTATCCACATGTTTTCGATGACCGTGTGGATTTATCTCGTCAACTCTCCGGCCTCAAAAACTGAAAGGACATCTCACAAACCCTCAACCTAATGAAGATGATGAACACTACTTCAAATGGATCGATGAAGAAGATATACTCTTTACATGGCTACTAAACTCAATGAAGCCTAAGATTAGCCATCAATTTATTAATCATGAGTTTGTCAAATATATATGGGATGAGGTAATCAGGTTATACTCAAAATTAGAGGTTGAATCACGAATGGCAGATCTTAACAAGAAAGCTATGGAGCTATTTTAAGAACTAATGAAATGAATGTGTATGGTCATTGAATACAAATGATGTCGTGTCATAACAAAGTCCAAACTTACCTATTTAAAGATTAATTCACGAATTGAAGGGTATAATGGTAAATAAGGGTCGAATCTTCGGAGAATTAAGGAATTTTGAGAGATATCTTTGAAATTCGATCAAATCAGACAATGAATTGAGTTTAGAAATTAGAAATTTTATAATATTAAAAAAGATAGCTCAATTGCGAATCCACAGAATAAAAAATCAAGTGATTTGGATTAGAATTTGCACAGTAATCAAAGTTTGAAAATGGGAGAAAAATTCGATCGTGAAATTGATTAAAAACCGAAATTAAAACCAAATTAAACTTAATCTACGATTCAAAATGTAATATTAATGCTAAATGACGAAAGATTAAGATGAAAACACGCAATCTAACCCAAAGTCGCGCTCGAAATGATCCAATGAATCGCCGGATGCATGGCTTTTCATTCCGCGATTTTGAAGACAAAGATGGCATTCAAGATGTGATTTATCCTTATCCTTTCAATCAATTTTCAATTTCAAATGCTCCTCGGACGCAGAAATGTGTCAAGAATGTAAAGGAATCAAATGACGCTTGAATTGTGGTGTGTAAACAGTTCGATTAATCTCGAAAATCCAAGGGTAAGTTTCCGTTCGCAAAGAACAGTGAATTTATAGAAGAATTGGGTGTAACGTTGGATCTAACGGTCCATCGCGATCAACGGTCCAGATGAAGCGTCATTTGATCGAAACGGTGCGATTAAATCACGTCTGTTCGATCGGCGATGGAGGGTTGAGGTGCGTCCACGTCGATCGCTTTGAAAAGACGCGTCGTTTGATGCATCCGTTCGATCTTCATCCAATGATCGCGATTAATCGGAGGTCCATCAGGCACTTTGAATCTCAACCATTATAACTTCGGAGATGGACGGTCACGATTAAAGTCGTCAAAAGCTTCACTTAAATCCCATTTAAGGCACGTGCGCTGATGGTGATCGCGTGGACCCAGAGTCCACCGCATCGACGTGCTTTAATCTATTCGCTCACATCCAACGCATTCCATGCTGCCACGTCACATGGAAATAACTTAAAAGAGGATTAGTCCCACACAGGTAAAATCAAGAGGAATGGCGGGTATATAACATATGACGGATTCGATGGTTAGCAAGTTCCGATAATCGGGATGCTTATACTATATAACAATATATAAAATATAAATATATATCGCGCATACGTGTCACCTCCGCGCCACGCAAGCGCTCGCGTGGGCTCGCGTGGCTCTGTCACATGGCCTTGTGTGCCACATCGCATCCACATGGGTCCCGCGCGATAAAATAACCCCTTTTGATTCTTTTTAATTAATTTAAAACCGAAAATACAGTTAAATAAATTCAGAAAAAAATTCCTAAAAATTGTAAAAATCATAGCTTTCAAAATATAACTCTAAATTAATTCAAATTTGTTTTGTTGGATCAGAAATTGAATAATCTATCATTATGAAAAGTCAAAATATTAAAATAGTAAGATAATAAATTTTAATTAAATAAATACATTCATGTATTTTCTAAAATAACGTAAGAAAAATACATGAATATAAATAAAGATCTTTTCTCTTATATTTTCATCATTAAAACATAGTTATGATCTCAAATATAATTAGGATTAAAATCATAATATTTAATTATGTATACTTATCCATAAAATGATGTATTTTTATATCATAACATGAAATTATGCAAAATGATAGAAATATACTTAAAATATGATAACAGTGCATACATTTGGAATAATTAATGCCTTTATTTGCATTAATAATCATGTAAATTCATGTATAAAATGTATTTTATCAAGAACATCTAAGAGTTTTAGAGTATTCAAATGAATTACAAGGTCTGTGGAAGGAAATCAATTTCTATTGACCACTTCCTACTAATTCTACAGGTCGTGAATATGCTTTAAAAGGGAGAATGTATTGCTTCTTAATTGGTTTACGACCAGAATTTTGGACTATGAGGAGTCTCCTCTTTAACCATTAAAATCCCTCTATCCTTCAATGAATCTATGGTACAAGTAATCAAAGAAGAAGGTCGACTTATGTCTATGAATAGACTAACTACTATAAAAAGTCAAGCCTCCATACAAAAATTTTATGGCCCATCGAACTTTGGACAAGTCGATAACATGCAAATTATACACAAAAATAAGACTATTAATGCAAATTAAGACAAAACATTACATTCTTTTGCATCTTATCATATTTTTTTAGTATATATCTATCATTCTATGAAAATTAAGTTATAATCTCAAAATGTACTAATTTTAGGATAATTATGATAGTTAAGAGTAATATTAAAAGATTATATTATTCCCATTATTTATTTGAGATTATAATTAGGTTTTAATGTTAAATAATAAGAGAAAATACTCTTTATACACTCATTTATTTTTCTAAGTTTACTTTTTAAGAGAAATGAGTGTATTTTTTAAATAAAAATTTATTCTCTTGTTATTTATTAAATTTGACTTTTTAGAATGATAGATAATTTAATTTTTTATCTAAGAAAACAACTTTATATTAATTTAGAGTTATATTTTTAAATATGTGAATTTTCTACTTTTTAGGGATTTTTGAAGAATTTTTCTGAAATTTTCTTAATTTAATTCGATTTATTTTGAATTAAAATAAATAAAAAATTATATTTCATCGCGTGCTAATGTGGCAGCTGATGTGACGTAGACAAAAATTGTGGCGCCACATGATGGCATATAAGAACGCTACATGTCTCACACGTGTACATGTGTGTGCATGCGTGTGTGTGCGTTTGTGATTAATGAGAATAAGCACCCTTTTCTGGATTTTTGTTGTCTCTCTAGTCACACATTACTTATATACCCATCAAATTTTGATAATTTTCATCATGCGAGACTATTTTCTTCTGTTTTTATGCACAGGTGACATGGCGACATGGGGAGCGTCCGATCAAGCAATTTAATCGCGATCGTCACTTAAATGAGGGGGTACGCACTGCACTCGTGATTCGTTAATGAATTGTTTTAAAATCATTTAATCTGAGCCGTTTATCTAAGGAGTTATAATGGCTAAGATTAAAACCGTTCGGTGGACCCCGATGACACGTGGACACATCCAGAGTGTCAGATGAAGATCAAACGGCAAGCATTTCATGCATTTGTTCTTCACGCGCGACGTGGCAAAATCTCAGCGATTTATCTTCAATCTCATGGATGATATTTAAATGTAATGATTTGCATATAAGCATTTCATCAGAGCTGTTGATTGAAGATTAAATGTTTGATCCAACAGTTATGCCCAAATTTCCCTATAAATACACATGTTCTTCAACGATGTAAAGCATTCTTGCATGTTTTGAGTAAGCGAACTATTTAGACATCTCAATTCTTGAATATCTTATTTTCTTTGTCTTCTAGATTAATTTTTGTGTCCAAGGAGTGTTTGAAAGTGGGATTTCATTGAGAGAATATAGAGAAATCACTTCTTGAATACCGACGATCGTCTTCAAATTCGCAGAATGAAAAGCCTTTCATCCGACAAGCAATTGAATCAATTCGAGCGCTATTTCAAGTTAGAATTCATGTTTTCCTCCTAATCTCTCTTCCTATAACATTATATTTCAACTTTGAATCATAGATTAGTCAAAATTTAGATTTAATTTTTGTTTTTCTCTCTCTTCACGTTCGGAAATTCTACTTAATTTCGCTCGTTAATTTCTCCACGAATCTTGATCCAAATCGAGTGATATTTTATTCCGTGGATTTATCTTTCGAGTTATCTTTCTAAAAATATCAAAATCCCTAATTTCTCACCTCAATTCATCGTTCGATTTGATCAAATTTCAAAGAGTTCCTCAAAAATACCTTAATTATCTTTGGATTTGACCTTTATTCACCACTATACTCATTAATTTGTGAAATTGGTGAGTTTGGAACAAATTTTTATACGAGGCCTTGTGTATTAATGACCTTGTGGATTTGCCTCATCACAAGCATCTAATATAGGATCTACACATCCTAGAAGCAAGCATCCTAGGACTTCCTATAAAAAATCATATTCAAGGATGAAAGGAGATGCCTAGGACTCCCTATGGTATGATTTATGCCCATGCCACAGGCATACTAGAGAGACATGTTGGAAGATACATGGACGGCCTGCAATCGGATAGATCCATGTGATGCTCAAGCATAATGGGGGTAATTAGAAACTACTGCTTCAATACCCTGGTAATGATTTTCAGCCTCCATGAGACAAAGGTGAGATGGATCTTTTAAGGGACATGATAAACCAATCGAAGGCTTAACTCTCCCAATCTTCACCTATAATTGGGTCACCTACATTAGATAACTTTGGTAAGACCTTTATTTTTTACAAAATTCTCACACTTGCAACTTTTGTAGAAAACTTAAATCCTCGTGATTCCTGGATTTTAGACTCTAGCGCAACATACCATATGACACCCATATCTAGCTGGTTTGCTTCATATATACCTTGCTCATATACCTTAAAGGTCCAAACAACTGATGGCACACTTTTCATAGTTGTGGGAATAGGAACAATTAATCTACCTCTTATAGGGAAATTAGAACATGTACTTCATGTCCCTAAACTTTGTATTAGCCTAGTTTTAGTTCAAAAAATTGCTTCCCTAATTCCATAAAAGATTGAATTTAATGGAATTAATGTTTTTCTTTGTGACAGGGTGCAAGGGTGGAAGACTGGACCGGCTAGGATCCATGGAGGTCTCTACCACCTTCCATCATGTAGAGACACCAAGAAATCAATTAGGAGTACATCGAACAATGAAGTGTACCCATCTAGTACTCTAGCAACCATGAATACCAGACATAAAGAATAAAATGTATGACTCATTCATCGATGACTAGGTCATCCTTCCTTTTATATCTTAAAACACATATACCCTGATGTTTTTCAAAGATTTTGGATTGAACAATTTGTGTGTGATGTTTGTGAGAAAGCTAAACGTAAGAGGCACTCATATCAATCAGAAAATCTTGAGAGAAGAAAAAACTCCTTTTGATCTTATCAATAGTAATGTATGGGGAACAACACCCTCAATTGATCTCCATGGTTTTAGGTGGTTTCTAGTTTTTGT
The DNA here is from genome assembly GCA_024174645.1 of Lemna minuta. NCBI lineage: Eukaryota > Viridiplantae > Streptophyta > Magnoliopsida > Alismatales > Araceae > Lemna > Lemna minuta. The sequence continues at coordinate 6,987,359 of CM044120.1, read as the reverse complement.
GGATGATTGTAGCAGGTTTAGTTGGATCTACTTATTGAAACATAAGTCAAAAGTTACCTTGAAGATCAAAATTTTTTTCCAGATGATTGAGAGGCAATTTGAAAAAGGGATTAAAATCATCTGAACAACTAATGCTAATGACTTTTTAAATCATGATCTTCAAAACTTATATGCTGATTTAGGAATAATCCATGAGACCTCATGTGCATATACCCCTCAGCATAATGGTGTTGCAGAGAGGTGAATTGGACTTATTGAAGCACAAGGTAGGGCTCTCCTTATCCACAGTAATACCCCTAGTTTTCTTTGAGGGGAAGCAATGCTTACCACTACCTATCTCACTAATAGGACTCCAAGTTAGACCTTAAATACACAATCTCCCTTGCAAGTACTCTCAGCTGCCTTTCCTCTAATCAAATTAGATGATGGTTTATCAAAAAGGGCGTTTGGGTGCGAGTGTTATGCACATCTCTAGCCAAACTAGATTAATAAATTATCACCCAAAGCACTTAAATATGTATTTGTGGGTTACTCAAATACATAAAAAGGATATAAGTGATACTATCCTATTGGACGAAGAACTCTAATGTCTTTGGATGTTACTTTTAATGAAAGTAATTACTTTTATCAACAAAATTAGGATGCCCAAGTGACTAGACGAAACCGCGAGGTCATCAATTTCTCACGGTCTCGTATCAAAAATAATTCCAAACTTACCAATTTGATGAAATCAACTCGAATTGAGGGGTATAATGGTAAATAAGGGTCGAATTCACAGGGAAATAAGTAAATTTATTACGATCTCTTCGAAATTGATCAAATCGGACGATGAATTGATGATAAAAATTGGGGAAAATGGTAGATTATGAAAGAGAACTTCAAATCGTATCCACCGAATCAAAAATCATTGAAATTGATCTTGATTTCCGGAGAAATTAAAGATCGAAGTGGAGAGAAATTTCCGAACGTAAATCACGATTTTAACAAAAATTAGACGAAATTAAACTTTAAATCCTAATCTAAATTAAAATTAAACGTAAATGGATGATAGATTAGCAAAAACTGACTCCACTAACCCAAGATTGTGATCAAATTAACATGATTAATCACTTCAATCATCAAAAATATGCAGAACGCGATCGTGGAGTTCAAGTTTCGATTTCTCCTTCGTCTCTTAACCAAATCTCGATTTCAAGCCCTCCGTGGATGCGAAAAATGAGTGTAGAAGAGGATGGAATCGAGATATTCGAGAAGGGAGGTGTCTAAACAGATCAATTGGATTGATTTCTAACTCGAATGCTTACAAATCGGAAGAACATGTCTTATTTATAGGGTATTTGGGCGTAACCGTCCGATCGAAACGATCGACGGTTATGATGGAACGGTCCATCGTGGACCGTTTCAGTTATATTGCAGCCGTCCAATCTTGATGGAGGGCTTAGATTAATCCGAGTGGATAAGCGTTATAAAACGCATCGTCTCACCGTCGTTGGATCGCGATCCGACGCTCTGGATGTCATCCCGCGCGTTAAATCATAGCCGTTATAACTCTTTGATTTCCGACACGTGCGTTGATGGCGATCGGTGGTCCACGTGTCCACTTCATCCACGCATGATGATCCACACTCCTTCCAATCCGATGCAACGCGATTGGCCATGTGTCTTGCACACTAAAAACCATGTGAAACTTAGTCCCACATGGAGAAAATTAAAGAAACCAGGCAGGTATATAAGGTACGTTGAATATATGAGTTAGCGTAATTCCTGATAATCGGAAGGCTTATATGTACTATAACCCATATATTTACGATAAATATAAATAATACACATGTCACATCGTGCCGCGTAGGCGCCACGTGGCCCCGCGTGAATAAACCCCCCTTTTTGCTTTATTTTAAATCATTTTTAACATTTTAAAATCTCAAAATTAATCAGAAAAATCTAGAAAAATCCCTAAAAAATTAGAAAATTCATAACTTTTAAAATATAACTCCAAATTAATCCAAATTTCTTTCATTTGATCCGAAATGTAATTATCTATCATTCTAGAAGGTAAAAATTGAAAAATAATGAGGTTTTAAATTTTATTACAAAAACATAATTATTTGTTTAAGTGTTTTCTCTTAAGAAAATATAAATAAATGTTCATAAAATGATTTCTCTCATTATTTAACTCTAAAAACATCTATAATCTCAAGTAAACATGGGTTATTAAATTATTTATCTTAAAATCATCATATTTAGCCCTAATTTAAAGTATTTTGAGATTATAATGACTTCTCATAGAATGATAGAAATCATTTATGCCTTAATATGCATAAATAATCATGTTTTATAATGTTAATTAAGCATGTTATCACCAACCCCAATGGTTGATTGAGTAGAGAAGGGAAGTTTAGACTCTCCTATCAAAAAAACACAACAAGGATCACAACTCATGTATGTATATGAGAACCTAAGTGGATCTGAAAATGAAGAGGTTGAGTATGTTCCAAATTATAGTAAGGCACATACATATACTCAAGTATATACAAGGAAAGGGAAACCAAAGGAGACTAATATTACTTCAAGAAATGAAACAAATTTACCAATAAAACAATAAGCACATTACAGTGATCCATCTGAAGAGACCATGTACCCACACCGGGGGGACAAATAGTCACACAAAGAAATATGCAAAGAGATTAATACACAAGATGGCTCTACACAAAAAGACAAGAATGAGATCTTTGAAAAGGATTTAAGGTAAAATAAAGCCACTCCTTACCCCTTAAGTAGTTACCTTACCTTCTCAAAGGCTAGTGATCATTATAGGACATTATTGACTTCCCTACACCAAGAATATATTCAAAAAAATAATGATGAAGCACTTGTTATTCCATAGTGGAAACATGCTATGGAGGAGGAATTGAAGGCATTTGAGATAAATTAGACGTGGGAACTTGTCCAACTATCACCTATGAAGAACCCCATTGGGCGTAAATGGGTTTTTGGTATAAAGTACTCATCAGATGGGAGTATTGAGATATACAAGGCACAATTGGTAGCTCAAGGATATGTGCAAATACATGGAATCGATCACAAATAAACATTCACTCCAATAGCCAAGATGAATACTATAAGGATTTTAGTAGCCTTATCAGTGCAATTCAACTGGTCATTGCAATAGTATGATGTGAAAAATGCATTTCTACATGGGTTTATAGAGAAAGAAATTTCTACGAAGGTACCTCCTAGATACTCTCGCTCAATGAATAATCAAGTGCGCAGGTTAAGAAAGGCCATATATGGCCTTAAGCAATCACCTAGAGCTTGGTTTGGTAGTTTCTCACTGGCCATGAAGAAGTGTGGTTATTTTCAATTAAATGGAGATCATAGTTTATTTTACAGACACACCAAAAGTAAGAAAATAACCATCTTAATTGTATATGTTGATGATATCATGATCACTAGGAATGATCTTGAAGAAAGAACCAGACTAGAACAAGAACTTATGGAATAATTTTCTATAAAAAAACTTAGGCCCAATGAAGTATTTTTTAGGAATCAAATTTTCTCATTCTTCCAAGGGCAATATTATCTCTCAACATAAATATCACTAAGATTTTCTAATAGAAATGGTTTTTATAGACAGTCAACCTACCAAAACTCCTATTGAAGTAAAACATGGATTGACATGGATTGAAAATGAACTGGAAGCAAATATAGGGACTTATCAAAGACTAGTCAGAAAATTTATTTATTACATACTTGCCCGGGACATTGCATGTGTTGTAAACTGTCTTAGCCAATTCATGCACAATCCTACGAGTATCCCACTTATTGGCTGCTTGACGTAGCGTTTTATGCGGTCGTCAAAATACATAAACATCGGTCAAACAAATTTATAATTCCGAACTCGCAATAGAAAAAGATATCAAAATCAAGTATAGTGAAAAGATCGGGTTGATCCACAGAGAACATAGTTGACTTTGATCGAAGAGCTGACTTGGTCAAACTTAGGTTTAATTAAAGGTTTTAAGAAGTGAAACTGATATTTTATTAATGGTAATGATATATGTATGCTAAATAAGATATTTTAAGAATTAAGAAACTGATTTTAAGAAGAAATGTCAAAAGTCAAGGTCAAAGCATTGACTTTGACCAATAGTTGACTTTCTGTAAAATCAAAGAATAAAAAGAGCTTAAATACAAAAAATAATATATTCAAAAACTAGAGAGAAAATATAAATTTCTTATATATAATTTGTGATTTTTTGAGAAGAATTGAATTTATTATGAATTATTGAAAATGAAATATCAGAAAAATCCTGAAATAAACACTTCGGTGTAAATCTTCAAATTGACTAACTAAATGATATTCAAATCTTACGATTAATATATTAATAGAATGCTAACAATCAGAGGATTCTAAAGAGACCAAAATTATCAAATTTCACCTTGTATTTTGAAAGTAATTGCCCCCGCAAGTCAACGCCCAATTTCGGATTGAAAATGAATAGTAGATGCTCAAACGTCAAATTGAATGGTCATATGATGATGAAATTTACGATTTTACTATACACAAAAAGCTGATAAACAAGGAATCCAATGAAACCAAAATCAAACGATTTGGACTTAAGATTAGGAGAAATCCTTGTTTCAAACTAAGCAAAAAATCCGAACTAAACTTGGGTGAAAATGAAGAACAATTCGACTTCAATGATGAAATTAACTACCTAAATCTATTCTAAATACAAATTATTGCAAGATGAATGATCGTTTCACACTACTAACCCGATTGACGTGAAGATTAGGCTCCAAATTGCGTCGATTGAAGTGAATTTGATCGCTTTCTCTTCGGCATATATTTTGCCTTCAAGGGGAGAAATCGTTCAAATCTAACAACAATTCGTGACCAATCTTGCCTCAATCCGATATGAATTGAGTCTAGGATGCAGGGGGATCACGAAGAACTCAAGATTTTGCTCCAAAATCGCTTAATCTCTTCACGATTCAATCAAGAGTTAAGAAACAAAGAGGAAGAGCACTGTTTTATAAGAAAAATCGGCTCAAAAATCGCAAACCGTCTGATTCGGTGGAGACCGATCGACGGCCATGATCGCGCGATGATCCTGGGCCACGATCCCACGATCCCGCGAAAATTGCCAGTCCGATCTTCCTCGGAAGATCCTGATGCATCCACGTGTCGCCCCCACGATCGCTGAAAGCGCGATTTCATCTAGAGCATCCGATGTCACTTAAATTGTGATTTAAAGCACGTGTTCAAATGATGATCCGATGGACCGAGATCCATCGGACTAACGTGCGAGCTTCAGTGTGCTTTTGATCCAAGGTGTTTCATGCAGCCACGTGTCCTGCATTTTAGAAATTAAAGGGAACATAGTCCCACACGGAGATAATTGATGAAGAGTGCCGGGTATAAGAGGTGGAATCACTTTACACCTTTGCGTTACCGCCCAAACTACTTACCTAAGCCCACTAACCCATGGGCCCATTATCTACCAGCCCGAATACCCTCTCGCCATGTAGGCGCCACATAGGCATCCGCATGGACTCGCGTGGCCCTGATGGGTATCATGTGGCCTATAAGCCAATCACACTTTCATGTATCTTGTTTTATGTTCATTGAAATGAAATTTATTCATTGTCATTCTTGTGTGATGTTTGCAAGGAAGTTCATGAGCATGTGCAATGACTAAGTGAATTATGATGAGATCATAATATAGTGATCACTAGTCTTTAAACATATGTTCTAAACATTCCTATTCGTGGGATATTCGAGAAGGACATCGAATTATCTGGAAAGAATAGCACTATCTAATCAATCTCATATGATGAGTATGGCTGATCCTATAGCCATCAGTGTGGAGACACTAAGGATAGATAGTGGGTGCTCTTTGGAGAAAGAGTTCACTGAATTGATCCATATGAATCTCTTAATGGTATTATACCTAACTGTCAAGAGTTCATTATATTAAGAGTTCATGTTGATTCATGTCATGGTTGTGTATGTGATCCTTTGACATGAGACACCAAAGACATCTTGTGGATGGATGATCGTGTTTTGATTCTGACTTACGAATCCCTAGTCACAGGATATCTAAAACGTTATCAAGATGATTGTGTCATCAAGATAGGATCATCCACCCTCGGTATTTGAGGAGATTGACTCAAGGAATGAGATGCGATGAAATCCTTGGCCAAGATAGTAAAAATATCGAAGAAGGAGTTCTCGATGATTTCTTCACGCATTAGTACTAACTTGAGTGACCGATTAAGGTTTGACAGTTGACCATACCCTAAGTCATTCATGAGTCTAATGTGGATGAAGGATTATACATACATGGTAATTGATGACGGGAAGGTTCTATAAGTGAGTTCTTACATACTCCATATCTCCTAGTGCACGTGGTGTAGCTTGGCACCCAACAGGCTGGCAACTCAACCTATCGATTGGGTTAAATCGATTCTTGATTAATTAATCTATATGTGGATGTGGATAATTAATTAACGTTGACCAATAAGGTGGTATTTGGTCTATAGAGTGAGATATATGGACCTAGAGGGTCACACACATAAGGTTTATGGATGTTGGTGGATATAGACATAATTATGAGGGTTTTTATGAAAAAATCTCATACCAAATATCTATAAATAGGGGGAGGATGACCACAACTGAAGGTGCCCATGCAAGCCTTGTGGGAATTCTCTCCTTTCTTCTCTTTCTCTCTTGGTGAAGAGCTTTGAAGAGGAGATCTAACCATCCGGAGACCGTGTGGATACCACTAGAAGCTAGACACTTGAATAGCTTCAAGAACTCCTTCAAGGATGTTTTCTCATTCATACTAGATGATAGGATCATCTGTTCTTGGTGGCTTGGTATTTTGAATATCCGATTTAAGAATTCCACTGCATTCGATGTTTTGATCAAAATTTTGAGAAAGTTATCGACCTCAGATCCCATCAGGCCCTACCACGCGTCCGCGCCGCGCCACATCAGCGCCACACAAGCGTTCGCATGGGCTCGTGTGGCTCCGCCACGTGTCCCACGCCGCACCACGTCAGCCCACGGTTCCAGCGGGAAAATATCCCCCTTTATGCCCTTTTTTAAAGGAATTAACATCGAAAAACTCTTGAAAAATCAAAATAAATTTCAAAAAAATCCATAAAATTCAGAAATTAATATCTTCAAAAATATAACTCCATTTCTACTCAAATTTTCTCCATTGGATCACAAATTTTTTCATCTTTAATATCATGTCATCTAAAAATATAAATTAAAATAAGAATATAAGATGAATTCAAAATAAACATAGATAATCTCTTAAGAAGTTTATATCATCCCAAAATTCTCTAATTGAAATTAATTCTTCTAATCATCTACTAAAGTAAAAGTAAATCAAGAAAAGTGATTAATTTCTATTTATTTAATCTTTGCAAAAGATTAAATATCCATAAAGCACATAATTAACCCTAAATAATGCATAAATATGGACTTTAGTAAAATGGCATACCAATGGAGAAAATTCATAAAAACTATGATAACATGCATCATAATTACATAAAATAAGCATGAATATTATTTAAATAAGATAAGAATTAAGTTAAATATGCATGTTATCACTGCTCATCGAGTACTTAGATACTTAAAGGAAACAATGGGATGGGGACTACTCTTCAACTGCCAAGATACCTTCTCTCTAGATGCATATACAAACTCTGATTTTGTAGATGCATATATAGCAGGTCTACCAACGGATACTGCACACTTCTAGCTAGGAATCTAATTACATGGAGGAGCAAAAAAAACAAGAAGTGGTTGCTCGTTCCACTATTGAAGTTTGATTTTGGGCCCTATCACATGGACTCATAGAGATTATGTGGATCAAAAGAATCTTAAAGGACCTCCAGATTGAGTTAGATGGTCCAACATGAATCTTCTATGATTATTCATCAACGATTAAAGTTGCACACAATCCAGTACAACATGATTGAATGAAACATGTCAGCATTGATAGTCACTATATCACATAGACATTGGATCAAAACGATATTGATATTCCCTATGTTGAAACATTAGAACAACGAGCAGATGTACTGATGAAAGAACTACCTGAGGCAGTTTATGAAGCTAGTAGGCAAACTAGGCCAGATAGATATCCACTCAGCTTGAGAGGGGTACTAGAAATATAAGGGTATTTAAGGCACTATACAGAGGTTTTTTTACCATTGTAATTAGCTGCTAGACGAAGTGTGATAAATACACTATGGAACTAATGAAATAATTATTCTTCTTCTTCTCTATTTTTGTCTTTCCTTCTATTGCATCTACTCGAGATCTCATTCAAAATCGTATAGCGGATTAAATTTCTGTCATAAATATATGACTTTTATGTCTTTGCCAATATCCAATAGCAATATTAGTGTTGATATCGACATCTAGTATTGACATCGAGATAGGCAAATGCAACTTGTTGGGTTAGTTTCCTTTTGTTGTAGACATCAAGGACTCCTATGCAAGTATTGGATTAACATCTCTCATCTAAAATTCAAAAGTCTTAAAATTTCTTGGAGGCAACTATTTTATCAATTGGTCCACAAGTTGATCCTTAATTGTAAATATGGCTCAATAAGAACCGTGCACAATAGCTCTTAAATATGGTTCAATCCTTGATCTAGTTACCTTGTCTTGTATCACCAAGTACACTCAAGGCAGATGTTCTCTCATAAAATGAAAATTCTACTTTAACAGATGTACCATGAGGCATGGCCAAATATAAACAAAAATCACGCTTGGAAAGGTTGGATAATCAACATAAGCAATAGTTAGGGTTTTGTGTCTTTGCTTCAAGTCCAATTATTAATCGTACACCTAAGACCAACCTGGTCCAATCCCCGGCCCCATTTCAAAACATAAACCCAACATTTGGACTTACCATAATTACGTTCCCATGAAATTTATACTAAAAATGGTATTAAATTAAAACTATATTAAAATTATATGACCTTAAAAAACTATGTTAAATTTTCTGTAAAAAATGTTAATGAGTGATATATCCATTTATATGACTTGATAAATCAATATGTTGTAGTGTCATTCTCATCAAAATTCACATGTAATAACTTACAAAATAAAGCTTATCAATGAAGAAATGAATAAAAGATTTTGGAAATAGTTATGATGAATCATTCATTTCTCAACTTTCTTATTTTGAGAAAGTTTTATTCCTTATGAGATGCTACAAACATGAAACTAAGATGATACTAGATAGTGGGTGCTCTTTGGAGAAAGAGTTCACTTAATTGATATGTATAAATCCCTTAATGGTATTATACCTAACTGACAATCAAGTAGATTAATGTCACGATTGTGTACGTAGTTCTTTGACTCTAGATACTAAAGATATATTATGAATGGATGATCTTGTTTTGACTCTAACTTTACAAATCCTTAGCCATGAGATCTTCAAAACATCAGAGATTTGATACAACATGAAGTCCTCAAAGTCGATTGAGTAATCAAGATGAGATTGTATGTCCTCTGTATAAGAGAAGATTGACCCAAGGAATGAGATATGGTTAAATCTTTGGCCAACGCATTAATATAAATTAGAGCAGTTCATGACGATTTCCTCAATGTATCAGTACTAACTTGAGAGACCGATTTGGGTTTGACATTTGACCATACCCCAAGTTATTCTTGAGTCTCGTGTGGACGAAATATTATACATACATGGTAACTGATGACAATAAGGTTCCACATGAGAGTTATTATATACTCTATATCTCCTATAATTTATGGTGTAGCTTGTCACCCAATAGGCTAGCAACTCAACCTATTGATTGGGTTAAATCGATCCTTGATTAATTAATCTGTACATTGACGTAGATAATTAATTAAGGTTGGCCAATAAAGTGTATTGGGTCTACAGATTTATTAACTATTGAGATATATGAACCTAGATGGTCACTTATGTAAGGTCTATTGGTATTGATGCATATAGATATAATTATAAGGGTTTTATGAAAAATGTATATACCAATTATTTATAAATAGATGGAGAACGACCAAAACTCAAGGTACCCATACAATTCTCTTTCTCTCTTGGTGAAGAACTTTGAAGAGGAGATCCGATCATCTGTAGATCGTGAGGATACTACTACAAGCTAGATGCTTATTTTTACTTCAAGATGTGATACAAAAGAGGGCAAAATAATCTTTAAAATGATTAAAAAAATCTTATTAAGAAAGGAGTTTTCTACAAAAATATATAAAGATTTTAAATTTTAGGGGGTTTTTATAATTTTTCCTTATTTTCTCTTTTTTTCTAATTTTTTATAAATTTTCATGATCTTTCAAATGATTTTCTTATTTTTTTATATATCTTTCATAATTTTCAATAATTTTTAAGTCATAAAATTGATTTTATATGCGCACTCTAATACGGCACAACATACCCACAACATAAAGACGTAGCGCCACATGGCTCCCAGTCAGTGCACACGTGGCACCGAAAAGGGAGTATTATTCTCTAATGATATTTGATGTTTTTTAAGTAATGTTAATGGGCCGCATATATAAAGTTCAAATATATCTTTATTTTTTTCCGAGTGGGATTAATAATTTTTTATGTGCTGGACAAGTGGGGCACATCGGTGAGCTTTCATTGGGTAGACCGAGTCCACTAGATCTTTCCTTTTATGTGTGACACATGGCGCATGGAGATGCATCGACCACAGGACCAACAAATCTGGCGATCCAAAATATTCCCAATATACTCATTTTATCACAACGAATTGTGGCAAAATCTTGTGCACTCCACACTTAGAAGAGGAGATCCAATGGCCAACAAAGATATGGAACACAATATTGTGCCATGATTATGCTCTTTCTCTCCTCTTGGCAACTAATACACTGATATGTGACACAACTGATAACTCCTGATCAAAGATCTGATTAAATCGAACAATTGCGGTCAAATCAAGCATGATTTTAGGAAAATCAATGGCCAAAAATACTTTAAATTAAAATCATGATATCTTATGATCCTTATCAACTTAGGGACTAAAATTTTATGAGCATGATTTTCATTTTAACCTCTATAGATCCATTGAGACTAATTTAATTTTAAAAAAATTAGGGTTCTCAATGTTTCATTGTGTGCTTCTAGCATTGGCTATCCAAGAGGAAAGAAGGCACTAATTCATCATTCTTTGTGTATGGAACATCATTTCCAGTGAATTTCTTATCTATTCTATAAATTCCTCACATTATATGCAATATGTCATGTAAAGGAAAAATGTATAGGCTCTCAAAGGTGTGTTTTGATTAGATAATATCGCCAAAGTGTGTTTTTCGTCGCAAATCCTTATGTTAGAATCATATTCCATCGATCTTCTCTTTTTTTCATCCTTTCATCAAAGTTTTTATTATTTAAACCTTATTTCATATTTTCACCATTGATCAAGGGTTTTCAATCTCCAAAATAAGGTTGGAAGCATTTGCTCAATTCATTTTATTTCGCGTGTACTCTTCTTCTTCTTATTGATCATCTATGTTTTCTAGATCTAAAACTACCAAAAACATTCATTGATTTTAATCTTTTAACTTTCCTCCCTATGGATTCGAGCTTCACTCACCATTAGTCTAAAATTTAAAACTAAATTTGAAGAGTTGAGCGTAGTTTTTAATATGTGAATTTGCGCATTCGACGACCATAATTTTACATATATCATCACGCCAATGAGATGACTCTTCAATCTCACTTTCTTTTGTTTTACTATAAATATCAGATGATTACAAACGAGAGGAGACCGCGAGGTCGATCAATTTCACACGGTCTCGAATTGAGGGGTATAATGGTAAATAAGGGTCGAATCCAAAGGGAATTTAAAGAAATTTATGATGATCTCTTCGAAATTTGAACAAATCGGACGATGAATTGATGTTATAAATTGGGGAAAATTTTAGATTATGAAAGAGAACTTCAAGGCGATTCCACGAAAATCAAAAATCATCAAATTTGACTTTGATTTTCGCGGAGAAAGTTGAAGATCGATGTGAGGAGTGATTTCTGAAACTTAAAATCGTGATTAAACAAAAAATCTAATCTAAATTAAGCTTAATTCATAATCTAAATAAAAATTGAACAAGAATAGATGAAAGATTAGTAAAAACTGCATCCACTAACCCAAGATTGTGATTAGATTAACCAGATTAATTGTCGGATCAAGACTTTTAATCAAAAACCCAAAAGACCGCAATCATGAGTTCAAGCGTCGATTTCTCCTTCGTCTTCCGGCAAAAATCTTGATTTTAAGCCCTCCGTGAACGCGGAATTGAGTCTAGAAGAGGATAGGATCAAGAGATTCAAGAGTATTGGTGTCTAAACAGATCAATTGGATTGATTTGCTCTCGAATGCTTTATAAATAGGAAGAACATCTCAATTTATAAGACATTTGGGTGTAACCGTCCGATTAGATTTAATCGACGATTCTGATGAAACGGTTCATCGTGAACCGTTACAATTAAATTGATGTCGTCCGATCGTTGATGAAGTGCTCAGATGAAGCCACGTGTTTTGCGTTATAAAACGCATCGGATCTACCTCTGTTGGATCGCAATCCGACGATCCTGATGTGTTGCGCGCGTTTCAATCTCGAACCGTTATAACTCCCGCTTTAAGACACGTGCTTGATTGATGATCTGGTGGACTCTACGTCCACGCGATCCACGCACGATAGTCACCGCGCTTTTTGATCCAACGCATCTCTGACGAGACGAGACCGTGAGGTCATCGATTTCACGCGGTATCGGGTCAAAAATTAATCCGAACTTACCAATTTGGGGAATTAAGAGTGAATTGAGGGGTATAATGGTAAATAAGGGTCGAATCCACAGGGAATTTAGGTATTTTCGAGATATCTTTTGGAATTTGGTCAAATTGGACGATGAATTGAGGTGAGAAATGAGGGAAAATGGTATTTTTAGAAAGAAGACTTCAAAACGAATCCACAGAATCAAGAATCATCGAATTTGGAACTTGATTTCGCGGAGAAATCAAAATTTGAAGTGGAGAGAAATTTTCGGACGTTAAAATCATGATTTTGAGCTAAATTTGATGAAATTAAAATCTAAAACCTAATCTAAACGAAAATTAAACATAATAGGAAGATAATCTAGGAAAAACAGCTTCCACTAAACCCATTTAGCGATCAAATCGTCGCGATTAAACCGATTAATCACGAAAAACGCCAAGAACGTCACGACGAGCTTCAAGCTGCGATTTCTCCTTCGATTCTCCACCAAATCTTGATTTCAACCCCTCCATGGATGCGGAAATGAAAGAGGAAGAGGATGGAATCAAGAGAAACCAGTGGAATGGTGTCTAGACAGTTCAATTTGATTGAAATCCAACTCGAATGCATACAAATGTCGAAGAACAAGTCTATTTAAAGGGTATTTGGGCGTAACCGTTCGATGGATGCGTTAAGCTCCATCAACGGTTCAGATTAAAACGCCTCAAAGTGAAACTGTTTGAATAGATCGTGGCCATCAGATCGCGGATGGACTCTCCGGATCGATCCGCTTGATATGCGTTTAAAAACGACTTGAATCGGGCCCGTTGGATCACGATCCAACGATCAGGATGCGTAGCGCTTGATTGAATCATGGCCGTCATAACTCCTCGTAAAAATGCACGTGCCTGATCAGTGACTTGTGGACCGCGTGTCCACTCAATCGGTGCGTGTGATGCCACCACGTCGCATAAGATCTGACCGTTATAACGTCTCCTTTAAAGCACGTGCGATGTGATTGATTTGGTGGTCCGTAGACCATATGATCGTGGCGTCACGATCGCACGTCATCCCGATCCGACGCTTCTCCGTCAGCCAAGTCACCTGCATCTTACAAAAGTGTGTGGATTAGTCCCACACGGAAAATGAAAAAGAAAATAGTCGGGTTTATAAGACCCGACGATGTAAAGGGTTAATAACCCTCCCCATATAGGGCAGGCTAAAGACCCCTTTTATATATAGTATAAATAAATAAATATATATGTATACAGCGCCATGTAGGCGCTGGGCGGGTTCGCGGTGGCTCGCCACGTGGCCTTGCGTGCCACGTCACACCCGCGTGGGACCCGCGCGCTTTTTGCATTTTTTTATTTATTTATTTTAATCTATTTAAATCAAAATTAAATCGGAAAAAAATCCAAAAAAATCCCTAAAATTGTAAAAATCATATCTTTTAAAATACAACTCCAAATTAATCCAAATTTCTTTCATTTGATCTGAAATTTAATTATCTATCATTCTAAAAATTCAAAATATTTAAATAACAAGAGATTTAATTTATATTTCAAAAATACACTCATTTCCTTAAGATTTTAAGTTTAGAAATTTAAATGAATGTTTATAAAAATAATTTCTCTTATTATTTAATTTTAAAAACCACTTATAATCTCAAGTAAAGATAGGTTATAAAATCATTTATCCTTAATTTATCACAATTAACCCTAATTTAGTGTATTTTGAGATTATAACATAAATTTGCATGAAATGATAGAAATGCACTCAAAGTATGATAACATGCACATATATGTAATGTTTTATGCCTTAAATTGCATTAATAATCATGTTTTATCATGTTAAGATTGCGTGTTATCAATCTCCTTTGGCCACGTCACCTGCATTCAAAATTTAGAGTGGAACATAGTCCCACACGGTAAAAATGAAAGAGAAAGGGAGGGTATATAAGGTGCAACAAAATATAAGGTTAGCGAGTTCCGATAATCGGAATGCTTATACATACTATAACCTTATATTACGAGTAAATAAATATATGCACACGTGTCACATCCGCGCCTCACGTGGGTCCGCGTGGGTCCGTGTGCTCTGCCACGTGGCCTTGCGTGCCACGTCGCATCCACGTGGTCCCGCGTGAAAATAAACCCCCTTTTTATTCTTTTTTTAATTGTTTTAAATGATTTAAACTCAACAATAATTTCAGAAAAATCTGAAAAAAACCCTAAAAATTAGAAAATTCATAACTTTCAAAATATAACTCCAAATTAATCCAAATTTCTTTCATTTGATCCGAAATTTAATTATCTATCATTCTAAAAATTCAAAATTAATAAATAATGAGAGTTTTAATTTCCATTTCACAAATACATTTATTTCTTAAGGATTTTAACTTAAGAAAATTTAAATAAATGTTTATATAATGATTTCTCTCATTATTTTAACTTCAAAAACACCTATAATCTCAAATAAAGATGGGTTATAAAATTATTTATCTTTAATTCATCATATTTAACCCTAATTTAAAGTATTTTGAGATTCTAATGACTTTTTCATGGAATGATATATAAATACTCATAAATATGATAACATGCATAGAAATGAAATCATTTATGCCTTAATATGCATCAATAATCATGTTTTATCATGTCTAATTAGCATGTTATCAATTACTCTCCCTCTTTCTTCAATTGGATAGTAGTACCAGCACTCTTCCTCAATCTATTTTTCTTCCCTAGATGGCAATGGGCTAACACTTACTGATTCTTCAAACTTGATTGTTGTGGCTTTATGCCATTGATCATAATGTCAAATGATTTCTCTAACTCATTCATCTTTACTTGAAGAGTTGTTAGGGTCAATCCGGATAGCTAGACTAGAATTTAAAGTCTTCTCAACTAATTCATAACCCTGACGATATTATGTTGGCCAACGACATCAGATCAAAGAAAATTGACAAGTTGATCATGGGAGTACCTTTGATCGTCCATCTGGGATCTGTCATGTCATTAGCTTAACTAGATCCATTTAGCCCGTTGATAACATGCTAAATAGACATTATAATACATGATTATTTATGCATATTAAGGCATAAAAGATTCCATTCCTATTTATGTTATCATATTTATGAGTCTTTCTCTATCATTTCTATGAAAAAATCATTATAATATAAAAATATTAATTTAGGGTTAATTACTATGAATTCAATATAAATAATTTCATAACCCATCTTTAATTGAGATTATAATTTAGTTTTTAAAGTTTAAATAATGAGAGAAATCATTTTATATAAACTCATTTAATTATCTAAGTTTTAAATCTTCAAAGAAATGGGTGTATTTTTGAAATAGAAATTAAATCTCTTGTTATTTATTAAATTTGATTTTTTTTTTAGAATGATATATAATTTAACTTTCTGATCAAATGAAACAAATTTGGATTAATTTAGAGTTATATTTTGAAATTTATGATTTTTCTAATTTTTAGGGATTTTTCAGATTTTTTCTGAATTTTTCTGAATTTTTAATGAATTTTCAAGATTTTTTGGAATTAAAAATCAACTTTTCTGATTAAAAAACAATTTTTCAGATTTCTTTATAAGTGCGTAGGTGACGTGGCGCAATCTGGAGCGTCCGATCAAATCGCGATCGACGATCAAAGGTAGGGGGTGACGTGGTAGCACGTGAAGCGTCCGCTCACGCGAAGAATCGTGTGCATTGATCGTTACTTAAGGCGGGGGGTACGTGGCGCAATCTGATTCGTCGGTGAATCATTTTTAAAATGATTCAATCTCAGCCATTGATCAAAGGAGTTATAACGGCTAAGATTAAAACCAACGAAAATTGCATCTAAGCGTCCAGATCAAGATCCAACGGGGGGCGTTTGATGTGTTATTTATAACGCACGCGACGTGGCATCATCTCAGCGGTCCATCTGCGATACAACGGCCATGACTTAATTGTAACGATTTGCATCCAAGCATTTCATCAGAGCCATTGATCGAAGATTAAATGCCGATCGGACGATTACGCCCAATTTACTCTATAAATTGAGATGTTCTTCGATATTGTAATGCATGACAGGGCAATTCAAGTAAATCAAACTGTTTCGACACCAAATCCCTCGAAATCTCTCGCTTCTAATCACTTTTAGACTCATTTCCGCATCCACGGAGTGCTTGAGAGTGAGATTTCGTGGAGAGACGAGGAAGAAATCGACACTTGAACATCAACGATCGCGTTTTCTAAATTTTGATGAAAAGCATTGATCTAGTGACTAAATTGGATCAATTTGAGCGCAATCTTAGGTTAGCGATCATGTTTCATCCTAATCTATCTTTTTATAGATTTAGATTGCATTTTTGAATCGTAATTTGAGTCAATTTCAATTTCAATTTCAGTTTTTCGTGAATTTCAATTTCGGAAGTTTCTCTCATGTTCATTCGATGATTTCTCCGCGAAATCATATCCAAATTCAGTGATTTTTGATTCTGTGGATTCGTCTTCGAGTCCTCTTTCCAAAAATATCAAATTGCCTAATTTCTATCTTTAATTCATTTTCTGATTTGATCAAATTTAAAAAGATCTCTCAAAATTCCCCTAATTCCCTTTTGATTCGACCCTTATTCACTACTAGACCCCTCAATTCATGTTTATTTCCTAAAATTTTTGAGTTTGGTATTAATTTTGACTCTTGAATGTGTGTTTACAACAACTCACGGTCTCAGTTTGTCACTCATTAGCCTATCATTTCTCTCCTTAATATGCTTTTGTTTTACCCTACAAGTCACCACTGTGATGGCTAGGCCAATTCCTTTGACCAGATTTCCTTGGCTTTAACACCATCAAATGATTTCTTGATCCCTTTCATTTTTCTTGAAGAGTTGATTGTTTAGATCTAGTCAATTAAAATAACAAGTTCAAAGACTTGTTGATCAGCGTCAAATCATGGTCATTGAAAGCACAAGTTCGTGTACTAAAAATTATATTCAACTCATTGAATTTCATTGTAAAGTTTACAATAATGGGGAGTCTATGTTGAATCCACAAGGAGGATGGTTAAAGGATAAACCCAAAAGAATATTGAAAAATGGAAAAATAACAAAAGAATAAACCCAAATCTAAAGACTCACGATCAAAACTCATTTTGGTGATGCTCTCCATTCAAGCACTCCTTTGAGAGCCCATACATCTCACTCAGACTTGGTGACCAGCATCCAACATAAGGAATAAGTAGAAAAGAAAAGAAACTCGCTAAAAATGATTTTTGATACACGAAGAATAATCGATTAATGTCCTCTTTCCTTTGGCTAGCCAATGCTAAAAGCACACAATAAAAGCCATAAAAGACCTGGTTTTTCTACATCAAAAATAAAATCAGCCAATAGGGATGTAGAACATGAAATTTCGATCGCGCCCATAAAATTTTAGCCCCTAACTACGTTGGGATCATGAGATATTATGATTTTAATTTAGAGCATTTTCTAGAAATTATTTTTTTTCTTTTAAAATCGCTTGATTTGACTGCAGCCATTAATTTTTTTTAATCTTCATCAAAGTTAAAAGCCACCAAATTGCGCCACATGTCATGTTTTCATTCACTAGGTGCAGATAAAAAGTGTGATACCATTTTTGGCCTTTAGATTGATCTTCACAAGTGCGGAACGCTCTACATTGTGCCACGTGTTGCTTCCATATTCATCGCAAGGAGAGAGAAAAAGTAGATAAATCTGAGGTCTTTGGATTCGGTGGTCTCACAATCCATTGCATCCCATGTAGCCTTGTCCTACATCATGTTTAATTTGAAATGAGGGTTTATCATAATAAATCTAGTGCAACAATTCAAGAAAATTCAAATAAAGTCTAAAAAATAGGAAATATTATAGAAAAACCCATAAAACTCATAATAATCATATATTTTCATAGAAAATTCAGTTATGGATGAAATTTTTTCCATTTGATCTTATTTTTGTCTCATTTTTCATCATATCTCTTGAAATTAAAATATAAATAATCTATAAAAATTAATTCCTTATTAGAAACCACTTGTTTTCTCCATGTCTTCGTCCACGTCATCTTTTTGTTCATAACCTATGATCATGAAATTTTTACAAACACGACTAATTCATTCTTGTTTGACCTTGAAAAATTTCAAATATCAAGAACATAAAACTAACCAAAGGTTAATGCAAATTCAACTTATCAATGATATATCTGATGAATGCAAAAAATTGACAAAAACATGAGAACATGCATAATAATGATATGAGTTATGCCTTAAAATCATCAAAAAATAATGAATTAAATGCGTAAAAATGCATATTAGCACTTGTCAATTGCTTTAGAACCCTAATGAATTCATTATGGTCAATAACATGGCTAAGAGAAAATAACATGTTTATTAGTAATACCTTTAGCTAGCTCATCAAGGTTGGACAAATCATTATTTTGATGCAAGTTAACTGATGTAGGATAATTTAGAAGATGTATCTAAATCCTACCTATGAGGGAGGATCTATGAAATGATATCAATATAAAAATGGATTATAAATCAGTGAGAATATAGTGTGATATAATGTAGAAATATGAGAGAAGATAGAAGATAGATATTATGATGCTTTAAAGATACTTAAAACAGTGACTAATGTGAGAAGAATAATGGGAATAGATGAATGATAATGATAGATTATGAAGTTAGGGAGATAAGAAAGAGAGAATAAGGAATACATATTAAATGAAGTAAATAGCGGTTAAAGTAGAGATAATAGAAGATATAAACTAGAGAGAGGTTGGGAATAGAAAAAGGATGATATGGTTGTGGAAGAAGAGACGGATAGCAGATAGGAGAGAGGATGGTGAAGAGATATATTAATATATAAATGAGAGTACAGTAGATAGGACGATAGAGAGAATAACGGAAATGAGGAGTTTGATCGTAAGAGGGAAATTTGAATGGGGTGGGCACACGATGACTTGAAAAGGAAGCGAAGATGTTGGACTTAAGATATTTGGACGGTTGTGATAATTGAGGGCTGTTCTTTGGTAGTTATCACATGGAGTTCCTTCTTTTCATCATCCGTGAGAGCTTTGATCAGAGGGGAGGTAGTCCTCTTCAGCAGAATTGTTAATATAGAATTGCTCTTTATGACTCTTGTCGTTCTTATGATAATCTTGGACTCTTCATAGTTTCCTTCTTTGAATGATACTTGTAGTTATATTCATATGCAATTGAATGAATCATGGTCTTGGAATTCTTCACTAATTAAGAGAGTAATCTCCTTGGCTTATTTTCTTCATAAGCTGTCCTCATGCTGAGTTACTTTCATATGGGTAAATGCATGATAATACTCATGTAAAGGTTTGTCTTGATGTAAAATAAGAGATAGTTTCTTCTATTAGATCTCTTCTAAAATTCTAACTAAGGGTGGTTTTCAAAGAAAAGGAATTGGAAATCAAGGATGTTCCTACTATTGTTTCTTGAGATCATTATTCATAATTATATAAGGTACCTATGATATAGTGGATATGGTTTGGAAAATAGGGAACCTATATCAAGGTAGAAGGTGGTTGACTTGGTCCACTCAAGGAATTATAAGTAACTAAGGATAAGGATTAAATGCTTTGACCAAGTCAATCTTTAGATCAGTATAAAATAGGGAAGGAGGAGGATAGGTTCACTTAGAACCCTTGTGTTCATGTTTGTAAATAATTCTCCATCATTAACTCATCACGCTGACTTTCTTTTCTTGAGTAGTAATATCTTTAGTAGTGATTTATCCCTCTTTTTCTTCTCACTTGAAAATTTACTAGTGCAGATTTAATCAAGTCCACTTATCCCCCATCTATCTCTCAGCAATCCACACTCTCTCTCAAATTTTTTTCTTACCAAATTTAGTCGTGTCTCAAATGCACACTAGGTCTTGGACCAACTTACTAAGCTAGCCAAGTTATTAGGGCCAAAGCTCGCAATTCCCACTCAAATTCCCATAGTAATTCTTATTTAGAGCAAATGAGAAGTAATTTTTTGTGCTTATTAGAAGTCAATTTGTCTTTCATTGATTTAATGCTCTTAATTGTCTCTTATTGATTCTGAATTTTTAATTTGATGCAAAACTCTGATTTTATAATATAATTCTTAACCTATGTTTTAGATTTTATTTTATTCAAGAATGATTTAATAGAAATATTAGTCATCATCAATGGAATCCACTGGAGATGAGGTATGTTTTATTACAAATTTATCTACAAAACTAGATGACAATGGAATCCACTAGAGATGAGCAATGTTTACCTTTTTTCTTTTATATTGAATCGAATGAGACGTTAACATTTGTTTCTAAAAATGATGCTGCTATGAGCTCAACCAAAAAAAGCCTTCCTAGCCTTGGTACATTTCACGAATTTCACAAAGGATGACTATTGGATTGATAATATGTGAACCTGATGAAAAATTTCTTGATATTTAGGAGTTGGGTGCAACACATCAAGGTGTAATTTTGGCACCAGTGGTGTATCATGTGCTAGAAGATTATGATCTCACTCAAAAAGGTAAGTAATTTTGTTTACCTTTATTGTATTATCAATCTTACATCTATATGCATTAATTGTTTTTTTAAAACTTTTTTCTATCAAGACTAATAACGTGAGAAATAACGAGACAATGTTGAATGATGGCAAGCTTTGAAAAAATCTTGAATGATAGTGGATCAACGTTTACCAAGCATGGCCATGTTCTCAACCTAGTTGTTCAAAGAGGCTTGAAGGAGTTAGGTAATCTATCCTTGACTTTAATATGTTGAGAAAGTGATGATAGATATTATATGGCCTATAACCCAATCACACTTCCATGCATATTGTTTATGTTCATTGAAATGAAATTTATTCATTATGATTCATGTGTGATGTTTACAATGAAGTCCATGAACACATGCAATGACTATAGATTATGATGAGATCATAATGTAGTGATCTCCATTCTTTAAACATATAATCTAAAGTTTCTTGTTCTTGAGATATTCAAGAAGGACATCGAATTATCCAGAAAGAATAGCACTATTTGATCTGACTCATATGATGAGTATGGTTAATCATGTAACAATCAGTGTGGAGACACTAAGGATTGATAGTGAGTGCTCTTTGGAGAAAGTGCTCACTGAATTGATCCGTATGAATCCCTTAATGGTATTATACCTAACTGTCAATCAGGTTGATTCATGTCATGGTTATGTATGTGGTCCTTTCACTTGAGACACCAAAGACATATTGTGGATAGATGATCGTGTTTTGATTATGACTTATGAATCCCTAGCAACGGGATATCTAAAACGTCATATATTGGATATAACATGAAGTCCACGAAGATGATTGTGTGATCAAGATGGGATCATTTGCCCTCAGTATTTGAGAAGATTGACTCAAGGAGTGGGATACGATGAAATCCTTGGCTAAGGTAGTAAAAATGTCAGAGAAGGAGTTCTCGATGATTTCCTACACACATTAGTACTAACTTGAGTAACCAATTAGGGTTTGACAGTTGATCATACCCTAAGTCATTCATGAGTCTCCTATTGATGATAGAAAAGTTTCATAAGTGAGTTCTTACATACTCCATATCTTCGAGAGTGTGTGGTGTAGCTTAGCACCCAATGGGCTGGAAACTCAACCAATCAATTGGGTTAATTCGATCCTTGATGAATTAATCTACATGTTGATATGGATAATTAATTAAGGTTGACCAATAAGGTGTTATTTGGTCTATAGATTTATTAACTAGTGAGATATATTGACGTAGAGGGTCACACACATAAGGTCTATGGATGTTGATAGATATAGACAGAATTATGAGGGTTTTTATGAAAAAATCGCATCCCAAATTGTCTATAAATAGGGAGAGAACGACCACAACTCAAGTGCCCATGTAAGCCTCCTAAGAATTCTCTCTTGGTGAAGAGCTTTTAAGAGGGGATTTAACCATCTAGAGACCGTATGGAAAACTGCTAGATACTAGACACTTGAATAGCTTTAAGAACTCCATCAAAGAAACCATGTAAGTATGTTTTCTTATTCATACTATATGATAGGATCATATGTTCTTGATACCTCAATATTTTAAACATCTGATCCAATCTATTCTATTATATTTGATATTTTGATAAATAAAAAATTGGAAAGTTTATCGACCTCAAAACCCAACAAGTGAGGATGGTGAAGAATATGAAGAAGAGGAAGTAAAAGTCACCTCACAAAGAACATTTTAGAATAATTATGTGTTGGCTCCAAAAACTTGTTCTTGCGACGAATAGTACACCACAAAAAATTAGTCAGTAAAAGGAACTGTGTGAAAAGCATAAAATGTCAAAAAAAAACTTGTTTTTACATATGTTCCCACTAGGTGGAATTTGATAGATGTCATGATTATAATAGCATGAGAGAAGAGGAAGGCATTAAATGCATGGCAACGACAAATTTTGATTAAGATGGTCGATACATGAATTTATACATGAATTTACATGATTATGAATAAAAATTAAGACATTAAATATTCCATTCTTATGCATGTTATCATATTTTGAATGTATATCTATCATTTAATGTAATTTTAATTTATGATCTAAAATGTATCATTTTAGGATAGTTATGCATAATTCAAATAACTATTTTTTTGGAATTTTTATAAATTTATTTAGATTTTTTTTTTTTTTAAAAATAAAAAAATGGTTTTTATATTGCACTCCAATGTGGCGGAGTGTTGAAGTGTATGTCCGTGAGCACATGTGTGCGCTTGTGTGCGCGTGTGAGTAATTAGTGGGTTAAGCCTCCATTATGGATTTTTGCTAACCCATTATACACGCATACCTTAAAAACTTGTCAAATCACCTGAATTTCTATTATGTGGGACTATTTTTTTGTTTTTATTTGCAGGTCACATGGCGCAATCTCGAGCGAACAATCACGCGATTTAATTGCGATTGTCGATTTAATCACTTACTCGAGGGGTACGTGGCTGCATCTGATTAGGTGACAATTCATTTTAAGATGATTTAATCTAAGTTTCACATATGCAGAGTCATAACGGTCCAAATTAAATGCACCCGATGGACTCATGTGGACACATGGACTCGGCTCGATCTCTCGATGAAGATCAAATGGCTAACGTTAAGCAACACCTTTTCTTCACACGCAACGTGGAAAATTTTGAGTGCTTCATTGTCGATCGAACAGATGCAACTTAATGACAACGATTTGTGAATAGACATTAAATCTAAGCCATTGATCAAAGATGAAGAGACGTATCTAACGGTTTCACGCAAATTCCTCTATAAATTAACATGTTTTTGACAAAAAAACTTTGTTCTTGGATATTTCAAGTAAATCGAAACTCTTTAGACATCAGTCCTAAATCACTTAATTTATTCTTCTTCTAGACTCATTTGTGTGTCCAGAGAGCATTTGAAATCAAGATTTAGTGGAGAGAATCGAAAGAAATCACCTCTTGAATACCGAACTTTGTTTTCGAAATGGTAAAATGAAAAGCATTTGATCTAACAATTAATTGGATCATTTTGAGCACGATTTTGGGTAATATTACGTGTTTTCCTCTTAATCTTTCTTCCTGTAGCATTAGATTTTGATTTCGAATGGTAAATTAATCGAATTAAAAATAATTTTATATTTACTCTCTCTTCGCGAACAAAATTTCTTTCTTGATTTCTCTGCGAATACTGATTCAAATTATGTGATTATTTATTCCACGGATTCGTCTTGGAGTCTTCTTTATTAATGTACTAAAATCCCTAATTTCTCACCTCAATTCATTATCCTACTTGATCAAAATTCAAAGATACCTAAAAAATTCTCTTATTTTTCTGTGGATTTGACCCTTATTTACCACTATACTTTTTAATTCATGATTATATCTTGAAATTCGTGAGTTTGGAACTTGTTTTGTCCCGAGTTTGTGTATTGAATGACTACACAAAATCATATCATCAATGATAAAATAATTTTTTTAATCAAATCTAAAGAGTGGGATATTCTTAAGTCGTTTGTAGATGAACTTTAAACTGTTCGAGAGGCTACTAAGATATTTCTAAGTCAAAGACCATCAAGTCGTCTACTGTTATATTTTATACTTTTGTTAAATTAGTTAAACACATTAACTAATGCCTTGAATAACCCTTGTCAAGATATAGTGGGAATACAAACAAGCATAGATCAATCAATGGCACTTAAAGGAGCATACGATGTGATTAAGGCAAGTTACTTAAGTATGAGCCACAAGTAAAAAGAAAGGCAATTTTCCCTATCGCTATAGTTATTGATCCATCTTTAAAACTTGAATATATTTAATGATTTTCATGACTCTCGAGTTGGGGGTTTTCATCCTGATGGTCTAAAATGGTGTAAAATTGGTTTGATAAATATCCCGACTTGTAATGTTAGCAAAGGGGTTTCTCTTGGTTTGTGCATTGAGATCTCTGTCAAAGCATCTTTTCTCATCAAGAAGAGGGATCATCACATACAAAAGGTGAATATTATCTCCAAGAACCATATCAATGTTGATGACCATAAAATCTTGGGGTTATAAGGATGAAATTGATAATGATGTGGAGGAGCTTGGTGAAGATGATGACCAAATTTATTTTCCTTGATATTTCTATTCTTTAATTAAATGTAAGGATATTTTATTTATCAAATTTCAATGCTTGCTATTTTTTTAGAACTATATATTCTAAAATGAAATTTATTTGATGTAATTTTATTCATAATTGACATAAGAGAAGGTTGAGTCAAGGAGATTGAAATTAAGACCAAACCAAATCAAGATTGAGGTTAATTGAGACCTACACCAAGACCAAATTAAAATCTAGATGGAGTGGTGTGACAAAAATCAAACCATGAATAGAGCCATGAAACCCTAGCTATGAGATTTATGAAATAATAAATTTACACTTCATAGTTATTCATATTTTTTTAGGTGAAATTCTTAGTATAGGTTTACATGGCTTTAATGAACCGAATTCAAATCTTGAAGCAATATCTAACCAATCATATTCTCTAGTACTTGAAATATTTATTATGTATGGGCTTCCTTGTTAATATTTTGTTAAGTTACCAGTAATACTGCTACATACATGGATATGTGATAAACACGGGAGTATGTGACTTAATATACATGTTTAAACACTCTCTAGATGCAAAATAATGCAAATTACAATTGGCCTGAATTCAATCATTTACCTTTAAAAAAATTCACTGAATGAATGGGAGTAATTTCAACTAACGCAAATTCTTTTTTTAGTCAGGATGAGGTGACATGTACTTGTCGTCTCTCCCTTTACCTAGAATTTACTAAAACTTTGAATTACTTAATTCTCTCTTCATGGTTATATCATTAGAGAGAGGGAGAGAGAGAGATAGATTGTCCCCATGTAAAAAATGACAAAAAAACTCATCTCTTACACAGTTCAATTGCACATTCAAATTAATCTTTTAAATTTGATCTAAGATATCCTTCTACTTTCTTCATCTAATCATGTCTTTAAGTGAGATTATGCTTACTATGGCTATGCACACAAATATCTGTTTATCAAGGGTACTTCAAAAACAAATGTCTTTCTCCTGGTTTCCCCAAAGTAGGTCTAAAACCCTAAAGCAAAAACCCTGTTTTTGCTCATCTACCTCGCCCGTTCGAATATGGGAAAGAAGAGGAAGCTCGCCCCTACGGTGGTTCCCGAAGGCGCCACGACGCTTGAGGAGACCACAGCACCGCAGCGGCCCAAAAGGACGCTCTTGGGCTGGAAGGAAGGATCAGAAGTCGCCGCAGAAGATAACCGCAATGGTGTCGTCATCGAAGGTTCTATTTTTAGGAACAAAGAGAAGGTTCTCATTACTTGCTCCAGAAGAATTATGTCCAGGTAATTTTCTTGAAGTTTTTATGTTGTGAATTCTTGGGGTTTTTGTTTTCTGTGGAAACTTGTTTAGGGTTTTAAATGGATTTTAGATACCGGCATCTGATGTTGAACGTGGTATCATTGTTACCGCACTGCAAAAAGGATAATAAGGTGGAGTCCAAATCGAGCAAAGGAGCGACGTTGAACGAATTGGTCGAGCTTCAGAATTGTTCCTACTGTATGTTCTTTGAGGTATATTTCAGCTCCGCCTGTCATCTTATTTCATAATGCATGATTTTAGTGCCTGTACCGTTTAATGAGGGGTTTCAAAATGAATAGATTTTAGGAGTTTCTTATGATGTTTACTGTCTTCGGTTGTCTTCAATTGTTGAAAAATCTGACCTCAGATGTTGGTCATCAGTGCAGGAAGCAGAAGGATCTATATCTCTGGATGGCTAAATGTCCAAATGGGCCATCAGTCAAATTCTTGGTGAATGCCGGTATGGAAATTCTGACTCGGTGTTCTTGGTTTCTGATTGTTATCATTGAAAGATATTCACTGGTTAAGAGAATGAGAGGGTTTCCCCGATAGAAAAGCAATCTGCTCATTGACTCACCTTTGGGAGAGTTTTGAGTTATTATTTTTTTGAAAAGAAAGTTTTGGAGTTATTATGTTCGATCATGTCCTCAAACTTGATCGAATTTACGATATGCAGGGACAAGTTGGACCCCTATTAATTTTATTATTTTGACTGTAGTGCATACGATGGAAGAGCTGAAGCTCACTGGAAATCACTTAAAGGGTTCGCGACCTATTCTTACATTTTCCACGAATTTCAATAAAGACCCTCACTGGTTGCTTCTAAAAGAGATGATCACGCAGGTACATCCTTCCTACGACTTAGTCATTTCTGCTATCCCCTTGGGTTTTCCTATTACAAAATTTTTTGACAGTTTTCTTTGTGTTACAGATATTTGACACGCCAAAGAATCATAGAAAGTCAAAGCCTTTTCATGATCATGTCTTTGCCTTTTCGCTGGCAGATGATCACATTTGGTTCCGTAATTATCAGGTAGAAAATCTCCATAACTGACATTGTTTGCCCCTAAATGTGATTTGGACTGATATTTGATTTTTGATTCCTTCCAAACCTCAGTATTTGGTCAAATCTTACTCCACCTTGTCTATTGAACTCTATAGAAGCTGCATTTTTTGCGTTAAGGTGTCCCCACATTCGTGTATATAAGACGTTAGACTTGAAATTAGGATTAAAATGCGGTAATCTTGGTATAATGCGAAATGACAATGTAATATTTTTTTTGTGAAAAATATGACAATGTAATTTTACATTGTATAATACAGTTTTCTGCATAATATATCAAATTTGTTCTTCATGTGGACACTGTATGGGTAACTTTTCAGATTGTTAACCAAGGTGGTATAGAAGATGCTACTCTAGTAGAGGTATACCATAGATCTTGAAAGCATCATTTACTTTATCATCTCAAAGGTTGGTTGTTAAAATGAATATCCACACTATTTGTGAAGGTTGGTCCAAGGTTTTGTTTAAATCCAATCAAAATCTTTGGTGGAAGCTTCGGTGGCCCAACTCTTTATGAGAACCCCTTCTACATATCACCCAATCAGGTATGTTCTTTTATAAGGTTCATGTATCCCCAATCTCGAAGATGAACGGATAGGTACAAGTAGGCAGCTACGGACTAAAATATGGCTAGTAGATAGCCTTAGACTGGTAGACATAGTTAGATGTACTAAGATGTATAAGCACACACACAGTATTAATATATATATATATATATATATATAAAGACACAGAGAGAGAGAGCATTTTTTATCTATGGTTTTTAATTTGGGTATGAGACATGGTTGAAACAATCTATGATCAGATCCGGGCAATGGAGAAGAGGAAGAAGGCTGGCAAGTATGCAATAAAGGTCAAGGCAAAAACTCGGAAAAGGATGCATGAGCTTGAAAACCCTCTTCAGCCGGATGAGTTTGCAGATTTGTGGAAGGAATGATGAGCCGAATGGAATTCATTTTTTTCCCTCTTGAGGTAATTTCCGTTAAAGTGGATAACTTGGCTTATTATCTGCCGAAATTTTTTGTGCTCTATGAGATTGTTTAAATTTTAGATATTTTAATAATTTACATAAATTGTTTAGCATCACTTAGGCTCACATATTTTTCGAAAAGCTGATTACTATGATTATGTGTTCAAATCGTCGCAATATACCAATATAATTATCATAGACAACTAATTTCTGAATGAAGAGGTTATTGTGGCCTTTTCACTCAACTTTTCAACACTGGCACACAGGTATATGTACATGAGTTTGTGGTATGTGTGTCTCCGTCCATTCAAGTTAATAATCAAAATCCAATTGGCATGAACATTGCATGATCACACTATGCATACGATGCAGAATTGTGCAACGGTTATCTTATTGAAATTTAGTTCAAATCCCCACTTTATCTCCCTTGTCCTGAATGGCAAGGAGTTCAGTTTTGCAATTTTTAGCCAAACTTTGGTATTCAGTCATAATGCTCAAGCATATAAAGATGATCTGGTGAGAGGGATCTGTTCTACGTTCTGGGGGTCCTTGTTATCTTTTTTGTGGTTGGTAGAGATCTTCGGTTGACACTCTTATTCAATGATAACTGTTGCACTTAACTAAATGGTAGACAAGATAGTACAAAGCAAACAAACTTGGGGGCAGGAGTACTTTCTTCAACATCTTCAGCAAGTCTCAAGAGGCTCCATGGTTACATAGGATAAATGATTGTTAGATGGTTCAGTGTAATGCAAAAGAAAGGGTCTAAATGTTTTCCAGTCATAATATTGCACTTGCTTGCTAAGCATTATATGAACAACTGTGTTGATTTTAGATCGTAGGGGAAATTTTTCAATATGGGACAAAATAGTCATCCCTCATGTCTATGGAAGATTGTTTTTTTTAATATGATTCTAATTAGATATTGTCAGCTTATCATATATTCTGGTGCTTGCATTGGCTTGATTCCCTAGTATCTGGTCTGCATCAACATCCGTCTCCAATTTGCATTGATGAATGACCTAGTATGCATTATTCTCTATATGAACATGAAGATGGAATGATCTGATAAAGACATCTACCCTGTGGGACTAAGACCCCGGTAGAATGATAGAATAGAACATCCCTCGATGTAACCTATAATTAAAATCAAGTTGGCTTTAAAAAAATATTAAAGATTTGTCATGCTCTTTCTAGTTGATACCCTACTTGACAATTGGACTGGTAATGATAAAGAGAAATGATCTTGTGGGTAACACCCTTATCTATGAGGTATGTGGCATTGAGCATTGACGACTAGGGTTTGCCCATTCGGATGCCAATATCGGATATCAGCAATCGGATGGGCAAATCGGAGGCTACCTGATATTCCACTATCAGTTTTGGATATCGGATATCGGATTCGGTACTCCAAGATTTGATACGCTGCCGTCATCTGGCATCTGGCTACATCAGTACTACTGACATCCACACGGACAATATCTGCCCAATATCTGTACGATATACGACGATATCTGAGCAATAGCCATTGCTCAAAGTCCGTTTCAGTGTGCCTGTCATCCGTCATCTTTCCACACCACTGTCTGTCATCCATCATCCATCATCAGCATCCCAGTTCATCATATAGATGACAGGTGATGGATCTCAAAAGCGTCAGATTTAGGATATCGGACGGGCAAAGCCTATTGATGATGCAAGTACTATCATCATTAATAATAGTCCTTTGGAAACTTCCAGACAAATTTATGATCAAATGACTAATTGGTATTTCTTCAGTCTGATTATATAAAACCACTAATTACTCTTTGACAAAAGGGGCAATGGGCCCATTTACCCTTTCCCATACATAATTCAAATTAAGTCAACTTCCCATTACCAAATGAGATTCTCTCATCCAAGAAGTGAATTTTCACTTGATGCGTAAAACATACGCAATATCTTGATTGTGCTATTGTGCTATGCACCCTCTCAAATCCTAAATTAAAGTAATTAAAGAATATTTGATATTTCTTGTAAGATATAGTGGATTGTGAGTAGGCCTCTATGGGCCCAATGTTGCTCTCTCTATCTATTTACAATACTAGAGATGCCCACTTTTCTCCTTTAAATCTTTGGATTCATATACCTTTGATTATTACAAGCCTTTATATATAGAGGAGGTCATGAATTAGGACTAAGACCCTCATGGCTAACCAAGTTTGGTCATATTGCACCACTCTCATCAAGCTGAAATGTATATAGATCAAACATGCCTCGCTTGGTGTCGAAGGAGTTTATGATATTACATTAAGGATTGTGGTAAAGATGAAACAAGCTAGTTGGATGAAATCGCATGTGTTGTTGTGATTAGTCCCCACAACATTTTATCACGAATAATGTGATAATCAATCTCAATAGCTGATAAGACTCTTGTTATCAAGAACATAGGCATGAACATTCGAGATGCAATTTTTAGAACTTGAGTTTACATCTTTGATTCATTAGAAAAATCAGATACATTGAATAAATAGAAACTCTTACTTAAATTCATTGGGTGATCCTTCATCTCTGTAGATTTCTGAAGTGTAGAATAGTCTTCTTGAATATCCTCAATATAACCACTTGATCTCTAGAAGAAATGAGAGTCTATCCAGAGGGTTATAAGCATTGGGTTACTCAAGGGGACGATAGCCTCCTATTTATAGAGAGTGAGGAGAGCTTAAGCCTCTAAATCAATAATTATTTAGCCCATTATTAACTATTAACTGATTTAATTGCATCTACACATAAATAACCTCCACACGCATAATTAAATATCTTAATCCCCTCGTTTAATATAATTAAATCACTTAATAGGATTAAATGATAGTCAATCCACAGTAATACATAACTATGTCTACTTAATAGAGATTAAACCTAAACAATAATATCCAAATCTATAGAAGAGATCAAAGCCATATTATCTTACGGGTTATGTTAGTCATAGAGTAATACTCCATCTCTTCAGTAGAACATGAAACCACCCTTTGTTTCTTAGAGTGCCTAGTGACATGATTGCTGACATGGTCGATTTCTAATCTCATTTTTCACTTCTATATTTGGATTTAGAATAAGCCTCAATGCGAAGATGACAATTTCAACTATACATAGGGCTCGTCTGATATATGCAAATTCATGCAAGGCACCCTCCCTTGAACCTTGCAAGGTTCTTAAATAAACTAGTTGAGAACAACAATAACATAAAAAAATTATCAAGGCAAGTGATATTTTGATGGATCAAATCCCCAATAGATGTCAATGTCAGTTGGCATCCTCCAATATCAATGACTTCAAATCCCAGAACCTTGATCAAGCCTCCAATGGTAAAGACTTTGATTTATATATAAATAACATATTTCCTAAAGAATATTCACAATATAATTCCTTTGAGATACAACATGCTTACATGGTTAATAAAGAAACTCTATCCATAGAAAGTACAACATCACAAAGAGCTCAAAAGAGAAGTCGTTGTAGTAGAGATGCCCCCTTCATGGTTTCTAGTAAAGAAAATATCATCAACATTGAGGAGAAGTGCTATAGTGCCCCTAGAAGTGGTCTTTTGCATCACAATGGGATCTTCAGTACATGGAGTGAAGCTATAGATAATGGGCAGGTTGTCAAACTTCATGAACCAAATATTGAGTAGGTTGTATGAATGGCTCGACAAATCAAGAACACCATTGAAGTCTCCCCCGGAGAAAAATATCCAAGAGGTTTGCTCTACAAGCACCTCATCCTCAACATCTTTTTACAAGAAGGCATTAGAAATATCCTATTGGTGCAATCACTATCCACAGCCAATTACAAGAGCAAAAGCACTCAAATGGATTTTAAGAAAACCACATTAAATTTTCTTGTAAGTTTTACAAGAAGGATGTGTGATTGATGAATATTATATGGCCTACCAATCACACATCCATTTATCTTGTTTATATTCGTTGAAATGAACTTTTATTCATTGTCCTTTTTGTAAGATGTTTGAAATAAAGTCTATGAGCATATGCAATGACTAAGTGAATTATAATGAGTTTATAATACAATGATCATTAGTCTTTAAATATATGTTCTAAATATTCATATTCATGAGATATTTAATAAGGTCATCAAATTATCCATTAAGAATATATTTATTAAAAAAAGACATCTTACTTGCATTAAATTCATCAAAGGTAATAATTGACTTTATGTCACCTACAAGCCAATCACACTTCCATGCGTCTCATTTACTTTCATTGAAATGAAATTCCCTTTATTGTTATTATTGTGTGATGTTCACAATAAAGTCCATGGGATATGCAATGACCAAGTGCATTTTAATGAGATCATAATTCAAATATCACCGGTCTTTAAAAATATCTTCTAAACATTATTAATTTGTGAGATATTCAAGAAAGACATTGAATTATCTTGAAAATAATAACACTCTCTGTCCGACTCATATGATGAGTATGAAGGATATTGTAACCATTGGTGTACAGACACTTATGATAAATAGTGGGTGCTCTTTGGAGAAAGAGTTCACTGAACTGATCTTTATGAATGTGTAAATGGTATTATACCAAATTGTCAATCAAGTTGATACATATCATGGTTGTGTACGTGGTCCTTTGACTTGAGACACCAAAAACATATGGTAGTTGGATGATCTTATTAAATATGATGTGAAGTCCTCAAAGGTTTTTAAATGGTCAACACGAGATCATTTGCCCACAATATAAAAGGAGATTGACTTAAGAAATGAAATGTGATTAAATATATAGCTAAGGTATGACGAGACGAGACCGCGAGGTCGTCGATTTTACGCGGTATCCCGTCAAAAATAATTCCAAACTTACCAATTTTAAGAAATTCACTCGAATTGAGGGGTATAATGGTAAATATGGGTCGAATCCACAGGGAATTAAGTAATTTCTTGACGTAATCTTTGAATTTGATCCAATCAGACAAGAAATTGATGGTAAAAAATGGGGAAAATGGTATTTTAAGAAAGTAGACTTCAAATCAATTCCACGGAATCAAAAATCGTCAAATTTGGACTTGATTTCGCGGAGAAATCAAGATTTGAAGTGGAGAGAAATTTCTCGTGATCGAAATCGCGATTTTGAGTGAAATTTTATGAAATTGAAAGCTAAATCCTAATCTAAACAATAATTAAACACAATAGGAGGAGAAATCATGCAAAACCGCTTCCACTAAACTCATTTTGCGATCAAATCGCCGCGATTAAGCCAATTAATCGCGAGGAAAATCAAGAACGCCTCGACGAACTTCAAGCTGCGATTTCTCACTCAATTCTCCACCAATTCTCGACTTCTACCCCTCCGTGGACGCGGAAATGAAAGAGGAAGAGGAAGAACTTGAGAGAAACGAGAGAGAGAGGTGTCTAGACAGTCAATTTTGTTGAATTCTCACTCGGATGCTTACATTCGTGAAGAACATGGCTATTTAAAGGGCATTGGATCGTAACCGTTCGATCAAAACGATCGACGATTACGATGAAACGGTCCATCGTGGACCGTTTCAGTTAAGTCCCAACCGTCCGATCTCGATCGACGGCTCTGATCATCCGCGCGATTTAGACGTTTAAAAACGCCTTGATTTCTCGCCGTCGGATCGCGATCGGGTGGTCACGATGCTCCCCGCCAGATCACATCTCAGCCGTTATAATTCCATAAATTCACGCACGTGTTTGATGTGATCCGGTGGTCCACGCTCGACGCGATCGACGCCCGTCGATTGATCCATCGTCCGATCCGACGCTCTATGTACGTCCACATCACCTGCATCTGGTAAGTTTCGTGTGGATTAGTCCCACACGGAAAGTATTTAGGAAATCCGTCGGGTTTATAAGACCCGACGGCTTCATCGGATTAATAACCCTTCCCTATAGGGAAGGCTGAAGACCTCTTTATATATAATAATAATAATAAATATAATATAAATATAGTGCGCCACGTAGGCGCTGCGCGGGTCCGCGTGGTGCTGCCACGTGGCCTTGCGTGCCACGTCGCATCCACGCGGGGCCCGCGCCAAAATAAAAATATTTTTATATTTTTTATTAATTTTAAATGGATTTAATTACAAATAAAATCCAAAAAATTTCAGAAAAATCCAAAAAAATCATAGAAAATTCTAAAAATCATAACTTTCAAAATATAACTCCAAATTAATCCAAATTTCTTTCATTTGATCCAAAATTTAATTATCTATTATTCTAAAAATTCAAATTTAATAAATAATAAGATTTAAAATTATTATTTCAAAAATACATTCATTTATTAAGATTTTAAACTTTAGAAAATAAAATGAATGTTTATAAAAATGATTTCTCTTATTATTTTAACTTTAAAAACAGTTATAATCTCAAGAAAAATATGGGTTATCAAATTATTAAACTCTAATTTGTCAAAATTAACTCTAAATTAAAGTATTTTGAGATTATAATGACTTTTTAAGAGAATAATAGAAAAAATACATATAAGTATGATAACATGCATGAAAATGAAATCATTTATGCCTTAATATGCAATAAAAATCATGTTTTATGATGTAAATATAGCATGTTATCAAGGTAGTGGAAATAATAAAGGATATGTTGTCAATGATTTCCTACTCACATCAGTACTAAAATGAGTAACTGATTAAGGTATGAAAATTAACTATACCTTAAGTCATTGATGAGTTTCACGCAGATGAATGATAATATGTACATGAAGTTTCTATATAAGAGTTCTTATATATTTCATATCTCTTCGACCATGTTTTGTAGCTTGTTAGCCAATGGGCTAGCAACTTAACCTATTGATCCAATTAAATTGATCTGTATTTAATAACCTATAAGTTGACGAAGATAATTAGTAGAGTTCGAGTAATAAGATGTTATTAGGTCTATAAAATATTAACTAGTATGATATATGGACCTAAAGGGTCACACACATAAGCTTATAGATATTGTGTGGCCTATAAGCCAATCATTCTTTCATATATCTTGTTTATGTTTATTAAAAAAAATTATTCGTTGTCATTTTTGTGTAATGTTTATAATTACTCAATATCTCCTAGAGCACATGGTGTAGCTTAACATCTAATTGACTTGCAACTCAACTTGTTGATTTGGTTAAATTGACCCTTAAAGAATTAATACGATATGTTGATACGATTAATTAGTAAGTGAGGACTAATAAGTATTATTGATTCGATGGAATTATTAACTAGCAAGTTATTCATTACAAACATTACACAAAAATGACAACGAATAAATTTCATTTCACTAAACATATAGATTAATTAATCAAAGATCGATTTAAACCAATTAATAGGTTGAGTTGCCAGCATGTTATATGCTAAGCTACACCACGTACACTAGGAGATATGGAGCATGTAAGAAGTCTCTTATGGAAACCTTTCCGTCATTGATTATCATATATGTATAATCTTTCATCCGTACGAGACTCATGAATGACTTAGGGTATGTTAACAGTCAAGCCCTAATCAGTGACTCAAGTTAGAACTGATACAAGTAGGAAATTATCGGGAACTATTTCTCTGATATTTCTACTACATTAGCTAAGGATTACATCACCTCTCATTATTTTATCCAATCTCCTAAAATACCGAGGACGGATGATCCCTATCTTGATCACATAATCATCTTCATGGACTTCATGTCGTATCTAATATATGACGGTTTAGATATAATGTGGCTAGGGATTTGTAAGTCATAATCAAAACATACTCATCCATTCATAATATGTCTTTGGTGTCTCAAGTCAAAGGACTACATACACAATTGTGACATGAATCAACCTGATTGAAAGTTAGGCATAATTACCGTTCAGGGATTTATATGGATCAATTCAATTAACTCTTTCTCTAAAGAACACCCACTATCTATCCTTAGTGTCTCTACATCAATGGATATAGGATTAGCCGAACTCATCATATGAGTTGGATTAGATAGTATTATTCTTTATGGATAATTCACTGTACTTCTCAAATATCCCATGAATAGGAATATTTAGAACATATGTTTAAATACTAGTGATCATTGTATTATGATCTTATCATAAATCACTTTGTCATTACATATCCTCATGAACTTCATTGCAAACATCACACTTAAATAACATTGAATAAATTTCATTTCAATGAACATAAATAAGGTGCATGAATGTGTGATTGGCTTATAGACCACATAACATCTATAAAAAAATAATTTCGAAACTAAGCAATTTGAAGATTTTATCATAAAGTAATTAGTATAACGGTGAATAAGGGTTGAATCCGCAGAGAATTAAGAAATTTGTCTATATGCGTTAAAAATTCGATGAAACTGGACAATGAATTGAGGTGAGAAATTAGGGAAAATCAATATTTTGAAAATAAGAATGAAAGACGAATCCATGGAATAAAAAAATCACTCAATTTGGATTAGTATTCTCGGAGAAATCAAGGAGCTAAATCAAGAGAGAAAATTTGATCGCGAAGAGAGAGAAATTGACTAAAATTCATAAAATTAAAATATTTTATGCATCAAAATTAAAATCTAATACTATAGGAAATAAGATTATGAAGAAAAAACATAATCCAACCCAAAATCATGCTCGAAATGATCTAATTAATTTTTATATCAAGGCTTTTCGTTCAACGTTTTAAAAAATAATATTCAGAGTTCAAGCGGTGAATTCTTCCTTCTCCCTAAATGAAATCTTGATTTCAAAACTCCGCATACCCGAAAATGAGTCTAGAAGAGGAAAAAAACAAGAGATTTGACGATTTAGATGTCCAAAAGGTTTGATTGATTGAAACATCCAAGAATGTTTTACATCATCAAAAAAAGATAGCATAAAAAAATAATGCTTCAATCAACAGCCACATATTTTTCTGTTTGCTAATCTCTCTCTCAGTTAATTCCTCTATTTATTTGTTTATTTCTCACTCTCTGCCAACTCACGTATCTCATTCAGCCTCCCTTTACATTTGTTGATTTCTCACATTTTCTCAGTGAACTCTTCATTTTCTATCTGTCAAAGTTCATCTCCCTCTCTCTCAGTAAATTTTTACTATCTATCTGTCACTTCCTCTCTCTACTTTTGTCTCATTCTCTTTCTACCAATCCCTATTTGACAGTCAATTGACTCAACTCCTTTTTTCTAATTGTGAATCTCACACTTGCTCTCACGCTTTTAAGTTCTATTTCTCCCAGTTCCAAACCATTCACATTCTTTGATCCAAGCTCTATATAAGGTCAACTCTCTCTGTCATCCCATCTCTCTCTTCCTCTCTCTCGAATCCCTAGCTATCTATCTGTAGGGTTGACCCTTTTGGATCGAGTGAACGATTTGATCATCAATCTTTGCTCAATCTACCAATCGTCAACTTCAGTAAAGTCTTGCTTTTTAGTCAATCAATGGTCAAGCAAAGCTCGATGATTAGATCTACATGATTGTCAACGCTCCCTCTTCCCTAAACATCGCTCTCCCCTGGTGGAAATAGAGTTTCACCTGAGAAATTGGGATTCAGAAGAGGCAGCACCTCTCTCTCTCTCTCTTATAAAGATCGAATTCGATCGATCGATCGATGATCCGTCGACGGCATCCCTAGCTATCGGTCCTGTCAATTTCTTCCCTCTCAGTCAATCTCCACCTCTCTCTCTGTTTTTCGCTATCATTCTGTCGGCTCCTCTCTCTTTGATAAGTGCAGAGAGATCTTGAACAGGAGAAGTCTCCGATCGAGTTGTTGGCTGCCTGGCGCAGTCCTGATTACATTTCGACTCAAGATGATTCGAACTGCCTTTTGAACTTGTTGGGGAATTCGAGTTTTCCTGTTAGTAAACAGAAAAAAATCAATAGCCCTCCCGGAGCGTTGAACGTCTGCTTAGCAGCCGCAGATGACGCAATCTCCAGAAATCTCCAAGAAAGTCAGAGAACGTTACCTAAGGGGAAGAAAACGTCTGGAGACTACTACTGATTATCGTTTGGTGTTGGATGAAGATCATGGCGGTCAAAGAAGTTAAAGAAATTATCAAATGATGCGAAAAGGCAATCATACAAAAAGCTTTTGTAGCTGAAGAATTTTTTCGCTCGCCAATGAGATGGCTGACCAAAGAACTGTTGTACCAACTCTCCAGGAATTGCAAGTCAACAGCGCAAGTCCGTCAAATCCTCGCGCAGATAATCCAGCGCGACGTCTCCTCTCACCCTTCTTCGATCTCTGCTCTAATCTCTTACACGGCCTCTTCTCCTGTCAGGGACTTGCACTTCGCTTCCTTTCTCTTCTCCAAGACAGAGAAACCTTGTTTGTTCTCCCTTAACGCGATGATTAGGGGCTTTGTTAATGGCGGACGCCCGGAAGACGCTCTCAGAGTCTACAGCCGAGTGGAAGTCAACGACAGGTTTACGTTTCCTTTCGTCGTGAAGGCTTGTGCTCTTGCTCAAGCGAGAAATACAGGAACAGTCGTTCATGGGAAGATCTTAGAATCTGGGTTCTGCGCAGATCGTTTACGTTTGTAGTGCATTGGTAAGGATGTACTCTGAGTTTAAGCAACTCAATGACGCTCGTAAACTGTTCGATGAAATGCCAGACAGGGATTGCATTATGTGGAACTCCATGATTGGTGCGTACGTGAAATGTGAGTACATGGAACTGGCTTCTGTCCTCTTTGAACAGATGCCTGTTAAGAATGTTGCCAGCTACAACGCCATGCTAGGAGGATATGCGAAGCAAGGATTTACCGAGCTCGCGCGGGATTTATTCGATAAAATGCTCGAAAGAGATACGATATCGTGGAACACAATGATTGGAGCTTATGCGAAGCAGGGTTTCGTCGTCTCCGCGTGGGAAATGATTGATGAAATGCCTCATAGAAAAACTTCATCTTGGAGTGCTCTCATATCTGGATTTGCCCAAAGTAGCTGCTATGAGGATGCTTTGCATGGTTTCAGAGAGATGCTCTTGGATGGCCATGGCAGACCAAACCAAGCTGCCCTGGTCAGCGCCATTTCCTCGTGCTCTAACTTGGGCTCCCTCCACTTGGGTGTGTGGCTCCACTGTTACATCATCAGGAAAAGGATGGAAAACATTGTCGATGATGTCCTGGGGGCTTCCCTCATCGACATGTACTCAAAATGTGGGTTCCTCCAGGGTGCCCTCTCAATGTTCAACAACATGCCGCTGAGAGGAGTATGCTCCTGGACAGCCATGATCCATGGCCTTGCCCTCCATAGAAAATCAGAAGAAGCTTTAGCCTTGTTCTCAGAGATGGAGAAGTCGATGATCAAACCCAATGCCATCACCTTTGTTGCAGTGCTCTCGGCATGTTCTCATGCCGGGTTGGTTCAACGAGGGAGAGAGATCTTCTACAACGTTGAAAATGTCTATGGCATGAAACCCACAGTTGAGATGTTTGCTTGCATGGTGGATCTTCTATGTCGTGTTGGCAAGATGGAGGAGGCATGCCGGGTGGTAGAGTCCATGCCCATGGAGCCGGATGAGTTCATCAAGGGTTCCCTTCTTAGTGGATTTGCTGCCCATGGGGCAAACCATGATGGGATGGTTGCATGTGCGGATAATGATCTTGTGGGTGGGGGGATGAACATTCTTGCATCAAATATTTGTGCTTCGGGAGGAAGATGGGAGGCTGTGGAGAGGGTAAGGAGGAGGATGGTGGAGTCTGGCACCAGAAAGGAACCTGGGGGTAGTATGATTGAGGTGGAACATTGTGTGCATGAGTTCCTGGCTGGCTAGACTTCCCATCCTCAAATTAAGCAGGTCCTCTGGATGTTGAAAATGTGTACTAAAAGGGATGAAGGCTGATGGGCAGTTTTATCGATAG
Organism: Lemna minuta; assembly: GCA_024174645.1. Classification (NCBI taxonomy): domain Eukaryota; kingdom Viridiplantae; phylum Streptophyta; class Magnoliopsida; order Alismatales; family Araceae; genus Lemna; species Lemna minuta. The sequence continues at coordinate 6,946,730 of CM044120.1, read as the reverse complement.
ATCAGCTGCAAATTTCACATGTAAAAATCGGCTACTTAGATGGCAAAGAAGGGCCAGAAAAAAATGATTGCCCTGAGACCTCGTTATGGAAGGCGTATGAAATTCCAGCAAGATCTCATTTGCGTTTACCTAGAGATTTCGTCATTGAGTCGTTTAGTTAAACTTGTAAGGATTACGCCAAACAGAGAATATAAAAAAATGGTTTGGATAGGTATCTAAATGCAGTATGTAAGCTAGAGAGAGGTGGGACGCTATCCTAAGGCTGGTCTCTCGTCTTAGGATGAGCCAATTTCTTATTCACCAAATAGCATGGCCATTCCTATTGGCTGCCCATTTTTGGACTTGATGGTCCCTTGAGCAACCAAACCTAATTGCTTGGTAGATCCATACTGAGGCTCTCCTAGGCCACTGGATGCCCCATTTTGTCTCGAAATGAAGTTCCTTGGTAATCTTGAAATGAAGCTCTACGTCATATTCGCAATGATTCCGTGTGCTCGAACTCCGCCTCATCCTTCTACTTGAATTTCTGGTCGGACCACTCCCGGAACAAACCGGGCAAGAGTCCACATAAACCCTTATTAAAAAAACTCAGGAGTCCCGTAGAATTTTGCGTTGATGGTCCGAAAACCTATCAATTGTGTCCTTAAGACTGTTATTATTTCAATTTGTATACGATTTAATATTCTGAGATATCTGAAAGATTAGTAACCTAATCTATGAACCTGATTTGAAGATGAACTGATCCAAGTATGGTTGGAGCAACACCTAGGTGGAATGATTGCAGAAGCCACTGGTGGACGATGAGAGCTGCTTGGAGTCTTCTGTTGATCTGAAGCTTCAAGTCTTCCTGGAGATTCTATCCACAGAGTGAAGATCCGCATTGACGGGAATTGATGAAGACGGAGAGCTCAAGATTGAAAGACAGAGAAAGGTAAAGAAATTGGGGTTGAATTCATCAGCCCCCAAAACCGCAAACTCCCGTACCTTTATACTTTTCTGACTCCTAACTAACTCTGTCTAGAATTACTAACCCACCCCTCATCGTAACAGAATGCGTGTCGGGTTTCTTTATTAAATATTCCTTGCTTTGACAAAGACCGAGATACCGCAATTCGGTGTCTCCATGGAAAGATGTTGCAATATCTAGCCAATGATCAACATGAGAAACATACCTGGACACATTCCTCTTAAGTATAGATATTTCATGATGCAAACGAGCGAATTCCGTTGCCGCCGCGACAATGCGATGAAGGAAACACATAGCAGATGAAGGGAAAAGCCAAGGAACAGACGATGAAGGGAAGAACAAAAAAATGAAGATGAAGGGAAAAGACGAAAAAATAAAAAAATTGGAGTGATCTGGTGAAAGCAAATAAAACTGAGAGAAATACGAAGGACTTTCTTGTGTCATATATTTAAGTAGAGAGAAATGCACACACACAGAGAGATCAGGGAGAGAAAGAGATAGAGAGGAGAACTGAGGGGGAAGATGAAGGAAATGCGTAGGAGAGATATTGAACAATTAAGTCTCGAAACTGTCAGATGTTTTCGATACTTAACGCCTATTTATGAAAATTAAATTATTGCACAAAAAAATTAAATATAGCCCTCCCTTCTCCAGATAGAAGAATTTGTTGAGCTGAAGAAAAAACATATAGAGAAACCCGGCAGTTAACCTTCTCTCCCGTAAATAAGAAAAAACAAAACCTGATTTTCTGCCACTGGCCTTTGATACAGTTTCTTTTCCCAAGCGCTGACCAAAAAGGCATCGTTGACTGCAACTGAAAAGTGAAGAAGAATTGGTTCTCCATACCCGATAAAGTCTACGAATCATACTGAACCAAATCAAAAACCGACAGCCATAGGACCCAATATGAACCTGTCCCAAGTCAACGTCCTTTCAATAAAAATGATACTTACCGCATATTCTTCTCAAGTTGCTCCTTGTCAGCAATGGCGCTGACCCCTCAAAAGTCAATCCATTTCTTCATTTAAAAAGTAATTTGAATAAAAACCAGAACTGCTGCTCATTAGACCATTCTGCAAAACAATCTACCCATCTTTCAGGTGGCAATCTCTCTCTCACATGTCAGAGACAGACCACAAATAAGCCTCGGCTTCAGTAGCCCGCCTTTCGTTCTGGCGCTGGAACATTTGCTTCTCAAACCCTGAAAGTCAAATGCCATCGGAATGATTTGTCTAAATAACTGCCTTCAGTAAGAATCAAAAGTCAAACATACCATTGCTACGGTCAACGCCATCCCAGTGACGCCCTGGTCTAATACCATAACGATTGACAGGAGCGTCAACGCCTCTCTTCAGCCAGCTGTGAATAGGAATCCCCTGCGGTATTATGAAGCCCGATTCCTTCATCTTCTCATCATCACCCAGATCTTCAAGAACTGGATCTAATTGCTGCTTTTTCTGATACAAAGGGAAAAGAATCTGAATTAAGACTGGACACTCAGAGATAAATCAGATATAGCAAAATAAGAGAACCTTGACTAGATGAGCCATTGGATCCCCCCACCTCGTTCTCTCTCTCAGCATTTTATCAAGCTCCGGGTCATCCCTGAACTCCAAGCAACAAAATATGGAGTTGAATCATGATATACAAATTATTTATGAAGATAAGACAATCGTTTAAGCATTTATCTTTACACTCAATACTTTCATAATTATGTGCATATCCATTTACCCGTGACATTAATAACTCTGTAGTATTGTTGTTAGGGTCATTCAGACTTTTTAGAATTTTCTTGTGAAAAACACAATACAATTTACTAAGAGCATTTGAGCCCATTCAAACACCAAGTATAACCTCCATTCATTGCAAATTTTATCTCTCCTCGTCCTTCTTTCAATGTTCCTCTCCGGAAGAGTACATAATAAAATCTAATGGTGGGATCAAGATTTCCAAATAAAGACAATTTACCTGGATCTTGCAAATGGTTTTTCCTTCTCACGTTCTAGCTCCATTGTTTGAGTTTCAGCTTCCCTCTTCTGAACCAAGCCTTTTCCCCATTCCAATTTCTTTTCCTAAAAAAATAAATGGAAACCCCTTTACAGTTCAGTTTTTGAAATGGATCCAAATGTATGAAGTACAGCTGATCCCACCGATCACAGATCTGACCATTCAGATCTGACCATTCAAGGATCACAGTCGCATATTTTTCTTTACAATCGTGATTCATTGGATCAGTCTGACGAGTTAATGACTGGTTATAAGATTCTAAAGATGACTGGATACAGCTGAACTACTCAATGGCTGGTTCTAAGATTGACGTGGATTAAGACCTTTAAATGATGACCATTGGATCAGTCCGACTACAGGTTTGACGATCCACATAAAGAAGGCTCCACTTTGTATTCCTATTTCTTTTTTCTCTCTCTATCTCCTCCTCGGCTCCTCCAGGTTCCATGTCATTGCTGCGACCAACACCACCACAGAGATGCTGCCATCGCAACTACTGTGTGTGTGTGAGAGAGAGAGAGAGAGAGAAAGAGACAGAGGTGACATAAACTGGAGAGCAGGAAGATGGAGAGGGACTCTGACAATTGCCATAATTGGATTGGATCATGGTTGATCATGCTTCGATTGATGATCCAATCATGATCTCCCAAACCTAGTTTGAAGCATCTAATCAGGAGCACTTCAAGAAGAAAGAGATTATCCAAATAGGTTCTTTCAGCTCCCTATGAATCGTACTGAGAAACTATTGCAGCCATGAATAAAAGAGGTATAAAGATACAACCTTAGGCTTTTCTTCCCCCTTCTGCATTTTCAGCATCTCCTCTTTTGATATGCGCTTCCCTGTTTTCCGTGCAGCCCACAAAAATGTTCTTGAGTTAAAACATATCCAATGGAAAGAGAAAAGAGAGGAAATAATCATAATCAGGGCTATAAAGGGATAAACTTTCTTCACCTTCTTTGTTACGATAAACAGGTTCAGCATCTCTTCCACTCAAGCTCGGATCAAGAGCATTAAACCTACAGAAACATAGTCAAAATGCACCAAACCATAATATTCTATAAGTTTAAGAATGGCATGACATAACAAAAATAAAGTATTCAGTTAATCTAATGTCAATGCCAGTACCTTGAGAGTTCCTCCTCCTTCTTCCTGTCAATCTCTTCCTTGATTTCCCGACCTGTAAACAAGCCTGCTCTCCGCCCTTCTTTCATGGGAGGTTGTTTCTTCTTGCTTTCAGTTGATGGAGAAGACCCCTGTTTAGAGAAAGATGGATCCTCTCTTCTCGGAGATATCTCCATCTGTTTACTCTTTCTTTCTCTCCTCGGTGAATTCGGTGGGGTCGGTGTTCTGTTTCTACGTTTTCTTGGTGGATGTAGATCTTTATCGGGTAGTGCTGGTGCTTGGTTTTGGCGTTTCCTTGGTGGAGATAAATCTTCTGAAGCCGTATGTTTCCTTCTTCTAGGTGGAGACAAATCCTCGCCTCGAGAAAAGGATCGTCTTATTCTTGGTGGAGAGAGATCGGGTTGCGAAGAAAGCGAGATCTCTTTACTCGCGACCATATTTCTTCTCCTTGGTGGCGATAAATGCTCATTTGGAAGTGATGAATTTCTTCTTCTAGGAGGAGATAGATTGGATTCTTGAGTAGACAAGATTTTTCTTCTCCTTGGTGGAGACAAATCCTCGTCGGAAGGAGATGCATTTCTCCTTCTTGAAGGTGAGATCTTTCCTTTCCTTGGTGGAGACAAATCGTTGTCTGGAGGCAATAAATTTCGTCTTCTTGGAGGAGAGAGACTGGATTCACGGGAAGGCGAAATTTTTCTTCTCCTGGGGGGCGACAAATCCTCATTGGGAGCTACTGAATTTCTTCTTCTTGGAGGAGAGAGATCAGGAGAGATCTTCTCGGAATGCTTCCTGCTCGGCTCCGGTGAAGGCGTGTCAAAACGGGAGCGCGAAGAAGATTTCGTGATCGAAACCCAGCCACTACCATCTTCGGAAAGAGAATGGTAGGGTTTCCTTGATCGAATCATTTCAAGCCGTCTCATACGCTTCACTTCAACATCTTCATCCACCACCGGAGTATCTTCGGCTAAAGAACATAAAATATTCGGATTAAGTTTAGCTATAGAGAATTTCAATTAGAATCTACCTGCAGGTTCTTCTTCGGTATAAGAAAGAATCATTCAATATTCAGATTAATTTTAACGGTACAGGGATTTGAATTAAAAATTTACCTTCAGATTCTTCTTCACCGTCAAGAAGAAGAGCATTCGATATTCATATTAAATTTTACAATAAAGGGGTTTGAATTAGAATATACCTTCAGGTTCTTCTTCAGCATCGAGAACAAAAACATTCAATAATTAGCTTAATTTTAACACAAGGATTTGAATTCGAATATACTTCCAGGTTCTTCTTCGGCATTAGGAAGAAGAACGTTCAACATTCAGATTCATTTTAACATACGCGGATTTGGATTAGAATTTACCTTCAGGCTCTTCTTCAGCATCAGGAATTATAGGTTTTCCCCAAACAGGATCCTCGTCGACAACGAGAACACCTACAGGAGCAGAATTTTTTGTAATCTTCTTCTTTTTCTTCTTCTTATGCTGTTCCTGGCCTGCGCTCTCATATCGCTTGAGATAATCCTTCAAGGATGTCGAGGTAGAAGTTGACGGCGCAGTCATGGTGCTCCTCCTCGCCTCGGTCATCTCGCCGGCGAAAGCCTAACCCTCGCCGTATGTCGTCGACTCGTCGATAATATCGGCAATCAGAAGAGTCGAGGAACTATTGACTTACCGACTCTCTCTCTCTCTCTCTCTCTCTTTTCTCAATTACTCTCTCTATCTCTCTCTCTCTCTTTTCTCAATTACTCTCTCTATCTCTCTCTCTCTCCCTCTCTCAATAACACCAACAAATAAGCACAAACAGCACGAGCACGCTGAGGGTATAACAGAAAGACACCGAGAAAAATTACTTGGCCATCATCATTTTGACAAACTCGTCATAATCGATATGTCCGTCACCATCCACATCTGCCTCCCGGATCATCTCTTCCAAATCAGTGTCCTTCAGTTCCTCCTCTAAATCAGAGTCCTTCATCTTCCTCGCCATTAGACTCAAGAACTCTAAAAAATCGATAGTTCCATTTTGATCAGCATCTAACTTATAGCTATTTCCTTCATCTTCTCCGCCTGAAATTAACATCCATTCACCCTTCAAGAAAGTCTAGAAAACAAAATAAAGCTAGATTCCCACTGATACAAAAACAAAAAAATTGTTTCCCATTGACCTCTTCACCAACTTTATTAAACATATTGCAATCCTGATAGGCACGAAAATCTCATTCATAGTCACCATTTTCTATTTCTATTAATGATCATCGACCTCGATTAATCAAGGCACCAACCAATTTGATCGATCAAGGCGTCGACCTTTTGCCAACCAAAGTCGATCGATCATGATCGTCCAACCCTACTCACCGACTCCAAGTCAAAGGTCGGTATCCTCGATCCCTGTATTTTTTTTCATTAGGCAGTCCCCATATTGTTTCAATATATCATAAACTTTAGTCAATTACTTGCATTTATCATAACACTTTAGTCTGTGAAGAAAATTCAGATTCATGTACAAAAAGGAGCATGAAGCTGAACCTTCTGCTTTGAGTTCAAAATTGGAGGTGTGACTCTTTAATCAATAAGATATTGGTATTTACTAGCTTGTACATATTAAAAATAAATTACGGACGAGGGATAAAAAATTAAAAAAATATAATGGGAAAATAAAGTGAAATAAATAAATATTTAGGACAAAGGTTACATGAAAAATTAATGAAACTAAAGGAGAGATAATGCAAAAGGCGAATACATATAATTGAGGTGTTCATTATGGGAGGAATTTGAATTATAATTACAAGGAGCCTCCGAAATAGCTTACCATTGATCCGGTGCAACCTCGTGCAAGACTAGTGCTTCGATGAACTTCTTCAAAATGGCCCTCTGACGCAACCTTAGCGTAATAGCAATGTAGAACAGAGACTTGAATCCACGAGCCTTGATCTACAAGAAATGTTAGAGTCTAAATCCACATAACTAACATCTTCGACCCTTGAATCCACAAGGGGGTGTACTTGAGTCCACGAGCCCATGAGCACTCTCGAACATTGAGAACACTCAAGGGAAGAAAGCAAGGCTTTAAAAAATAGATAACTTCAATTTGTGTGTTCAAGTGTTACAATATGGGCCTTAGGCCTAAAAAAATTGAGGTTCATCCAAGTGATCTGACCCATGAAAAGACAACTCATAAGTATTTAAAATACAACTTTGATAGTGTGCATGGGTTAAAGAAAAAAACTAACAAAACCAAAAGTAAAGCTTATAGGCCCTGTTTGACCTTAGCAGACATATGTTTGCAAATTATGAGACCGGTAAAATTTTCATAAATGTTTGTGGTCTCTAGGTGATCTTCTACGAAAGTTTGTCAAGTTCCAGAGATTCATTCTTGGGCCAATTAGCTTTAAATGTGATTCTAATGTGATATTGCCAATAATAATATAAAATGGGCTCTTGGGCTGCATTGTGGACTACAAAACCCTCTAAAAAAATGTAGGAAGCCTAATAAGAGATTATTGAAAAATATTATGGGAATGATATCCTGGAGCAATGAAGAGAGAATGGGCTAAGGTTACATGATCAGGCCCAATATGTAGCTAAACGAGAGACATATCGTTGGCAACGTCTTAGGGGTGCCATTCAAAGATGCCTACTAAATAAGACAAAGACTTTTCGAAGGGTGAATTTGTATAAGTTGAATTGATGTTAGGGCTGATGGATGTCTACGTCCAACAAGGTGATGACCCTCAGATCGATACATTCGTCAAATTCGAAGTTTATTGGTACGGTGACTGGTGGGACGGTGATAGATTGATGATCGAGCCAATTGAATTTGATAGCGATAGATTGAACGATGCATTTTTCAAGGGCTATAGTTGGCATTAATGGTCGTGTCAATAAAGAAGATGACATGGTATATTTGTCAAATTTGAATAATAACGAGCTTTACTCTTTGTCGAATCATTATTGTGACCGAAAAATGTCTTATTTATCTCTGTTAGAATAATGATGACTTTTGATGAATTGATTATTTGATAGTTAAGATCTTAATTGATATATGTGTATCTTTGCGTTATGAGAATAGTCGTTTGTGTGGGTGATTTCAGGTCAACGCATCAAAGCCGAAGTAAAAATCAAAGCAACTGCTCAAAGTCAATCGCGAGAATTCAATTGTGATTCCATATATTTTAAAGTAAACGGTATAAACAATTTACAATAAAACAGGGACAATAATATAAATAAAGACGACTTCACCTAACATCTTGCATTTTCCAAATGTTATTGGGCCAGCGCTATAAACGGCCCAACGGATATGGATTATTTGGCTAACGAAGTCTTTTGTCAGTGACAGAAGCAGGCCCCACAGAAAAATTGAAGGGGAAAACTCACCGTACATCGTCACCTTTTGAGAAGCGTCCAAATCCACTCCCACCTTCTCAATTGTCCAAATCCACTGCCAGCGGGGCACATACGCTGACGTGGACGACGAATTAACTCATCCGATGCCACGTCAGCGAGGGCAATGGGGGAAAAAAAGAATCAGGCGCGCGCATCAGAAAGAAAAACGAGAAGACGAAAGAAAAAAGAATCTCGGATACTGTCGTAGCATCTGCCCTCACTGCGCTTCCTCTTCAGCTCATCTCTCCCACCCTCTTCTCTAGGTATCAGCAAATTAGGAGAGGACGACGCTGACGTGGACGGCAAGGAGGACGGGAGAAAACCTCCAAATCTTTCCACGTCTTTCCCATTCAAATCTTACAAGCAAGTTTCCATCCCACCTGAGTGTACATTCTCCCCAGAAAACCTCGGTGCTTCCATGTGCGTATTCGGCTCTGATCTCTTATTTGATGAGAAGGTTATAGATGAGGTTGGAATTTCTTATTTCTTTTCATTCCTACTACTATCCAGTTTCAAAAGCACTATAATGTGATTATTGGATTGAGTTATTTCTTTTCTTGTTGACTGGCGATCTTTGTCTCTTTTTGAAAGCCACTTCTATTTTCCAGAAGAAATTAGTCAACTGATTTTTTATCTTCTCAATGAAGTTATTTGGTTAACACATCTTTGTCTGCAGACAATCAAAACCCGAGTAAAGCTTGCCTATGCTCTTGGAAAGCAGTGGTTTGGTGTTTATATTATTCCAGAAACTCAAAATGATGGTAATTTTATTTTACTTCAGTGTAGAAGTTTTATCAAGTATAAATTTTATCAGTGTATACATGATGGTGCTGTCTGCAGAATGGCTTGTAGATGGAATTGCTGGGTTTCTCACTGATTCATTTGTCAAGAGGTTTCTTGGAAATAATGAGGCCCGTCATTGTCGCTACAAGGTGTCTAATGGACATTCCTCTGTTTCATATCTGAATTTTTGCTTATCTGTTTTACTTAACTTGCCATTAAGTGAGTCAAAGTCAGTTTTATTGATCCACTTAAACTAGCTAAAGACTCATGCATCCTGTGCTTAAATGGAATAAATGGTTAATGAAGTATAAAAGTTCCATAGAGAGATGTCTGCTAATTTCTCTATAAACTTACTGCAATCTGTGTTTTGCTGTAAAACCCTAACTCTTGGATCTAATCCCTTAAAACCATAAACCAAAAAACCATTTAGACATCTCAAACGTGATGCTTGGGCTCTTATAAGCGCTTTACCTTAAATTTGAATTGGTACTGTGTACAGGCAAACTGCGCTGTTTGTAAAGCAGATGTCAGCGGCGCAACTGCATTAAGCTCTTCAACAGCAACAAAAGATTTATATGGGACTCATCATCTTGGATTTTTTGGGAAAGTTCATCAGTGGAAATCTGTAAGTTGGCTTTTTTTTTTCCTTTCAGGCCATTTGTTTTAATGTTTTCTGATAAATTTCGTTCCATATTTCTTGGTAGATAGCAGTTCTTCAAATGCTGGAGAAGCAAAGGGGCCTTGAATCCTTCCGCAAGGCAATTATTTTGTTTACAATTTTTATGTATTGCCATTGAAATTGTTCTTATTACCAGAATACTCGGTTTCTTCCACACTGCATTCAGGTCAAAACCAACATTGAAGTGTCATGATGTAGCAGACAGATAATAAGATGAATGATTAAGAAAATAAGTTCAATTACCTGACTTCGTCAGTGAAGGCACCTCCCTTTCTAACCCAGCAATTTTGAGCAGCAACATGGAAGTCTTAACGCAGCAAGCTTTTCACCAATGGGAGGAAAACATAAGGAGGACTGACCACGACCTCTGAGAGAAAATAAAATTGAAGAATCATGATTAGCCTTAGGCATGACTTCATATCAATCTGTCATATATATAAGAATTTTATTGGGGGCATAATGTCCGAGGAACGCAAATTTATTTGGTGAAAGCTCTCCACTAAAACATTTCAATAATAAGACAAGGAACGATTGTACAGTAGTTTCTTACCGACAACATCTCCTAATTTGCGTCGTCCTCTCCTAATTTGCTGATACCTAGAGAAGAGGGTGGGAGAGATGAGCTGAAGAGGAAGCGTAAAAAAACTTCATTGAGAAGATAAAAAATCAGTTGACTAATTTCTTATGGAAAATAGAAGTGGCTTTCAAAAAGAGACAAAGATCGCCAGTCAACAAGAAAAGAAATAACTCAATCCAATAATCACATTATAGTGCTTTTGAAACTGGATAGTAGTAGGAATGAAAAGAAATAAGAAATTCCAACCTCATCTATAACCTTCTCATCAAATAAGAGATCAGAGCCGAATACGCACATGGAAGCACCGCGGTTTTCTGGGGAGAATGTACACTCAGGTGGGATGAAAACTTGCTTGTAAGATTTGAATGGGAAAGACGTGGAAAGATTTGGAGGTTTTCTCCCGTCCTCCTTGCCGTCCACGTCAGCGTCGTCCTCTCCTAATTTGCTGATACCTAGAGAAGAGGGTGGGAGAGATGAGCTGAAGAGGAAGCGCAGTGAGGGCAGATGCTACGACAGCATCCGAGATTCTTTTTTCTTTCGTCTTCTCGTTTTTCTTTCTGATGCGCGCGCCTGATTCTTTTTTTTTCCCCATTGCCCTCGCTGACGTGGCATCGGATGAGTTAATTCGTCGTACACGTCAGCGTATGTGCCCCGCTGGCAGTGGATTTGGACAATTGAGAAGGTGGGAGTGGATTTGGACGCTTCTCAAAAGGTGACGATGTATGGTGAGTTTTCCCCAAAATTGAATAAATTATTAAAACAATTAACGGGAATAAAGAGAAATTTATCGTTAATTTACTCTCTTTTTTTCAAAAATTCAAATTTGTCTTTTTCTCCCGCTCCGTGACTCCAGAATGGTAGTTCTTGACAACGGAAACTCGTTTGTCGTTGGTGAAGAGGCCTAAAGTGGGCCCCGTTCCTGACGAATATCTCGGAAAACCATTAAAAATTGAACATTGTCAAGAACATCTACAAAATCTTTTAAATTGTTTCGTAAGAAAATCTCTCTCAGATTCCTCTTTTGATTCAGGTGCAAGTGGGAGTACAAAATATATTCATCGGAAGCGTAATCGTATGGCTTCATCTATCGAGGGGCTTCACAGTAAATTTGAATTTGCCTTCAGCCTGCTCTCGGGAGTCCACAAGCGTGGTTCTTGCCAACAGAAAGTCGTTGGCGAAGTCGTTGAAGTAACCTGACAAAGGTCCCCCGGCCCCCGCATGGGAATACTTCTCTAAAACCCTTCAAAATTGTTACACTCGAAAAAAACCTTAACGAATCTTTGAACTGTTTTAGGGTGAAAATATCAGCAAACTGTGTTAAAAAGTTACTGGAAGTATGACAGTATGAGGATGTATTGTCAATACCCTTCTTCGATTGAGGTGTAACTGGAAAATAAACTTGCTGGAGGATAATTGCGTAAGCTTTAAATTATCGAGGGACTATACACTAAATTAGATTGTGCTTCAATAAAGTGTCAGAGCAGATTCCTCGAATCTTCTATTTCTCTCCAAATCGCAGTGAATTCTTCCAAAGATTGTACCATGCCGACCGATGCGACGGAGAGGTGACGTTTCTGCTTTGATCTTCTTTGACGTTCTTTACGTGTCACTTGATCCAATCTGTGGCCAAAGTCAACAGTTGAGATCGTATGTTGTCTGGCCGTTTTGTTTTACTTTTTTTGGATGTAACGGTTGAGATCGCGCAATGCATGTTTAATTTCTCTTTGTTTCTTTTATAAGTTCTCCTGTTCTTTATCTACTGAGAGGTTAGATCAAGATTTACTCCGAAATATGAGTGAATGTACTGAAAAGAATAGCACGGGAAATTCATTTTCATTTTGCCTTTTCTTGATGAATTTAGTTGTGCAAGCTGTCAAATGTCTTTAACTCAGAAATTAGGTAATTTAAAAGTTGCTATTGTAGTCTTTCTCACACCTTAGAATGCTTCAAATATAATGATTCTTTATATAAATATTTTTCTGGATCAAAAATTTGAAATCAGCTTCAGGTGGACTTAATGTTCCTCTCTGGAAGAATTATATTCTATTAAAAGCTATTTTATTTTTAACAGCAGTCGAGTAAACTTTTGAAGTGATTATTTTCCAATAATTATATTAATTTTCTTCAAGCTTAAGAGTCACGCTAAACGCTTCTTTTGTATTCTTGTTATTTCTACTGACCACCGTAGATATTGGCGTCTTTTTTAGATTTTTCACCTATTCTCTTGTTATCTTCCAACGATTTTGAAAGGCATCTGCAATGAGGTCAAGTGATTCTCACATTCTTCTCAAACGATTCTGTTGCTTTTTTCTGTACATGGAACTCTGCAATGCTCGGAGACCCACTTTCGATTAGAAACGGTTAGCTTGAAGATAGTTTACGCTTTGGCTCATAAACAGGTGCTTCCTGGAGAAAATTGCTCCCTTGGAGGCCGTATTATTTGACATAGATGGAACTCTCTGTGACTCAGATCCTATCCATCTTGTTGCATTTCGGGAATTGCTTGTAGAGGTATGTTCTTCCCATTTGAGTTTCAGCTCATCACATAGAATCTACATTAAAAATTCTGATATCATTAAAGATTGGTTACAACAATGGTGTGCCAATTACGGAGGAATTTTTCGTGGATCACATCGCTGGAAAGCACAATTTAGACATCGCAAACTTCCTCTTCCCTGGCTGGGATCACCAGAGAGCTATGAAGTTTATGGATGATAAGGAAGCCGTTTACAGAAGGTATTCATATCTCACAATAAATTATCAAAAGCTTTAGTTATTAATTGCTGGGATTGGGTGATTTGTGGCTTCACGGATAAACAGTCAAATTTTGACCGAATCCAGTATTCTAACCAACTCACTCTAGACGTAGAAGGGTTATCCTTCTTCTCGGTTGTCAAATTTAGATAATAACTAGGGATTGCCTCGGAGGAGGGGGGGAGGAGGAGAACCCATGTCCATTTTAAGGAGGAAGACGCCCAATTTGATAAAGTCAAAATTTGACCAATTTGGCAGTTCTTTCCTCTTTGTAGTTGTTGTTTCTCGGTGGAAACAATAAACACAACCCATCTTCATCTTTGGCCATCGCCCCCCTTTTGTAGCCTCGTATTCAGTTAAGTTTATGCTGAAACATTTCCTAATAAGAGAAGATCTTCAGATTGGCGAGAGAGAAACTGAAGCCGGTGGATGGACTTCATAAGCTGTGCAAATGGATCAAAGAACGTGGAATAAAGCGTGCTGCGGTGACGAACGCGCCGAGAGAAAATGCTGAGCTCATGATCTCCATCCTCGGATTATCTGATTTCTTCGACCTCCTCGTGATCGGAAGTGAGTGCGAGAGAGCCAAGCCCTTCCCTGACCCTTACTTGAATGCTTTGAAAGGCTTGGGAGTGTCTCCAAACCACACCTTTGTCTTTGAGGTTTGTCTTCTTGCTTCTATTTAATTTTCTTTTATTCCAAGTGGTTTCCTTTTTGGGAAGGCATCTTTGTCTTCTCGATCAGACTCTTTTCTTATAATTACAATCCTTTTAGGTTAGTTATCTTTATCCTGCGTGCTCTGCGTTTTTGAAGGATTCTGTCTCTGGGATAAAAGCTGGCGTCGCCGCCGGGATGCCTGTAATCGGTCTGATGACAGGAAACCCGCCCGAGCTGCTGAGGGAGGCCGGAGCCACATTTCTTATTAAACACTATGAAGACGCGAAACTGTGGAGGGCTCTAGAGGAAGAGGAAATCTCGACCTGAATAGTAAGATGAACACATCATCATCATCATCATCTCTCGCTATTTCTCTTTTTCTCTAAACTTCCCCTGCATCCACCAAGTTTATAACTACAGATATAGAATTCTTTCAGTGGATATGGAGGAAATATTAACCTGAACGCAAGTCCAAGGCGTCGCCATCGCTCTCTATCTGTAACAGTAATTCTCTCTTCCCTTTTTAAACATCTGAAGTTCCAATAGATTACTTTGAAATTCAGAACCCGATGAATGGATGGTGTCGGAAAGAAAAGCAAATGCTCTCGATGAAAGATAAAGGTATCTTCTACATCTTGCACAAGAGCACGCTCACTCTTTCTCGCTAGATTTTCTAGCGATCCCAAACAAAATAAGGAAATCGGTAGCTGTGGAGGAGAAAGGTAAGCCACCTCAATGGAAAGACGAAGGCATCCTCCTCTCTCCTAAAATTAATTTTCTAAGATCTAGAAATCTTTAGCAGTAAGCATCTGCATAATCGCAGACTTGTACATGCTCATTTAGAGAAATATGCTTGTACTCTCTCCCTCCCTTTCTCTCTCCTTTCTCGGTGTCTCTCGCCCTCTCTCTCCCTCTCTCCCTCTTATAACTCAAAACCAAGGCATGAGCCGCCACAGCCCTTTCACAAACCAAGGCACGGCAGGCTGGGTAAAGCCGGAAGCAGTGGTATGGCTGGCTGTTTTGATGGCACAGTATCCCTCCCCAATGTCATCCCCCACTCGTGGATTGGTACGACGCAAAAATTCATGCTATCTCTTGATCTTAGCTGCCGGCCCCAACCAACGATACCCACGAATGTCAGATCCTTTAATATTTCTTTGATATTTCTACTTGGATTAA
The DNA here is from genome assembly GCA_024174645.1 of Lemna minuta. Lineage (NCBI taxonomy): Eukaryota > Viridiplantae > Streptophyta > Magnoliopsida > Alismatales > Araceae > Lemna > Lemna minuta. Next base: position 6,931,619 of record CM044120.1, on the reverse strand, counting down.
ATATTTCATCATATTTTATTCATTGAGTCCATTTCTTCAAATACCAGCGGCGAACAATTCTATCTTGACAATATAGTCACTTTCAATGACTTTTATGTCATATAATTCATGAAGTTTTAGAGATCCCATGGATAAGGATTCATAAATCACAATTGTACATTTGACTCTGGCGTCTAAAGTCAAATGTTTATATACAGAATCGTAACGTTAATTAACTTGATTGAGAATTAATTATATTACCATTTAGATATTTATACATATCAATTTAATGAACTCATTCTTCAAAGAGCACCAATTGTGTCTCCGCGTCAATGCCCGCCAGATTCACTATACTCATCATATTAGTCGGATTAGATAATATTATGTTTTTGAGATAATTTGAATATCTATTAAATAAGAATCTTTATAAGATATATCTGAAGACTAGTGATTATTATATAATGATCGCATTAAAGTTTACTTAACTATTGCACATGCTCATGAACTTCATTATAAACATCACACAAGAATAACACTAAAAAAATTCATTTTAATAAGTATAAACAAGAAATAGAAGTATGATTTTTTAAGATAAGTTAAACTTCACGTGACCTCTAAGAAGTAAAAAGCATATTTGGAAAGATCACCTAAGAAATCTGGACCAAAGCAAATCTAGGTTTGGATTCTAGTTTGGATCTAAAACTGAATTTAAGTAAAGAGTGACAACCTTGTAATCTTTCTCTTGATTATTGGGCTGCATGGACTACCATAATCCTTGATATTTGGCCAATATTCTTCCTTCTCCTTGTATCTTAGAAAAAAATATAGAACATGGCCATAACATCGGCCAAAATTTTCAACACCAAACTGCCCAAGTGGGTGTTTTTATAAAACATGCCCAATTTGCACACGTCTTCTTGATAATCTTAGAAAATATTATTAATCTCATCTCATGTTTAAACCTGTATTTTGAATAAAGATTTTTTTCTCACTAAACAAGGTGCTTAACAAGGATGGGTTGAGGAGGCACACTTCATATTGACTTGTGCGTTGAATTTAGTACATTTTTTAAAGAGGATGGCAATCAAATAATCAGGGCCCCGTTTTCAAAGCGCACAAGACGATTCTTTGGCTTCCGAATGCATTAGAAAATTCTTCGACCACACTAAAATCCAAGTTAAATTTCTTCCTAACCCTAAAACACAAAGTTACCGATAAATACCTAAATTTTGGTAAGAGAGTAATAGAGAGAACGATCGCAGTCTCGGTCAACGAAATCGACCGAAGTCGACCATCTTCCTAGATCGATTATGACAAAGTTCTGACTGGCGACGCCGGCAGGGGGAGGCTTTAGGATCGCCGGAGACGGGATTGCTGCGAACCAACGGACTAAGGCAAACAGCCAAGCCCATGATCGAACGGCCAGGAAGAGCCTTCCTCGTCGGGGTGGGCATGATCCTGGGCAATTCTCCGCCGTGCGATTGTTTCTGGTTCTGAGAATTTACTCCCTGGTTACGTCCGAAGAGAGAAGCGAAGATGGAAACTTTGGATCGCGATTGGGCGGCGAGGAGGGTCTGGAGGCGCTCTCGCAGGCACGAGGGGCAAACTCCACCGCCAGACTCCCGTTCTTTGTCGTGGTGTCGCCTGCAGCGAATCATTCTTGCTCCGAAGAAGAGGGAGAAGAGAGAGAACAGGAGGGGGCAGAGAGATCGGGGGTTGTCAACGGAGTAGTTTATGTTCTCGATGGAGTCGTTGATGGGCAGGTGTATTTCCACAAAGGATTTTTCGGCGGGGAGGGATTGGATAACGTCAGGGAGATACCGCGAGCATTAAAAAAATTTTAGTATCACGTGTCTTTTATGCGCCAGTTTCTTTTGACTAGCTGAACATCCTCGTTAAAAAACGATATAATATTTAAATCATCATAATTCATAATTATATTTCTCAAATGTCCTCAGACAGAGAAAGAGAGAGAATACTTGAATATGCATATTTCTAACACCTATAAATTTTAGCAAATTATATAGTGCAGTAGGAAATAATGCCTATAGATAAGACCCATCCTAAATCATATTAAGTATGTCTATGAATTTGATTTATGAATCCCAATTTCCTCATAAATTACTCATAAATTACTCATAAATTACTTCTATGTTTATAGAGCTAAGTAGTAATAAAAATGAATCCTCTACTTGATCTTTTGATGAGCTTCATGATAGATATTATGTGACGTATAAACGAAATCACACTTTTCATTTTTTATTTTTAATGGATATTATGTGGCCTATAAGCCAATGAGATTTCTATGTATCTCATTTTATGTTTATTAAAATATAATTTATTCATTATCATTCTTGTGTGATATTTATAATAAAATCTATGAGCATATGTAATTAAATACAATGATTACTAGTCTTTAAACATTTGTTATAAACATTTCCATTTGTGAGATATTTGAGAAGTACATCAAATATTTGGGTATAATAGCACTATTTGATCCGGCTCGTATGATAAGTACGGTTGATTCTGTAGCCATTGGTGTGGAGACATTAAGAATAGATAGTGGGTGCTATTTGGAGAAAGAGTTCACTTAATTGATTAGTATGTATCCCTAAATGGTATTATACATAATTGTCATTCAGGTTTAGTCATGTCACGGTTGTCTACGTGTTGCTTGACTTAAGACACCAAAGACACCTCGTGGATAAATGATTGTGTTTTGATTATGACTTAAGTATTCCTGGCCAGGGGATCTCTAAAATGTCATCTATTAGATACGACATGAAGTCATTGAAGATCATTGTATGGTCAAGATGTGATCATCCATCCGCCCTCTATATTTAAGGAGATTGACTTGAGGAATGAGATACAATAAAATATTTGGCCAAAGTAGTAGAAATATCGAAGGAGTTATCAATGATTTCCATTATGTGTCAGTGCTAACTTGAGTGACCGACTAAAGTTTGACAATTGATCATACCCAAACTCATATGAATGAAGGATTACGTATACATGATAACCGATTACGAAAAGGTTCTATAAGAGAGTTCTTATATAATTCATATCTCTTAGAGTATGCGACATAACTGGCACCCAACGGGTTGACAACTCAACCTATCGATTGGGTTAAATTAATATTTTGATTAATTAATTTATATATTGATATGCATAATAAATTAAGGTTGAAGAATAAGGTATTATTGGGCCTATAGAGTTATTAACTAGTTAGATATATGGCTTAGAGGGTTACACACATAAGGTATATAGATATTGGTGGATATAAACATAATTATGAGGGCTTTTATGATAAATTTATGTAACGAGTGTCTATAAATAAGGAGATAATAGCCACAACTCTAGGCGCCCATGCAAGCCTGGTGAGGATTATCTATTTTCTTCTCTTTCTCTCTTGGTAAGAGATTTGAGAGATCTAACCATTTGAAGATTGTGTGGATGTCACTAGATGCTAGACACTTGAATAGCTTTAAAAATTCCTTACAGAGAACCTCAATGTATTCCATTGCACTCAATATTTTGGTCAAAATTTTGGAAGGCTTATCGACCTCATAACAAAACAATTTTTACTCATTAAAGTAATTTTATCCATTGTTATTATTGTGCGATGTTTGTCACAGAGTACACGAGTATATACAATTATTAATTAAATTATGATTAGATCATAATATAATGATCATTAGTATTTCAACAAATGTTTAATATGTTCCTATTCTAAGGATATTTGAGAAGAATATTGAGTTATCTAGATAGAATACCATTGTTTGATCTTTACTCGTTTCATGAGTATGACTCGTATGACAAGTATGACTCATATGACGAGTATGACTGATCATATGGCCATTAATATCGATAATGGGTGATTTTTAGGGAAAAAGTTCATTAAATTGATGTAGATGATGATGGATATTATGTGGCCTATAAGCCAATCACACTTTCATGTTCTTGTTTATGTTCATTGAAATGAAATTTATTCATTGTTATTCTTGTGTGATGTTTGCAATGAAGTCCATGAGCATGTGCAATGACTGAGTGAATTATGATGAGATCATAATATAGCGATCACTAGTCTTTAAACATATGATCTAAACATTCCTATTCGTGGGACATTCGAGAAGGACATCGAATTATCAAGAAAGAATAGCACTATCTAATCCAACTCATATGACGAGTATGGCTGATCCTATAGCCATCGGTGTGGAGACACTAAGGATAGATAGTGGGTGCTCTTTGGAGAAAGAGTTCACTGAATTGATCCGTATGAATCCCTGAATAGTAATATACCTAAATTTATCAATCAAGTTGATTCATGTCACGGTTGTGTACCTGGTCCTTTGACCTGAGACACCAAAGACATCTTGTGGATGGATGATTGTGTTTTGACTATGACTTACGACTCCCTAGCCACGGGATCTCCAAAACGTCATAGATTGGATACGACATGAAGTCCTCGAAGGTGATTGAGTGGTCGAGATGAGATCATCCACCCTCGGTATATGAGGAGATCGACTCAAGGAATGAGATGTGGTTAAACCCTTGGCCAAGGTAGTGGAAATATTAGAGAAGTTGTTCTCAATGATTTCCTACTCGCATCAGTACTAAATTGAGTGACGGATTAGGGTTTGACAATTAACCATACCCTAAGTCATTCACGAGTCTCGTGTGGATGAAGGATTATACGTACACGGTAACCAATGACGGTAGGGTTCCATGAAAGAGTTCTAATATACTCCATATCTCCTAGAGCACGTGGTGTAGCTTGACACCCATCGGGATGGCGACTCAACCTGTCGATTGGGTTAAATTGATCCTTAGTCAATTAATTTATATGTTGATATAGTTAATTGATAAGGAGGATCAATAAGTGTTATTGGGTTGATAGAGTCATTAACTGGCGAGATATATAGACCTAGAGGGTCACACACATAAGGTCAATGGACGTCGGTGGATATAGACATAATAATAAGTGTTTTTGTGAAAATTTCACATTCCCAAAGTCTATAAATAGGGGGAGAACGACCATAATAGAGGTGCCCATGCAAGCCTAGTGGAACTTCTCCTCCCTCTTCTCTTCCTCTCGTGGTGACGAGTGTTTAAGAGGAGATCCGATCGTCTGGATACTGTGTGGATACCGCTAGAGGCCGGACGCTTGAACGGTTGAAGAACTCTTTCAAATGATCCAAGTAAGTATGAATTTTATTCTATACTAGACGATAGGATCACCTAGAATGGATGATGAGATCATCTATTCTTGGTGCTTCAACGATGTTGAATGTTTTGATTCAACACCTTCGGTTGCAATCATTATTTTGGACAAATATATGGAGAGCTTTTCGAGCCTTAGATCCCAACAGATAATTCCCTAAATGGTATTATAACTGACATTGAATAAGGTTTATTTATGTCATGATTGGGTCTATAGTCCTTTGACCTAACACACCAAAGACATATTATGAATAGATAACCATGTTTTGATTATGACTCATAAATCTCGAGCTATGGGGTCTCCAAAACTTTACTGTTAGACAAGACATGAAGTCCTGAAAGGTGATTATTTGGTCAAGATAGTATCATCCACCTTCAATATCATAGGAGTATAACTCAATGAATGAAATGCAATAAAATTCTTGATCAAAGTAGTAGAAATACTAATTAAAATGTGTACTTATAGGATTCATTAAAGGATTTATTGAAGTTGTTCATGCATCCAACTTCTAACAATATCTACATGATCGTTGGATGATTAGACTTCATTTACAATGCTTTTTACCAAGAGATTAAAAAAGGAAAAAAAGGTAGAGTTTCCAACAATTATTTAGATGAGCACGCTTAGGCATGATTGTCCTCCCCTTATTTATAGAGTTATTGGGTCTATTGAGTTATTGACTAGAGAGACATGGAATTAGAGGGTTGCACACCTGAGTGTTAGTACATATTGGACCAATTATCATAATTTATAGTATAGATTAAAATTTGTACTTATAGATTAAAAGAGTTATTGAAGTTGTTCAAGCATCTAACCTCTAACAATATCTACACAGTTGTTGGATGATTAGACTTCCTTTATAACAATTTTCACCTAGAGATAAAAAAATGAGAGAGTTTCCAACAATTATTAGATGAGCACCCTTAGGCATGGTTGTTCTCCCCTTATTTATAGACATTTGGTATATGAACTTTTCACAAAAAACCATTAGAACGATGAAGAGTTGTAGTAAAAAATGATATTGTAGGGATGAATGATCAAATAATAAAAAAAATAATATGGATAAAATATCAGAATATATTTTTTAAAAATAATATGTGGTTCAAGTTTCAATTTAGCAATGCTCCTTTTTTGCATCATTCATTTTAGAGCATATACATTTTTTCCATGCGAGGCATTAGACAAAAGACACACGAGATGAAATGAAAAAGGAAAAGGTTTAGTATAAACGTTCTTAACACAAATGATTCATTTCTCTATCTATACAACGCTAGAGGCATAATTACAAATCATCAATGTATGCGGTTCCAGCACTCCTATTAACGATCAAAGGATATGGATGGATAGATTATGGAAATACATATTTACCTTAAAAATTCCAGCCTATAACCCTTTAAAACCATCACATATCAATCTTAGAAGATGGAGAATTTTCAGCCATTGATTGTTTTCTCTAAGCTTGTCAATGCCGCCAAATCAGCCTTGTTTTCCACGATGTCAATTGATTAAAAAAGGTTCCATCATTGGGTGAAATTAAGTGCCCCATTGCCTCTCTAGAATCCTTAAAAGGAAAGATTCTTGGCACAAAATCTAGTGCCACATCACTTCTCCAAAATTTGAAACTGATAAAAAGGTAAGAGTTAAATTAAAAAATTGGAAGATTATTTTCAACTTTATGGTGTCCATCTGCATGCACCATATCAGCTTATGTCATGGATACATTTGTGACAAAAAAGTAATTGAAAATTTTTTATTAGTCGCCACCTGTCTTGAAATCTGCATGCCAAGCATGGAAAAAAGTGAGAAGGTATATAAAGAATGACACTGCCTATCATTGGCTACGTTCAATGATTTTGTAAATTCATTTAAAAATTAAATTTACGTAGTTTTTAAAAAATTATTTTTGACTCTAAAAATTATTTTCTTGATCATTTTGAAGTGAAAAAATTCTTTAAAAAAAGTTAGAAAATCAATTACAATTGTATTATCCCCTGTGAGAAATACAAAATAATCATTTTAAATTATGATAACATGCTCTAATGATCATTTTAATGTCACAAAGTGCATTAAATTTACGATACTAACACAATAATTAGCTTGTTAGTAGTCAGCCTCCTTGCACGCCTACTGATTTACTCGTCATGTTTAAGCTCGTTAGATTTTCAGACGATGCATAGTCGTCTGCATAACATATGAGACGTCTGCACGAGGAAATTCATCATCACATTTTCCATCTATCAAAGCAAACGAGGCGTGTGCACGACTCTATCTATCTCTAAGAGCAACTCTCTGTCTCTTGCTTGCTATTGCCTACCTTTCCCTCACTCCCTTCCCTCCTTGCATCTCATAAATATAAAATCAGAACTCTATAGTTGTTCATATTTATTCATACATTGACTATGCTTGAATATAAGACATCATTGAGATGAAAAGTTGAACACGACTCAAGCCTATACCAAGAACCTGGACTTTCTAATTTATTGGGCCACTCCAATTCATCAGCCCATTGTACACCTAATACTTTCCAGAAATAGCTAAAAGAGAAATCTGAAGCTTAGAAATGCCCCCCAATTTCTCGCCCCCATCTCCCAAGAATTAAAACCCTCGAAAAACCCTGGCTTCAATGACGACGACATGATCTTCGATCGTCCTCAGATGCTCCGGCGGATTTTCCACATTTGCTCCAATCCCTCTCCTGCCAATCAATGCTTCGAGGTACAGGCCCGATTTCTCTCCTCTTTCTCCTCTTTCCGGCAATCTCAGTTTCCACCAAATCCGCATCAATTTCGTCCCCGAGAAAACCTTAGAACTTCTTTGCCTGGTTTTGCTTCCGTCGATCCTCATTCTCTACTCAGAGAAGACGGTATATCTATCTGCTCTTCTTTATGGATCGATAGTTTCCGCGATCCTGGAAGAACTGTTACGGATCTTAGTTCTTATCTCCAAAGATTAGAACTTTGGGTGATTGCTTATCAGAAGGTCGCCGCCGATGATACGGGCGCTTACGTTCCGAAAAGTTCAATTCCCCACCGCGCACTTGAGGGTCTTTTATCTCTCCGTAATTCTGTTTTGGATGGGAAATTCAAGTGGGGTTCTAGATTGGAATTCTATGTTCGATCACCAAGGGACAAGACTGACTTAGACGCTCTGTCGAAGAGGAAGATTCGCATTCTTCTTACGACATCTCAGCCGCCTCCTTTCCAGGACAGAGTCGTTCAGGAGGTGCTTCTTTTGATCCTTGAACCGATCTACGAGTCAAAATTTTCGCAGAAGTCTTATGCTTTTCGTCCTGGGCGTAGTGCGCACACGGTGATTAGGGTGATTAGACGAAACTTTGCTGGGTATTTGTGGTATATGAAGGCGGATTTAAGTACTCTTCTAGAAGGATCGGATGTTGGACTTGTTGTCAATGCACTATTGAGAGACATCAGAGACAAGAAAGTGATTGATTTGATTAAATCCGCTCTCACGAGTCCCGTGATAACCGGTCGACCTGGAGATGTTGACGGGCTGAAGAAGAAAAAGAAGAAGAGAAAATACCAGAAGAAGAAAGTTCTAGAGGATGACGAGCCAAAGCCAGATCCGTATTGGCTGCAGTCATTCTTTGGCTTTGCGCCAGAAGAAGCCCAAAAACAACCGAACTGGGGGCATTGTGGAGTTCTCAGCCCTCTCCTGATTAACATTCTTCTTAATGAACTAGATCAATGGATGGAACACAAAGTCAAGGAATTCTACCGCCATTCTAACACGGATGTAGTTGTTGAGGGAGATCAAGGAAACACTTCTTGGCCAGAATTCGTCCCCACTAGCGGTCCTGACAAGACCCGGAAGATGGATTACATTCGATTCGGTGGGCATATTCTCGTTGGTGTCCGAGGCCCAAGAGCTGATGCTGCAACACTCAGAAAACAACTGATTGACTTTTGTGATCACAAGTACTTCCTCAAGCTTGATAATGAAAATATCCCAATTGAGCACATAACCAAAGGTATCATGTTTTTGGATCACGTTCTATGTCGTCGTGTGGTCTACCCGACACTCAGATACACGGCCACTGGTGGAAAAATTATCAGTGAGAAAGGTGTTGGTACTCTGCTGTCTGTTTCAGCCAGCTTAAGACAGTGCATTAAACAATTTAGAAAGTTGGAATTTTTGAAGGGAGATCGAGATCCTGACCCACAACCGTGCTTTCGCATGTTCCATGCCACTCAATCCCATACTAATGCCCAGATGAACAAGTTTCTTTATACCATGGCCGAATGGTATAGATATGCTGATAACCGAAAGAAGGTTGTGAATTTTTGTTCTTACATAATTAGAGGGTCTTTGGCAAAACTTTATGCAGCCAAGTACAAGCTTAGATCTAGAGCAAAAGTTTATAAAATTGCATCACGGAATCTTAGTCGCCCTTTAAAGGAAAAGAAGGGGCAATCACCAGAGTATCATAATTTGTTGAGGATGGGTTTAGTAGATTCCATCGATGGATTGTTCTATACTCGGATGTCTCTCGTCCCAGACCCCGATTATACGCCATTTCCAAGTGAGTGGAGGCCAAATCACGAGAAGCTGCTGTTGGAGTATATAAGGCTCCAAGATCCCAATGTTCTTGAAGAGCAGTTGAGGATTCTAAGGATGCAGGGAGTTGTGACTCCACAAGATCACGTCTCTATGCTTGTTTGGAACTACAAGAAGAATATAAACTTACTGCCATCTGGGGATGGGAAAGATTTGTCAATGGAAACCATTTGTGGAAGTTCAAAGGGTATAGGTGGAGAAACTAATGGGAGATGATCCGATTGAGTACAGACAAATCAAAGAAATTTTTTTAGATAGAGTTGATTCGAGGGGTGCATTATTCGAGAGCTATGATTTTCTCAAGTTCTATCAAAGTGCAAGCATTTGTTTACCCATGTCAAATGAAATTTTTTTATGATACCCAAATGAAGAGAGATCTGTGGAAGGATGCATGAACATTCCATCTTTTTTGTTATCTGGCTCTTCCAAAAACAAAATCTTTCAATGATGTAAAAATAACTATTTTTCTAAGTCTTTTTGACGCTACACTTCAATTGCTGAGAGTGGAAGGAAGCCCAAGCTTGCATTATTGCTGCAACTCTTCCGAATTCAAAAATTGATTATTTTTTTTCGTGACTCTAAACTTGTAGTCTCTAAACCCTGACTTCTTACTTCTGAACTCTAACGGGATTATTGCTGCTTCTTCTTCCCAAGTTTGCTTCAAAATTTCCTCTAACAACCTAATGTATATCCTAGTGCTTTAAATCCTAAAGCATGTAACCTAAACCTCACAACTAGAATCTGGGTCTTTTCTTGAGTATCGTGCTTAATAGTTGAGACAGACTAAATCAAACGGCACCAGGCCATCTTTAAACCAATATAGCATTTCCAGCCGGAAGAATCAATCATTCGGTACATTCAAAAATAGAAAGACTAAGTTTCTTTCTTTGTCATTGATCTCAAAACGATGAGAAGTCAATTATTATTGAAGATCAACTACTTTAAATTTTTTTTATTGAAGATCAACTTATCCTTCTCTTCTACCACGTGATTCTATTTTACCAAGTGCACGGCTTGATCTTATATCTGGATCTATTTTGTCCTCTGGGATCATTTTTTTCCTCATTAAGTGAAGGAAATATATTACGAAATTGCATCTAAATAGTTTCATAAATTTTGAATGACGCAATACTTTTTAGTCATAAAATAAATCCTTCAAGCTTTTTAGTAACTTGTTAAAGTAAAATATACTTGTTTAATATTGTATACAGTTATAATAGGATACAACCAGGTGAAGAAACTCTTCCAGATTAGATGCAGTGGAACTTTCAGTTTTTATGAAATTTTTTAGTTTCCTTTTGGAACATGAAAGTCAGATGAGATGGTCGACCGCAAAAAGACACATTTGATATTTCATTTTTTATTTTCTTCTTTGTTCAAAGCATAAATATGGAGAAGATGATGGATGGTGGTTCATCTGAGTACAAAGAAATGAGGAAATATTGTGTTCTGATAGGATCCTGTGAAACCAGTGGAAAGGGCCCCCAAATGGCTTCAGACTGAACCATTGAGCATATGCACTCCAGAAGTGGCGGATCTGAGGAGAGCGGGGAGGATCTCTCGAACATCTTCTTTGAAAATCTGTCGCTCTGAATGATTGCAATTCCCTTCTTCCTCTTGAAGAAAAGCAATCATTTTTCTGATCGACGGGCATTCAACCAGGTTCACTTAAGAGATACAGCATCTGTGAACTATGATTTTCTCAGGTCGTATCAATTTTAAGATGTCGGTTTCCACAGTACTTACAGGATTTTCACGACGCCCGAGTAAAGATGAATTCAGGGAAGATTGCAGTGACGTCGTTTATTTCCAAAATTTTAAACATGATCATCATCTACCTACTCTCACTAAGTGGCCATTGGTTTTCAACACCACTTTAATTGCTAATAGTGAAGGAAACCCAATGCCGCGTGGGGGCTACTTCAACATTGAATTCTAGCAATATTCTTCTTCTTTTTTAATTATTTCATAATTTATGCCATCTTTTACAGATAAAATGTTTTCTCATGTCCAACTGATTGAAGTAGAATAAAGGCATTACTTTTTCTGAAGAACATCAACTGAATTAGTGAGCGTTTGCATTCATCGAAGATCATTAGTAAGGACGTGATTAGGCATACCCATTATTCAGTTGATGAATGTTCATTAATTTTCTGATTATTTTAATTTATTAATTTTATAAACATTTAAGATACCCATCATTACATTATTCATCGAAAGAAATTTTCAAACTCCGAATTATGTATCAGCGTTTTTTAATTAGGACTTATTTTTTTAGTTTTCTGTGAATGAAGTTGATCGGACGCCTCAGAAGTCCCTTCGATGATTTCCTGGTTCGGCCCGCTAGCGTAGTTAGTATAGTTAGGTTTTATGCAGGTATATGAGGCCCATTAGCTACAGTCACTGTTAGTCCTGTAGAAAGGCACCGTCTTTGAATTTTGAATTCTGTTGGAATTAACTTTTTTACTTGCTGAGTTCCATCCGATTTGCACCGCGCTCAGGGTTCCACCCCGCGGGATTCCCAGGGATACGATGTTGCAGCAGTTGCATCGAAGCCCGTTGCCATGGCGGGATTCCCAGGGATACGATGTTGCAGCAGTTGCATCGAAGCCCGTTGCCATGGCGGGATTCTTGCCGCATCAGTCTGGTATCAGAGCGTACCTCGATCCACCGCTCCGCCACCGCCGTCACCGTCTCACCACGACCACTTTCATCGTCTCCACGTCATGCCACCGCTCCGCCAAATGTCGCCTGTTCACCGTCTCCGCCGTCTCTAGCTGCAGCCGCAGCCATCCCTGCGTGCCTCCGCCATCACCATCATCCCCCGCCGCCTCATTGCTTTGACGAAAACCCCTATCTCTGTAGTCAGGGTTTCAAGAGGGCCCAAAAAAGGGCAGAAAAATAATTTGGCTCCATCATAAGAAAATTTGACCTTTCAGTCAGCCTAACAGAGTGGAAGACCTGAAAACAACCTAGATAAGTCAACGACACAAAAAAATTTATACGTTTTGAATTTCCACGATAATTCTTGGGTTCCAATGGCTTAAAATCTTAATTACGAGTGGTTTGACTCCAAGGCAACTAACAGTAGTCCTATCATGATTTTGACTTAAAAGGTCAACCAAGTGTATCTGACTCCTTTAGTCCCTTTGTAAACCGAAGAAGATAGTCAACGGTGGAAATGTTCTCCTTTTAATGGCGTTTGATTCACAGTCAACGAGGGTATTCTTAAATTTCCTGGAACGGGTAGAGTGAAGACGATGAGGGATTACTTACAGTGGAGGATCCGACAGTAGAGCTTTGTGAAGTGCAGCGAAGGCTGCAGCCGTGGATGGGGAGGGCAGAGGAGGAAGGCGGCGGCGCCTCTCTCCTCTGCATGCCCCTTCCACTGCTGCGGCCTCCTCAGAAACATTCATTTCCTCTCTCTCTCTCTTTCTCTCACTGCCCTTTTTGCCCATGTGTCTTTCTCCATGCGCTTTCTGGCTCTCTCTCTCTCTCTAGCTCTCTGCCGTTCTGCCCAATGCCCAATTCCCCCTTTCTCGCTCATTCTCTCCCTGGATGTCTCCTTCCTTCCCCTTTTGTGCTGATTTGGACACGATTTGCTAGTACAAAAGCAAGGTACTGGCGGCCAAGGTACGTCTCTCTCTGCTACTCCCTCTCTCTCTGTTTCTCTCTCTTCCCTGATGTGCCGTGAGCTGCTAGTACTCCCACCCTAACTCCTGTTGAGTCTCTCTCTCTCTCCTGTCTCTTGACTGGCCGTATATTGTTAGTACTCACATCCTAACTCCTGTTACGTCCGTCTCTCTTCCCGTCCGTGCGGGAATTTCAGGAGCCGCTGTCCCGACGTACAACTGTACTGCACCGATCATTAAACTAGAGGCTCTTCTCCCGGTCGGGAAGAAAAGCGGGTAAGGAATAGGAGGGACCCGCGAAGGAAAACAGCTTTGGCTGTTGGTTCTGTCCGTTCTCGATGGAGTTGGAAGACAGGATAGCTGGTCATACAGCTGGAACTTGTACTGCACGGATCTTCCCATCTTGCACAAATATTTTTACCGCGAAATAAAATAAAATTCGCAGGCTCTGAATTTATTATCTGCGCTGCCAACTTGACTCGATTGAACCCAATCCTGATGGTTGGGCTTAATGGGCCGGGGATTGTACGCTTGCTGGATTCCCTTGATGGGCTTTAATATCCCTTAACGGGTCTAAATTTTTTTCTCAAAAAACAAATAGTAAAAAATGTTGTCATCATGAATCAGATTGATGCTTCTTGGGTTTTATCTCCTTGGCATTTTCCGTGATACTCCCATTTTTCTTGACTCTTTTTAATGAATAAGTATCAATGAAAAATGTGTCCCTCGGTTAATCCACCTACTGATTTTCCGATGATCATTGGGCATTGTCAAGACTTCATTACGATGTATATGTTGGTCAGATGATGATACTATCAAATAATGATCAACACGATGATGATATTATCAAATAATGATCGACATGATGATGATATTATCAAATAATGATCAACATGATGATGATACTATCAAATAATGATAAACATGATGATGATATTATGATCAAAGAATGAAATGGTCATGAATATCGCTGCAATGAATGTGAATTCACACTTTGGTTATGAAGCAGATCTCGTGGATTCCAAGGGAGTGAATGTGCAAAGATGTGCAAAGGAGATAAAATCCTATGGATTCACTTCACAAACTCTCCATAGGAAGAACATATCGTAAGAATACAATGATAGTTTTTTGGATATTTTAAAAGAAAAAATCGTTCAACAAGATTTTTATTACTTTGCTAGAAATTTTCGATTTCCCCATTATTAAGCTTGTAAAATCAGGTTGAAGCAAAAATAATCATCTAGGGTTTTGAATTGTTCAAGTTTGGGGGCGAGTGATTTGAGCAATTCAAAACTTATAGGGTTTGAACTATGCTTTTTGGAGGAAAACTTTCTCACCAAGCTGTATTGATCTTCTCTATATTCTTTGCCTATGGACCTCCTTTAATCCTTCTTTTTAGGATCACCTGCACTCATTCAAAAATTCCAACACTCTCGATTCTCAATTCAGAATCCTACTCCCCATTTTGCGAGAAAGACCCTTAAAAATAATAGTATTAATAATATACCCTTTTTTAAAAAAAAATACCGTTTGAAGAAATTTTAGGCCTTCAGCTGTGTTAGAGATCTACCATTGCCACGGGCGCTCATTCTGGTTCTTCGAACGCTTCACTCCTCACATCTTAAACACGACTACCATTACTCTTTTCGTTCTCCTGAGGATCGTCTACTGCAATTCCGTAGATAGTATGCACGGCCGCCCCCGGAAATCTCTGAAGGCGGAGGATCCGGTATCCTCAGCCGCCAAGGCAGAGAAGTTGCGGCATCTCCAGATCCAGCTACTCCACAACCACCACCACCGGATGTACATATCTTTGTTTCTCCTTGATTTTTGAATTTTATCGTTCTTTACTTCTCCGATCTATCGATTTAGGTGTTTTTTTTTCCATAGATTTGACGAGGAGGCGTTGGAAATATCTTCTAAGCTGCTGGAAGTCAATCCGGAAGTTTATACGGCGTGGAATTACCGGAAAATTGCCGTCCAGGATACCCTAGGTTCCAGCGACGATGACGAACTCGTCAAAAATATTCTCAACCGGGAGCTGAAGATCGTAAGCTCCTTGATTCTTTGCTTGTTCTTCTTTCCGCGTCTTAACGTTGTTTATTTTTTTCGTAAGGCGGAGGTAGCGTTGAGGAGGAATCCTAAATGTTACGGTGCTTGGTATCACCGGAAATGGATATTGAAGTTAGGATTTAAGGAGAACGATATTGAACGAGAATTTCGGCTTCTGGATCAGTTGCTGAAGGCGGATTCTCGGAATTTTCACGGATGGAATCATCGGAGGTGTGAAGTTGGTTGTTGTAGATTTTTGTTCGGGGATGTTTTTTTATTCTGATCTCTCTTTCCGCGGAATTGAAGATTCGTCGCGGCGATAAGTGAGGTGCCAGAAGAGGAGGAGCTGAATTTCACTACGGAGAAGATAAATGCTAATTTTAGTAATTATTCTGCTTGGCATAATCGCAGGTGCGTATTTTGGAGTGTAATTTGTATGTTTTAATTTGGTTGTTTCGTTTATCCCTAAAATTTGTAGAGATGCTCATACTAAGATTGCCAGTTGTAGAGAATTCTTAGCCTAAGGTTTAAAATTGTCTTCTTTATTTAGGCTTTTGCTCCTAAAGATGATAATGATAATGTGAGGGTGATAGTGACGAAGGTGATAAGGATGGATGATGCGAACGATGAACGAATAAGTTGATGATATCTTTGATGATGACAATGGTGACAATGGCGATGATGTGATAATGGTGATGGTTATGATGATGATAATAGTGATGATAACGTTGATGGATGAAAAGGAAGATGCAGGTGATGATGATGATAATGATAATAATGGTGGATTACGCTGACGATTTTTCAAGAAAATGAAGGTGACGATGATTATAATGATGGATGATGCTGACGATGGATCAAGAGGACTAAGGTGAGATGGTGATGATAATGATGGGTGATGCTGAAGATGGATCAAGAAGAAGAGGGTGATGATGATGAGGATTGCAGAAGATGATGATTTTGACAAGGAGAATGATGACTGTGGCAGCAATGGTGATGGTTGTGACAGTGGTAATGTTGTTTATGATGATGAATGATGATGTTTAGATGAACAATGTTGATGATGATGACGATGGTGGTGGTTGGTGGTTATGATGATGGTAGATGATGTCGACAATGATGATGGACATTATGATGATGGGAGACATTGATGATGGTGGTTATGATGATAATAGATAATTCGGGTATATTTGAGCTAATCTTGGGTCAATCTTGCTTGGTCTGGGTAGACTCTGGGTCCACTCAGTTGCAACCCTGGAGGCAGTGACTCTCTAGGGATATGGCAGCAGCCCTGCTGGGATGGTAGCACCTGGAGGCAACGACTCTCCTAGGACAGAGTGCCACCCCTGCTGGGCAGCAGGAACAGGGCAGGGAGGTGGCAACCAAAGAGCAAGAAGCGACATCATCATGCCTCTGGTCTTCCTGGGCGGGGGAGCAACAGTGGCAGCAACAGCTAACAAACCCTGGAACTCTGATAAGATCTGCTTCTCAAGATAACCCACTCTTGGTGTCACTGAATAGTGTGTTGATCAGAATCAGCTGAAGCAGACACTGAGATAGAGAAAGAGAAAGAGAGATGGAGAGTACAAGGCAGAAGAGAGAGAAGCCTCCGGAGAATCTCTAAGACAGCAAGCAACTGTTCAGTCTTCAATGCCAAGCTCGTTAATGCCCCTCTTATTTATAAATCTGCTGCTCCTTTTATTTGGCAGGAAGGGCAGCTGTTACATTCTCCTCTAGAATGGTCTGAACCTCCTCTGATACGATTAGAGGGTCTTGTCAACTTTGGGGAAGAAATACGTAAGACCTTTGATATAGATAGTTGAAGAAGTGATTACAAGCCTGTGTATAGAGGGCACAGGAGTTCTGTCGTGTGTGGGACTTAGACTCTAATGGACACGCTACTGTGCCATAGTCTAGTACTGACAGTGATGATGATGCTGATGATAATAATGATAAAGATAACGATCCATTCAATTATTTTAAAGAAAATATGTTAGATGGACGCTACATAATGGACAAGAACATGATTTAATTTTTCAAATGAAATGAATCAATTTTTATTTTTAATCTTACTCTTGTAATGCCCTTTTTCATTCTGATAACCCTTCACAATTTTCACGCATCTTAACATAGAAATTCCTTTTTTTTTCAAATATGTGCAACTTTATAGACTATCATAAATCTCAAACTTTTTCTGCACTTAGTTCATTAGACCATCTGTTATTCTTTATTACTTTGAGAGGAAGAACTTTCTTCTCCCAACTATTGGATGGATACGAAGCAAAATTATATATGTTGCTTGGATCTCCCGGTTTGGATGTCTGTGGGTGCGCTATTGTGTGTAGAGAGATAGATAGATAGATAGATAGAGAGAGAGAGAGAGAGAGAGAGAGAGAGAGGTCAAGACAGAAACAATATATTCCTAGTTTTGTAAGTTACGGGCCTTGATTGATCAGGCCATTACCAAGGGTACACTAGAAATGTCTCAGTTATAATTTCTGAAATATTCAACAACAACAAACATTACCTCTTTATAACATTTTCTTGGGCACATCTCTTTTCTGTGGACTGATCAATCTTCATTGGACTGGACTGCAGTGCTATCCTCTCCAACTTGATGATGAAGAATTCTTCAGGATTTGTTCCAAAAGAAAAGGTGATAACAGAGGAATTGGAGTTCATACATCAAGCAATCTTCACAGATCCGGATGATCAAAGTGGATGGTTCTATCATCTATGGCTTCTCGATCAAATCACAGATCAAGATCCTCTAGCCCTGATTTCTGCATGGCCTTCTAGGAATTCAGAGATCATTCTATCAAGTAATTCAAGCGTGCTCCCAATTATTTTGTACTTTAATAAATCGGTTGAATATGTGGATTCGAGGATGGTCTCGGTGGAATCCATTTTTACCAAAAAAGACAGCCTTGTTTGGAAACCTGTCATTTTAAATAGTGAGGAAGCTCGTTGTTTTGTCACTTATTTAAATATTAATATTCCCGAGTTAGATTTAAATTCTCCAGAGCATTATTCAGTCAAAGTTACTGTGAGGGATGCTTCTTCCTATGAGTTTTTTCTGAAGATAATTCCAAACATCCGGCAAATAGATATGTTTCTTTGGGATGATGACAAACTTTTCCAGAGTTGACTGTCTGCCAACTGAGCTGTCGACCAGCCAGAATTCTGAAAGTGAGATTTCAGAGTGGTGTTCTAAGACTGTGTCTGGGGAGATAATTCTTTTTCAGGAGCTGGTATCTGAAATAAACTGGTGGGTTTTTTCTTTGACGCATTTTTTATATTTGTTGATGAATTAACTTCTATATGTTGATTATTGGTATTTCTTAAATTTCTATCTGCAGTAAAATTGCGAAACTCACGTTGTCGCGGTTACTGGTTAAAGATAGAGAACAACTTGGGGAAATTTTAAATCTTTATGATGATTTGATAAGGTTAGATCCTTCTCATGATGGTTATTATAAGGATCAACGGAGCCTAATCCTGATTAAACAGGTCAGTGTTGTTTATTCTTCACATTTTTATTCAAATGAAACAGTTGTCTTGATTTAGAAATTCTTTTTTATAGAGCTGAATGCAAAGCCATGTAACATAATATTTTAAGTAGTCAAATACCTGTGTATTTCTAGGAATCTGTTCTCTTTATAGAAGTATGTGTCCGAATCTAGTTTGGACAAGAGATTCAAATCTAGTCTCGGGGCAAAACCCTAAAACGTAGTACCTTGGCTCCTCAGCCAGAGTCCGATAACGCTTCTGATGCCCAAGTTAGGGCTTTGTATTAGAGCATTTATAGAATTTTTACATATTGGGCTAACTGTACCCAAAACAGATAGAGGGCCCTTCCAGATTACAGAGTGCTAATCGATTTTCTTCATGCTGTTTTCCATTATTGTGTCTTACCTTTGCTCAAAATTATCTGTGTCCCCACTTTTAGAGACAGAAGAAACTGTGTCCCTCACTTTTTAGAGACAAAACCGTAATTATTTTCGACTACCATTATGCACATGTTTGAACTGTGGCCCAAAAATAAGAGACTTAGATGATGCATTAGTTTTGTTGGTCGAGATAGAGTGTAGAGAAATGCCATCACCATCCCCAATGCTGTGGTCCAGGGAGATAAGTAGGAGAGAGATAGAGGCATAGAGAATAGAAAAACTTTCAATGTTTCATGATTTGACGTGCCACATGTGGTGTGTCATGTGCATTTACTTTTTTTGGCGTTTGTCACCGCCCATGTGGGTTGTCTCCCCTTTATTTCTGATGAGACATACAGCTGGCACAGGAGAAGAGAAACTGTCAAACACATGAATGGTTTTTCAGGATCTGTGTGCCCCACTGTGAACCCATCTAAATGAATGAACTGGACCACCTTAGTGAGCCAGCTATGACTGGTTTCAAGACCTATGATAGGTATTTTGAAGAGAGAGATGGTGCATTAAAAGGGTATGTTTTCTCTCAATAACAGACAATCTCTGGTTTCTTAGGTGTCATTTTGAAGGACCTCTAAGGCAATAAGTTTATGTTGATTAATCATGAATATTCTGGATTATTTGAGTTGTTTGTCACCTGTGATTTTAATATCGTTCAAGTGAATTAGAATATAGACTTTGAGGGATTTTCTGTTGATCTTGGGTCCAACATTTTATTCAAAATATTTATGCAAGTCCATGGCTATCCTATGTTCACTTTAATAATTGTGACGCTGGAAAGATTGCCTTTTGTTTCCCTCGTGTGCAATCCTGTGGGATTTGCATTTCGTGGTTTGGTTTCATGCAGTAGCATCTAACTAATGTTTTCGTGGAAATAATTACGCAGATGACATCAGATGAAGAATCCTTGAGGAAGCACTGCTTTCTTCTGAAAGAATCTTCCTCAAAAAAAATTTGTCTGCGCCTTAACAACTTATCACTGACGCGCATAGGCTTCATTGACCGCTTATTATGGGTCAACACGCTTGACCTGAGTCACAATGAACTTCGATCGATTGAAGGTTACAGAGAGATTTTGTTTTTAAATTTATATTCCTCTTAGTTATCTTCTTTACTCGTCCTAATAGTCGTACCTTTTGTTGTAATCAAATTAGCTAAGTTATTAAGACTTGTTTTAGTTGGGAATAACTCACATCAAAATAAAGAAACAGTGTAGCGAGTAATTACAGCGTTCAAGAAACTGTTCTAAGTTTGTTGTAAATTACTCAAAAGTCATCCATGAGCTTTTATATTTTGTCTTGCGTTTTTTTAACTGGCTTAAGTCCATCATGTGACAGGCTTAGAAGCGATGCAGCTCCTCTCCCACTTGAACTTGAGCTACAACAAACTCACTAGCATTACTGCGTTGGAACCTTTGAGATTGATGACATCGTTGCAGGTGTTGAACATCTCGTATAATGAGATTGGCGCTCATATTATTGACTCTAAGCGATACTTAAGTGGTTCTTTACCATTGTCCCACCGGGCTGAAGGTTGTGGAAATTTCCAAAATTTTGATGATTATAACGATGAGGAAATCAACCTCCATTGGGATGCCATACTCATCTTCAGGAACATGCATCTTACACAACTGGATGTTATGGGTAATCAAATTTTGACAGATTCATTCAGAACCCTGATGATAAAGTTGATACCTTCACTCGAATGGTTTGATGGCTACCCTATTCAATAACCTTTTGATTTATAAGGCATGATTAGTGGAAATTACTGTTATTTCTCTCATCTTTTTGCATGGATTTCTTTTGAGTCCCTGAGTAACTCATTCGATCTAGCTGATTTCAAAGAAGCTTATCCTAGCAGGTAAAGGGTGTTATCATAAGTACATGGATGAAGAAGAATTTAAAAGTCATCCCCTCGTTTAGTAGTGTATTATTTGCTATTTGTATGGCTATGACACTTTTCACTTGAGTCAATGAGGCATTTATGTATGCATGTATGGACCTGTGGACTGATGTACATGTATTTAGATGTGGATTGTAGAGCTTGTAGTGTAAGACCATGAGGATGACCAATCTTGATTGGATCATCAATCCAATCAAGATTGATGGTGCAATTATAGCAATTTGGCGATTGGGATAACCAATTTTTTGTATCTAGATGATAGGTCTGATGGATCAAGAACAAATCTTGAAATGTCATTTATGTGGAAGATGATGATTGCTCTTGGACTGCTCATTGTCGATGACTTGGCATTAACGCTTTGATTGGCACCCTCTATGGATTATGGACTCGGAGGATGAGTGAGCGGCATGTGATTGGTGTTTTGAACCCTGTGGTGACATAAATTTATAGAAAGACAATTCATAATGCCTTGAGAAGGCAAAGATTGATGTTTAGAAGGTTAACAATCTCCATAATGCATGTCATTTGATGATAACATCTCATCAATATTAGTCGTCATAGTAAGTCCTGGCCATGCACTATATATTCTCATTTAATGTTAAACATCAAAAGTTTAAGGTACTATAATCAAGTTGCAATCCAAATATTTGTAAGAAAACAAAGAATGAGTAATCACATAAATATATCACTTCTCAAGACAGAACTCTCATCGCAAAACTCGAGGGAATTGGTTTAACTTTCAATAGAAATATGTCCATTGTAGGTAATGTTAAGTGTAATCAGGTTTGCTAGCATGACATCAATTCTAACGTGTTCAATTGATACTGATCTATATTTGATTCTTCATAATAGAGAACTTCACTTCCATGCTCCTACAAGCGCATGAATTTTTTGTCGTTTTTGGAGAATTTTAAGAGAATTTCACTATCGCAATATAATTTTATGGACGTATTTTATTGAGTTTTGTAACTCTCGTATGTGAAATGAAATTCCACAACTAGAAGGCGTACAAAGACTCAAGGAAACATGCCATATATTCAACTTCCATTGTTGATGCAAAGTTGTCTTCTGCTTGGTACCAGACCATGAGACAACCCATGAGAATGTACAAAAATATATCCAAATGTTGATCTCCTCAAATCCAAACATCTAGAAATGTTTGAATCAAGAAATCCCAAGACCACATTAGCATCATTACTTTGGTCCCTTGCAAATGGAAAAATAATCTCCTTGGTAGCTCGTGGAATGGATAAGTTCAAGATCACTTTTGCTATCTTCCTAGATACTTAGTAACAGAGAAAGGTTTGGACGTGAACAAGCAAGTGTAAAGTTGAGGCATCCAATTATTGCAACGTATGGTTTTCCCTTCATTGCAAGTCCTTCTTGATCATAATTAGGGCCTTGTATTTTTCAAAATGGGAGCCTTTCCAAGAGAACGATTTTACATCAACAATCCCTCGTAACACATTTGATATGTAAGTCCTTTTGTGATACCCATAGACTGCTTAAAAAACCTATCACACAAAGCTTCAATTCCTATGACAAAGTGAGATTCTCCCATGACCTTCATGTCAAAATAGTTGGATAGGAAATCCTTAGCCTCCTTAAATAAACTAAAACTCGAAGTATCAAGCAATATATCATCTACAATGAAGACCAACAAAAATCAAGCTACTCCTACTTTCCTCAAGTTATATACATCGATGAGTAGAGTTTTCCATATAACCCAAAAGAGGTAATGACTTCGTGGAGTTTGAAGTACCATTGTCTTGAAGCCTATTTTAGTCTACACAAAATCCTTAAAAATTGTTGAAGGGCAAACCTAAGGGGGTTGGTCTATGCACAATAGCATAGGTTGGTAGGTCCATGCAACTAGCCCTAGCGGATTGGCCCATACAACTTAATGGGATCTTGTGCTTTTCACGCTCTCAAAATTTTGATCAAAACGTCTAATATAATAAAATACATTGAATCTAACATTAAAAACATCGAAGTGCCAAGAATTGATGATCATATCATCTAATATCGATTAGAATCCATAGTTACGGGTTTCATTGAATGAGTTCTTGAAGCTGTTTAAGTATCTAATCTCAACTGTATCCACACAATTGCAGAACCGCTAGATCTCCTCTTCAATATGATTCACCATGAGAGGAAGATAATACATGAGAGAATTTATTTAAAACTTGTATGGGCACCTAGAGTTGTGGTTTTTCTCTCCCTATTTATAAACATTAAGTATACGAATTTTCATAAAATCCTTTTAGAATTATCTCTACGTTCATTAGTATTCGTAAATGTTATGTGTGTAACTCTATAAGTTCATATATCTCATTAGTTAATAACTCTATTAGTCATCTATATCAACATATATTAATTAATGAATAATTGATTGAACCCAATTGATATGCCGAGTTGTCATCCCATCGGGTGCTAGCTATACCACATGCCTTGAAGATGTGGATTGTATAAGAACTCTTATATAGAATGTTATTGTCACTAGTTACTATGAATATATAGTCTTTCATTCATTTGAGACATGATTGTGACATGTATGTGATGGGTATTATGTGGCCTGCAAGCCAATCACACTTTCATCTTTTGTTTATATTCATTGTAATAAACTTGTATTCATTTTCATTCTTGTGTAATGTTTGCAATGGTCCATGAACACATGCATTGATCAATTAAATTATGACGAGATCATAAGACAGTGATCGCTGGTTTTTAAACATATGTTATAAATATTCCTATTCGTGGGATATTCAAGAAGGACATCAAATTGTATAGAAAGAATAACACTATATGATCTGACTCATATGATGAGTATGACTGATCTTGTGGCCATCGGTGTTGAGACATTAATGATAGATAGTGGGTGCTCTTTGGAGAAAGAGTTCACTGAATTGATCTATATAAATACTTGAATGGTATTATGCCAAATTGTCAACCAAGTTGATTCATGTCACGGTTGTGTACGTGGTCCTTTGACTTGAGACACCAAAGATATATTGTGGATGGATGATCGTGTTTTGACTATGACTTATGAATCCCTAATCACTGGATCTCCAAAACGTCATATATTGGATACGACATGAAGTCCTCGAAGGTGATTGAATGGTTAAGATGAGATCATCCACCCGCGGTATTTGAGGAGATTGACTCAAGGAAGAGATGTAGGTAAATCATTGGCTAGAGTAGTGAAAATATTAGAGAAATTTTTCTCAATGATTTTCTCTTCGCATCAATACTAAATCGAGTGACCGATTAGGGTTTGACAATTGACCATACCCTAAGTCATTCATGAGTCATGTGTGGATGAAGGATTATACGTACACGGTAACCAATGACAATAGGGTTTGATAACATGCTAATTAAACATAAAAATACATGCTTATTAATGCAAATTATGGCATAAATCATTCCATTCTAATGCATGTTATCATATTTTTTAGTGTTTATCTATCATTCTCTTAAAAAATTATTATAATCCTAAACTGTATTAATTTAGGGTTAATTATGATGAATTAAGGATAATATTTTCATAACCCATCTTTACTTGAGATTATGATTAGTTTTTATGGTTAAATAATAAGAGAAATCATTTTATATATACTCATATATTTTTTAAAGTTTTAAAATCTAAAATAAATGAGTATATTTTTTAAAAAGAAATTTATTCTCTTGTTGTTTATTAAATTTGACTTTTTAGAACGACAGATAAATTAATTTATGATCGAATGACACAAATTCGGATTAATTTAGAGTTATGAATTTTCTAATTTTTAGGGATTTTTTTTCAAATTTTTGCTGAATTTTATGAATTTTAATGAATTTTTTAAGATTTTTATGAATTTAAAATTAATTTAATAAGTGCGCAAGTGACATGACATAATCTGGAGCATCCGATCGTGCGTTTAATCATGATCATTGATCGCCACTTAAAGGGGGGTACGTGGCGCAATCTCATTTGTCAAAAAATCATTTTAAAATGATTTAATCTCAACTGTTGATTTGACGAGTTATAACTGCTGAGATTTAAACCGACGAAATGTATATGGAGCGTCCAACCGAGATCAAATGGCGGCGGTTCAATGCGTTACTTATAACGCGTGCGATGTGGCATCATCTCTACGGTCCATCGGAGATCCAACGATCACAACTTAATCGTAACGATTTACAATCATGTGTTTCATCAGAGCCGTTGACCGAAGATTAAATGCTCGATCAGACGGTTATGCCCAATTCACCCTATAAATTGAGATGTTCTTAGACATTGTAAAGCATTCCAGGGCATTTGAGTAATCGAACTGTTTAGATACCAAATCCCTTTACTCTTTTGCTTCAAATCGCTTCTAGACTCATTTCCGAGTCCACAGATTGCTTGAAAGTGAGATTTCGTCAAGAGAATAGGAATAAATCGGCTCTTGAACACCAACGATCGTGTTTTCGAATTTTGGAATAAAAAGCCTTGAATCCGGAGAATAATTGGATCAATTTGAGCGCAATCTTGGGTTAGGGATCGTTTTTCATCCTAATATTCCTTCGTATAGCTTTAGATTTCAATTTCGAATCGTAATTTGAGTCAATTTCAATTTCGGTTTTTCGCGATTTTGTTTTTCAAAAATTTATGTCTTGTTCATTAGACGATTTCTCTACGAATCTTGATCCAAATTCAGTGATTTTTTATTTCATAGATTCGTCTTCAAGTTTTCTTTTCAAAAAAATATCAAAATCCCTAATTTCTATCAACATTTCATCATCTGATTTGATCGAATTTCAAAAGATCATATTAAATTATTCTAATTCTCCGTGGAATAGACCCTTATTCACCACTATACTATTCAATTTCTGACTATTTGATAAAATTAGTGAGTTTGGTAATTGTTTTGACTCTTTACCGTGTGTTTTCAACGACCTCGTTGTTCGTTCCGTCAGGGTTCCATGAAAGAGTTCTAATATACTCCATATCTCCTAGAGCACGTGGTGTAGCTTGGCACCCACCGGGCTGGCGACTCAACCTGTCAATTAGGTTAAATCGATCCTTAGAAAATTAATCTATATGTTAATTTAGTTAATTGATAAGGAAGACCAATAATGATTATTAGGTTGATAGAGTCATTAACTGGTGAGATATATGAACCTAGAGGGTCACACACATAAGGTCAATGGACATCGGTGGATATAGACATAATAATAAGGGTTTTTGTGAAAATTTTACATTCCTAAAGTCTATAAATAGAGTGAGAAAAACCGTAATAGTGGTTCCCATGCAAGCCTAGTGGAACTTCTCCTCTCTTATCTTCCTCTCGTAGTGACGAGTGTTTAATAGGATATCGCTAGGGGCAGATCGTCTGGAGACTGTAAGGATACCGCTAGAGGCCGGACACTTGAACGGTTGAAGAACTCTATCAAATGATCAATGTAAGTATGAATTTTATTCTATACTAGATGATAAGATCACCTAGAATGGACAATGAGATTATCTATTCTTGGTGCTTTAACTCTGTTGAATATTTTGTTCAACACCTTCCGTTGCAATCATTGTTTTAGTAAAAAACTTGGAGAGCTTGTCGAGCCTTAGATCCCAACAGTATGGAGCCGTACTTGTATCTGTAATACGAACAAATTCATAATACATAACACATTAATTTGTGATAAATATACTATCTATTTGTTTTTAAGTATGTTGTATGTAAGCATGTATGGGTATATGCATGCGTGCGTTTGTACATGTTTTCATGAATGTATACTTATTTTGGAAAATATATAAATGTATTTAATTTTTATCAGTCGCTAATGCATCATGTATGTATTTATTGATGTATGGAAGTATGTATATATGCATATATAAAAAAATAAAAAATAATAAAAAAATATATATATTTGTGTATGCTTTCATAATGTTTACTTCCATTGATAAATGGAAGAATATCTATATGTATCCATGTATGCATTTTGATATCCATACATAGATAAATGTATAAATGCATGGATGTAGACATGTATTCATTAGTAAATACTCATATATGGGCTGACCGAATAGTTTAAAGCGCGCCATGTATTCCACTCCCTCGCTTCCCCACGCGCCAACCCTGAAACAAAAACATTCTTCGGTCTCTCGGTTGAGAACGAGAGAGGGAAAAAGGAGAGGGAGAGGAGAGCCCTTGCTCAGGTAAAGTATTCTGGACCTCATTGAAGCAGAAGACTTCCGCCCTTTTATCGTTTTCTTCTGTCATTGTGTCGCCTGATTCGTTTACTCGAATGTGTTTTACTTGATTGACTCGTAAAGTTCCAGAATCCGACATTCTTCTTTTCTGTAGTTAACTAGGCTAGCTTGTACCTTTCGGGTTTTCGACGGATACTCTTTTCTCCGCTCTGTTCTGGAAACTTCTCCTTTTTCGTTTCTGTTGATCTCTTTCCATCTAGTGGTATTAAGTGGGAAGCGTCTGACGAGATTGATCATCAGAAACAAGATCATTCTGTTATCGTGCCATTGATTTTGCTTCAAGACGATGATGGGAAACAAATTAAACATCTTCAGGATCGAGGCCAGAGAACTTGAAAAAGACAAAGAAACCTTGCATTAACTTTAAATTGAATTTTTGATATGTTTGACATTGACTCCTCTGCTCCATGTCTTGTTGTTTTAGATAAGTGAAGATTCAGGATGCTTGATAGTAAATTTCCGATATTTCATTATTCTCATCTAAAGGTTTGGTATTTAGCTGCGTAAAGATGGTCATAAATCAAACTTTAGAGACTGAATGTTCTCCTCTTATATTTAACTTTCACATGCCTCTGTTTAATGTTGTGCTTTCTTCTCTTTTCCAGACTTACCTGCCGTGGGTTGTATTAAAATCGTGCTTCGAAAATCTTTGTTACCACACATCAAATCTTTGCTTCAAATCATGCTACCTAGTTGTCACAAAATAATCAGCTTATTTTTCATTAAAGTCTTAAAAGACCATTTTTTCAGTTTTATTTTTATATTTTGGTTCTTCGTTATTCCAGGGTTGTTTCTGGAAGAATGCACGTGGGGAGAACTAGTTGGGGTGGTCAGACATTTGCCTTAGCAAAGTGTAGCGATTCTCATGGGAAAAGGCATCGCAACCGAGTATCAAAGGAGGAGCGTAGAAAAATGGCAGAATCATTTATCAAAAGGCAAGTCAATGTTTTTCTAGACTTCTTGCTACATTGTTTAGAATTAACATTATGTTTCTGGTTGTCAGTCATTCGTTCTCTCACCCTCAACCATAAACCCCAAGCACTGAACCCTGTCTACTGCTCCTGCTCACTGTCTCTCCACTCCCACTCACTCAGTCTCTCTCTCTCTCTCTCTCTCTCTCTCTCTCTCCTCTCTCTCTCTCTCTCTCTCTCTCTCTCTCTCTCTCCCCCTCTCTGTCTCTCTCCCTCTGCCCTCTCTTCTTATCTCCCACTCATGCTCACCCTGTCTCTCTCTCTCTCTTGCGCTCTCTCTCCCCCTTTCTCTCCCTCCTCACTTTACTTTCCCTCCTTTCTCGTTCTTTCTCTTCCTGTGCTATCTTTCCCCTGTCTACTACTTAATCTCTCTTTATGTCTGTCTCTCTTTTTCTCTACCTCTCTCTCTCTTGCTCTCTCCATCTCTCTCTCACTTTCTCCCTCTTTCCTGCTCCCCACTCTCTCCTGTCTCCCCCCTTTATAGCTCTTTCTCTTCCCGCGCTACAGTTTCCCCTGATGATCTCCTAGTCTCTGCCGCACCTTCTTCATGACTTCCGTGCTTGACTTATCAGCTTGTTCTGTCATATCCCCTCATCAGCTTCTTCGTGACATCTACTCCCTTTCTCTTGATCAGTTTATCCTTGTCTCTGTTACTGTCCTTCATGCATGGCTATCATAAAGTATCCGTGATTCCTGCATCAAATAGGAGATAGATATGAATCAGTAGGACGAATGCATTGTGCATGCTTTTGCTATCCATAAATGTGCTCTTTGTGGCTCAACTTATTTTATTATGGAGCTATAAACATAATCCACTTTTATGAGGTGAACAAAAATTAAGGAAAAAAATTCACTGATGCATATGTATCATTTTAAACTATTAGTCCAAATTTGAGCTATATTATGTCATAATTTCAGACACAGGGCATCAAACAATGGGAATTTCCCATCACTGAATCTAACACACAAGAAAGTTGGTGGATCGTTCTACACGGTACGAGAAATTGTGAGGGAAATCATTCAAGAAAATCGAGTATTGTGCCCTGGAAATGTTAATTCTCCATCATTTATTCTCGATGATTCGTCAATTATTACCATTGAGCCTTCAAATATAGAGAGATGGGAGAAGGTTTCTGAAGCACTACCCTCCTTTTCATCAATCATCTCTGATCATAACGCACCCAACAACATCAAAGTTGATTCTGCTCACAGCTCAAAGTGCAATGTTAATGGGCTGGCAATGAGTGAGGCGTCTGATGCCTCCCATGATGAAGAAGAATACTTGGGAAAAGCTCTTGAAAAAGTTGATGAAATTCAGGGGGAAATGATAAATACAGATTCTTGGGATGGAATTCTAGAAACAGTTTTAGTTCCAGATACTTCAGAAGCAGACAGTATTGCTCTTTCTAGTATCCAATTGGTTTCAGATGAAGAAATAGAAGGGTTGTCTTCTTCGCCTGCTTCTTCCAGCTCGGCTGTTGAACAGAAAGATACAGAGAGAACACACCCCAGTTCATGTGAATCCATGAAGCATGAGGTTATGCTATTGCAAAATTATTTTTCTTTATTGAGATATCTTTATATCTTTCTGTTAACCTAATCAGACTACAGTTAGTTCTGCATATACATACCAAAGAAGTTTTTGATATATTTTTTTTCTATTTCGCAGTGTTATTTACAAACAGTTAACTTTCCCTATTGATTTAGGTTTTAGGATAATGTGATTGGGATCGAGTGATCACTTGAGATTGAGAGCTCAGTTGTTAGGTCAATCACCCCAGGGCCTTTTCTATGGAGGTCACCATTTAAGATTTAGGAAGATTCATTCTTGGCTGTCAGATCTCTCAGAAAGCCATTGCACATCAATGAGGAACAGTTTTTTTCTTTTTTTTTTTGAGGGGGGGAGTCTTCTCGCTGTCTGCATGCTGTTGCCCCACCACCGCTTGCTCACCAGAAATTAATCGAGTGAGGTTTTTCTGGGCCCTTATTGTCCATTAAATAATGGGTCAATAACCTTGGTCAACCTCCGTCTCTCCAATGCTCCATGATGGTCTTGGCTGCCCAATGATCATGACTGACACCATCATCGGCCAATCGTGGTGATAAATCAGATTCTTAAACGTTTACAAATTTCTGTGATGACCCTCTTTCAGAGCTGTAATCACGAATAATTAGTTGTGATTATTGATGGAATGCTTTGTTGATAGGAACATTGTCATTTAAACAAAAGTGAACTGATATAATCCAGCAATGTATTTTTGAACTTTTAATTGCTAAACAACTGCTTCTAAATTCAATTTGAATATTTGTATCAGTGGCTTTATTTAAATGTTGTTCTCAGAAATTTCCTTTTTTTTTTAAGTTTCATTACTGGCAAGTTTTTGTGTCTCTTCGCACTTTAATGCGGCCCATAACAAAGTTATTCTATATTTGACAGTTTACTTTCCATTTTTATGGATTCATAGAGTTTCAACGAGGGTACAATACATTTCATTAACAAATATTTTTGCAGCCATTAGCATCATATAGTGGACTACGGGAGGAGTTGGATTCAAGTAGGAGCTTTGAAAGTGAAGGGCAGTTGGTTATCGCAGGAACTTTCAGGTGCTCCCAGCTTCCCTTTTAATTATTTAATGCGTTGTAATTTCTTATTCTGAATTACTGAGTGTACTTAATTTCTGAAAGAAAGAGTTTATGCTTTTAATGAATTTTTTTTTTCAGGGAATCGTCTAAGTTTGAACAGAAGATTTCAGGTGAAAATCGAATCTGGATCATCATCAAGGGATTCGTTGCCTCTTTTATCAAGTTCTGGGCGGAATAAATAATCCATAAAAATAAGCTTTAATGCAATAAGGGATTTGTGCTTATCGTCTGAAATCTTTGGTCCATGCATCAATATGAAGATTAGATAGTGCAATATTTAGACAAGTGTTATCCCGTATAATTTTTTAGCCTAGTTTTTGACCTGCTCGTCTCGTTTTCTAAGTAGGTTTGGTTTTTTCTAGTATCCCCATTCTTGCATTGTAATTAGCCATTAAATTGATAGATACTGTGTTGCCTCTAAGATTGATTAAAACCATGCTTGTTCCATCAACTTTCCATCCTAGTTGATGTCATGATTTTTGTGCATTTTATGGTTACTTTATTTAAACCTGCCCAAGATTGTTCCGATTCTAACAGATGTGAGAATTTTGAGGAAGTTGAAAATGGTTCAAGCTCATTTGTTCAGTAATTCAGCTGTTTTGATGCTGAAATTTTCCAATTGGGAATCCTTGGCTTTCCAACTCTCTTCCTGCTCTCTCTCTCCCCCTCTTTCATCTCTCTCCTCCCCCCCCTCTCTCCATTGCCCATTCTAACCCTCCGCACCCCTTCTCCCTGCTGGATCTCTCTCTCTGCTCTGTACTTTTTATCCTCCTATTTCCCCACATCCATCTGAATTTACCATTGTTGCGTCTCATTGAATTAGGCTACAGACCGAGAGAGAGGGTATCTCGGACAACAATTCAACTCTTCGACCCAGAGAGAGAGAGAAGAGGGTGAGGTGAGAGAGAGAGTGGGAAAGGGAGGAGAAAGAAACAAGAGAGTAGAGGGAAAACAAAGAGGGCCAGCATTTAGATTAATCTTGCTACTTGCCAAGGATGCTGGTCTCCACTTACCCAAGCTATCTAGGCTACTGATATCAGCAGTGACGATTTTCTGTCATATTACATGATAAGAAATCTATCAATTAGAAACTTACGTCTTAAAGATGATGATCAACGAAGGCTTTCAATTTAAAAATAAAATTTTAAAGTTACGAGGACTAGATAAAGTTATTTTTATTAAGACAATTATAGATTTAGAAACTAGAAAAAGAGGCAAATTCAATGAATCAAATCCGAGCCACATTGTAGGAAATGCACGCGCCTCGTGGCATGAGAGAGCCAAGGATAGAAATGGTAGGAGGCCTCCATGTGGGAGGCGACGAAGTGCCATGGAAAACCTTGTTTTTGAAGAACTGCATCGATGGAGCTGGTCCATTGGTATTAAGATGAGAGGAGACATTTAACCGAGCAAACACGATACTGCGCGTGTTGCAATATCTACCTCAATGGCCGATTCGCGCGATGATTTCACATGCATGATCCAGTGTCATGCAGCATCGGATCAATGTTACACAGACCATGATGGCCAATTTTCACCATGATTTCAGGAGCACCATCAAGAGAGCTCGACCCAAGAAATTAATGGCATCTTATAATTTTAATATCAATTATGCTTATTCTCTACCTCAAATTCCCTTTTATTTTATCATGATTTCGGTTGCACAGATCAGTATCATGCATGATGGTTAACTCTTGCAATGATTTCATGAGAGACATGAAGGTAGGTTATGGACCTTAATATCCATCTAGCTCAATGGCCCTTGTGCACCGTGACTCAATATCATGCATGATTCAACATCAAATATGGCTTATCATCATCATTCATGAGTGTCTTGAAGAGCGTAATGGACCAAGAAATCAATATCATGGCATAATTTTATGCCAAATATTACCAGTATCTACCTTAACGGCCCATTAGCACCAAGATTTAAATGCGCAACGCATGGGCCAAAGTAGCAGCGTTGGATCGCAAACAGCCCATATTCTTACTAAAATGCGCCTAAGAGGTTCTCTATTTAAAGTCCGCTTCAGACAGCGGGAATTCAAAACCCAGACGTCAGAGCGGATAGATAGAGATAACATTCAGAACTCAGGAGAACGATTTTCCCTTCCCGGCATCCATGGCGAATCTGCGACTGGCCATGGACGCGGCATTCTGGGACGTCAACATCGCTTCCCCTCAGTCTCTGGTCGACGGAGCTGCTCGAGCTGTCCCCGGTGAGCCAATCCCTCTCGATGGAGCTCGCGCTGGAAGGACTATTCGCCCGTTGCAGCTCGCCTTCTTTCACAATGCTTTTCCTCTGGGGATTACTCCCTCATTGTGTCCCACATTGAAGAAGGAGCAAGGATCCTTCGCTCTGCAGTCTCTCCTTCTTGGGCCTTCTATTGGAGACTGGTAATTATATGCTTTGGTTCATCGATTTTTTGGGTCTGTCTTTACGGATTTTCTAAAATTTCGAGTATAAAAGCGAGGTTTTTTGGCTGTTTAGATTGAAGGCTTTTCTTGCTTATGGATAATTTCTTCTGAATCAACTTTAGTGACCGTATTGGGAGGGGAAATTTTTTCTTAACCTTTTTGATGGATTTCACATGATTATTTAAATGAAAGACGTCCCTTATTTATCTATAATTCTTACCTGAATTTGTCGAACGAGCTTAAGTTACACATTGCAAGAGGACCGTGAAAAAACACGTTTGACTTGAGAGAAGTTTTAGATTGTGAAGATGAATTGATGCTGTCACTGCAGTACCTAAATAGGGCTGGCTCATTGTTCTTGTTTTTAATTTTTTTTTAAGGTGGATGGGATTAATTGGGCAATTCAGACCAAGGAAGCTTATCTCATCAATTAAGACCGAGTTGGCGAATGCTGATGAACTGGACCTTGTTGCTCTCAGAGACATCGGAAAACAATTTTTAGACAAATCTCTATATGCAATTGGATTATGTTCGCAGTTTTCCCCAACGCCTGATACTTCTTTGCTTTTCGGCATCGAAGGTCATGGTGAAAGGGAGAAACGTCGCACTAAAGCAACCCTCATCCATAAGGTGTTTATCTCGTTTCTATCAATTTCTCTCGATATATCTCTCTCGGTCACACACACGCTTTCTCTCTATCTTCTACAGGGCTGTTTCTGGGGCATGGTCTAACCTTCTCTCATCTAATGCAGTTCTCTAATAATGATTTCCCCTAATTTCCTCTTTTATAATTTTCAGTTCATGTAATTTGCAGTGAGAAGTTTCAGTTTGATTTTAGTTCACCATCTCTCTCTCTTTCTGACCTTCTCTCGTCTGAAACAGCTTCCTAATCATGATGTTACAGTCGAAGCTGCGTGGCCAGAGTTATTCATTGATAAAAATGGGAAATACTGGGATGTCCCTACCTCTTTCTCCTTCGACGTGTCATCTCTTGTGTCTGATTCTGGATTGCGATATCGTTTCGGTTTACACAAAAATGGTGGTGACCCTCAAACCTTAGTTTCTTCGGATGGCGAAGAAAAGATTCCATTAGCTTTATTGCCTGGTCTTTTTGCAAAAGCCGCATTTTCTTATGAAAAGAACAGAGATTTCTGGAGAGAGAAAGATAAAAAGGATGAAAAGGAAATGCCTTGGTTATCTTCGTATGATGAACGTCTGAAAGAACCACATGCATCAGTATCAGCTATTCTTGGTTAGATTACTTTTTTTCTGATCTTCAAACCTTCTGATAAGCTCTTAGACATTGATTATCTCTCTAGAATTCGAATGATATAAAGGTAATGAGGGTTTTCTTGCTCTACTCTTCACCCTCTGTTTCAGGTGGATCTTGTGCTGCCTTACTCGGAGGAAATCAAGATAAAAATGTTGATTCTTCTCAGAGCCTAAGTCTTAGAAATAGAAACCCATTTTCGGCTAATGTCTTTGGATCAATATGCTACACAGTTCAACAGGGAAAATTCAAGGAGGATTTCAATGATCTGACAAGATTAGATGCCAGGGTTGACTTTTCATCAGTTCCAGGATTTGTTAGCGGTGTGTCTCATTTGCTTTATAATGCTATCAAAGGCACAGTTGAGCGTAAGATTGATGATCTTGCTTCTCCAAAGTTGACTTTGATCTTTCAGCAACAGGTAAATATTTATAAATTAATAAGGGTTTTTTTCCGTGCCTTTGGATAATTTTCAGTTGTTTTTTTTTGTTGAACTTTGTCTTTCTATTTTTTTATCAACCTCTCTCCTTATCTTAAGGACTGGACCTTCTCTCATCAAATTGTAATGGTTTTTCAATTACGCCAGTGTTTACAGAAAACCACCCCATTTTTTCAACTTATCCAAATTTTGGACAATGATCCAGTTGGCAGGTCCAATTGTGGCTCGAGTTGACTCTAGGCTTGCGTTGACATCGCCATCTGGAAAGCACATTCCCCAAGTAGAGGATATAATCTACAGCCTCAGTTACTCGCTTCGGGTTCTGCGCTCTGGTAAAATTTTGGCCTGGTATTCCCCCAAAAGGAAGGAAGCCATGGTCGAATTGAGGCTTTTCGAGTTTTAGAGATCTCCCCCCTTCCTCTAACGATATTTTTCTCTCTCTACATCCCTTTAGCTCTATTTTTCTCTACCTTTTCTGCCTGTCCCTACATTTTTAGCCTTTTTGTCCATCTCTTACCTTTTCTTTCTCTCTCCAGATCTTCTCTCTCTCTCTCCATCTCTAGCTACCTCTAGAGTGAAATTTGGCAATTTCAAATAACAAATGTATCGGGTGAATAATTTCAGCTTAGGCCCTCTCATCAGGCACATTTGACGCAAATTTTTTGTGAATTTTCTATCTTTTAATATTCATGGGTATCCCCTTTCCTCGTAAGATGTTTTCT
Organism: Lemna minuta; assembly: GCA_024174645.1. Lineage (NCBI taxonomy): Eukaryota > Viridiplantae > Streptophyta > Magnoliopsida > Alismatales > Araceae > Lemna > Lemna minuta. The sequence continues at coordinate 6,895,625 of CM044120.1, read as the reverse complement.
CATTGGATTTCTCTCACATGAGGAACAATGAAGGTGACGGAATTCAAGAAACATGTGTGAAAAAAGTGAGAAGAACAGGCATTCACGGCAGTGCCATCATCTTAGCTGGGGTTCTATCTTAGAATAACGAATAAGGAGAAAATTGGGAAGAAAAGAAGAATAACGAGAAAGAGTGGTGAAAGGGTGAAGAGAAGTGGATACTTCCAAGAGCATAGAGGAAGGATGAAGAAGATAAGTCGTAGGTATTGTCCCTGCAAGGTTTGGGCCAACCAGGATCAATCACAGATTGATCACAAGATTGCGGGTGACTTGATTGTGAAATATATATAGATATATACATTCGAGAATTAGATAAAATTGGTAGAAAGGGATGAGAAGTATATATGTTATTAAATATTAGATGAAAGTTTATATCAAAAAGATGAAGAACTAGAAACTAATTGGTAGAAAGGGATCAAATAAATTAAAATTGGCAATTAACTCAAAATAAAATTTAGAATCATGTCTAGTAATATGAACATTTTACTTATATTAGTATATATATATATATGTTGGTGATGGCGAAGAAAATAATGATTATTATAACAATGAAAAAGCAGAGCTAAGCCAAAGATACACATGATAATGATGTTGATGATAATGAGTGATATAATTAGTTAATCAAAAGTTAGAGCCCATGTCCCCATCAACATCTCACTTGCCTTCCTCAAGTCTTGCTTCTTCACCTCGCAGTTAATGCTTCATGATCATTTAGTAAATATGTGATGGACGTTCAATCTTGGCATACTCAAGGTGAAATTGATATTTGGGATGAGAAGGACCTCTTGGCTATGGCATTGATTGCAGATACACATGAGGAAGTCCTTCATGGTATTGACTAACTTGGGTAGCGTTGGAATGCCATGACCGCGAAGGGATTCCTCCACAAGCATGAATATTCACAGCATAAGATCATTTTATTGTCACCCAAAACAGATGCGTTGACCAGACTGCCCTACACCTTGTCTCACCCTGCAAGAGGCAAGAGGAGGATCAATAGACAAGATGACTAAAAAAATACACTCACTTGCTTGGATTGTGTTCGACATTCATGAGCACATCTATTGAAAGCTTCTAATCACTATTTGGTTGAAAGAATGAAGCGAATTTGATGTGTGAATCCAGAACTTCATCCAAAAGAGAGTGGAATGAAAGGCCCTTTATCTTGTGATTAAATATATCAGTTTTGTAACATATTCAATTAATTAAGTCTTACTATCCTTAAATTTCAATCATTTATCTTTAGAAAAATTTTCAGACACTGAGATCATTAAAAATCAAAATTTCTTGTCATCTTCTCTTTCCTTATAAACAATTTTCTCTCTCTAAATTCTCTCTTTGATTTCTCCTTTGTTATCTACATAGCTTGGAATTTGATTCATTAGAAATATGTACTCTTCTACTTTGAAGCACAATTCTTCAATTTCTTATCTAATTTTGTCATCTGATTTCTTGGACGTCTTAAAAATCAACCACAATTCTTCATAGATCGACTCTTATCCTGATTATATTGAAACTAATCATCAATAAATGTAAGTTTGGACTTTGTTTGACCCATGATTGTGTATTATAAAGGACTACATGATTTCAGCTTGTCAAGGTGACAGTAGCAAGAGGTATTCAAATTTAGTCTTATTTCTTATGTCTTTATAAATTGGTATGCTCCATCCCAAGGCCAAAAAGGTTCAATATTTAAATACATGAAAAACATTACATTTAAACACAATTAACTTTATTTGTATTAATTTTCATTAGATTTTATTTGCAAAGAATATTTTAGTAAGTCATTTCATAGGTGGCGAGGAGAAAACCCTAAATTGTTTGACATTGTTGGATGCCGAGACATCATAATCATTTATTCATCGAGAGAATGTCAAGGGCTCATTTAACATTTTACATGTTGAGTCTTGGAAGATAGATTGACTCACATCTCTCTCTCTCCCTCCCTGCCTTGGGTTGTGTGTATCTCCCCTCTCTTTCCAGAGCCTCTCACTTCTCTTCCTCGTAAAACTCAGAACCCTTATTGGAAATTAGATCAATTGGTGATCGATCTCGATTGCCAAAGCCTACTGGATACCACTTACCTCCTTTGAGAGGATCCTACTCCCGTAAGAAATCCTGCTGTCGTCTACACTAACTGCCCATCGTTAGCGGTGTGGTGAAGCATGTGTCGCTCCTGTTTTCCTAGTAAAGAATTTCAAGCACTCTCTCCATGTCAACAAATGGACTATACCTCAATCACAGTTCTTCATGGTAAAAAATGAGAATTCCAAGTAGTACAACATTAATTATAATAAAATACCATTATTCATCACGATGGATGTATTCAATAATAAAGAATGAGCACGACAAAATTCAATGAAAAAATTTCATGAACAAAAAAATCAACACGCCACTAGAGAGCATATTCCACCACTCTGCGAATGCAATTATTTACATCCTGCATCACATAAAAAAAATACAATGAGCAATCACCTTAATTTTAAGCATTTCTTCAGGTTTTCTAAATATAATTTTAAAGAAATTGAGGAAATTATAACATACCATAGAAGTGATATGAGAAGATAATCAGCTATCTTGATGGGATAAATTTTAAAGCCTATACAGAAGAACTACTGATTGTTCTTTACTTGGTCGATGCTTCGGTCATCCATGGCTATCCTTATGAGACATAGAAGACCATCAATATAATGGAAGCTGAAGTCTAGAACTCTCTTCAATCACGAGATGACATTATGCCACTTATGTGATGATTTTGGATGGGTTCTGGAATGGTTGAATGCGATGAATGATTTCTTTGATGCTTCCATCACATGGTTCATGTCATGTGCTTTGAGAAAACAATCAGTTTTGAGTAATTAGAAGACATCAAAACTATTTTCTTTAGATGGAAAGAGTAACAAAGCCATTTGTATGCAAGAGGTGCCAGATCCATTTCATTGTATTTCTCATACTCTCGGGCACGTAACTGAAATTAAAATATAAATTCGGAATTCGATTATTTAAATATTCATTCCAATGATTAAGAACACGCATAGCCATACAACATTAGACTCATTCTCAGACAAATTAGTAACCTCAAGAATAAAGATCATCATCCATAAATTAACATATTAGATATAGAAAGAACCCAACAAATATGTCTGAATGATGAAATTGAAGATTACAGTCCATGATTTGATCTTTGTATTATCATTGATTTTCATGGGACAACAATGCACGAAGATAATACTCAACCACCAGAGCTTAACTATATCATAATCCATTGAAACATTGTCAAGATATCAAGAAACAGTTGGCATCGTCGATTTACGTTTGTAATATTTTATTATTTTTAGTATGTTACCGTTACAACGGTAACTTTCTGTAGCCCTATTTAAGGGGACTTTTGCTCATAATGAATTATTGCTTAAGCTCTAATGTTATCCCGTAAGGGGGGGGGGGTCCTTCCCCCGCCATCCATCCTATTTCTCTCTCCAATCTCTCTATCTCCCATATCTATTCATCATTTTTGTTCTCTAATCTAGCTATCTTCCGTTTGTTTGCTATCCTCTGCCAAGTTTTGTCAAACATTAATATTGACAAGTAGACAACTTATTCAAGATTGCCACTTTATATAACTTTCCGACATGCATAAACATTTGGCATAAAATTCAATCATAGGCAAACTAAATATCCCCACAATTGATATATATACCCCTTAGAGATGCAAAGATCATACCAAACATAAATGTATGGAGAGATAGACGATAGTAGAACATGACCTGATATTAATGTTCATAAAATTTTCGTGGCAAAATATGCGTGGAAATATTACTCACCCACAAATCTCAGCCGTGTCAGAATACAATGATATTAAATGATCACTAGCCTCCATAAAGTTGCCAATTTTAGTAACTTTTTGCTCAAGTGAAGAGAGGCCACATGAAAAAACTTTGGTGCTGCCTCAAAACACAGACTTTGGTGCCCAAATAAAGGAGGAGGAACACCCCAAACTTTGGTGCAGCCTCAAAACGCAGAGCAGGGCCTTCACGTTCCAAACCTTCAGGCTATCAACAAGAGCCAAAATGGTTAACCAAAAAATAAGAGAGTAAAGTAGAAATAAAATCTTCAAAAGAACATAAAAAAAACCTTCATTCTATTAGCATGGTTTTGAAACTCTTTGGCCTCCTTGAAATCACTAATTGTAGTATGATTGACACCATTTTTTTTATCAACTTTAGGAGATTGACTTCACTAGTTTTCTGAGTACCCCTTTTATTTTGATGAATCTGCTTAGGTTGCTCCATCATCTTCTGTGTATCATCATCCCTGAGAGTTAAACCCATTTCTATTTCATCCGTAGAGTCTGGGAAAATTTGGGGTGTTCCTCCTCCAAGTTTCCTCATCAATTTACCATTTTGGCTTGAGATCGTATTGGCCGCCGGCTTAAAACTTTCTTCTGATGAATATTCCTTCCTTGCAGCACTTGATTTGGCTTCCACCACTTCAGAGTTTTAGATTCTCTGAGGAGTTGAAAAAACAGATTCTACCAGAGTGCTAATTTTGTGAACCTTCTTGATAAGCTTTGCTTTCTTTCTGTTCCTCATATTTCAAATTACCTCCCCAAAATTCATCTTGCTCTTTGATAACATGCAATCTTAACATGATAAAACATGATTATTAATGCAATTTAAGGCATAAAACATTACATTTATGTGCATGTTATCATACTTTGAGTGCATTTCTATCATTCTATGCATATTTATGTCATAATCTCAAAATACACTAAATTAGGGTTAATTATGATGAATTAAGGATAAATAATTTTATAACCCATCTTTACTTGAGATTATGAATGGTTTTTAAAGTTAAATAATAAGAAAAATCATTTTTATGAACATTCATTTAATTTTCTAAAGTTAAAATCTTTTAAAAATGAGTGTATTTTTGAAATATAAATTAAAACTCTTGTTATTTAAATATTTTGAATTTTTAGAATGATAGATAATTAAATTTCAGATCAAATGAAAGAAATTCGGATTAATTTGGAGTTGTATTTTAAAAGATATGATTTTTACAATTTTAAGGATTTTTTCTGGATTTTTCCTGATTTTTCTGATTTAAATTTCTATTTAAAAACGAAAAAAATATTAAAAATAATAAAAAAAGGGGGCCACGGGGCCCGCGTGGATGCGACGTGGCACGATAGGCCACGTGGCAGCGCCACGCGGACCGCGCAGCCGCGCCTACGTGGCGTGTTGATTTATCATATATATTTATAATTTAACATATATAAAATGGGTCTTTGTCCTCCTCTATATGGGGAGGGTCATACCCATATAGGCGGTCGGGTATTATATACCCGACAGGTTCTTTAAATTAAGTCCGTGTGGGACTAATTTTATAGCGTACTTACCTTGCAGGCGACGTGGCGCGACGACAGGCGTTGGATCGCGCGGCCGATCGATCGATGGACGTCGATCGCGTGGAGCACGATCCACCAAAGATCATCAAGCACGTGCTAAATAAAATAGTTATAACGGTCCTAATGTTGGCGACGTGGCGCGAGGAGGATCGTCAGATCGACGGCGCGAGTCGATCCCACGCGTTGATCGCGTGAGCGCGGTCCACGGATCAAGATCAACACACGTGCGCAAATTTAAAGAGTTATAACGGCTGCGATTTGATCTGGCGGGGAGAATCAGGACCGCTGGATCGCGATCCGACGGCGATTAATCAAAGCGTTTCTTATAAGCGTTTTATTTGATTAAATCGTGGCCGTCCATCAAGATCCGACGGCCACGACTTAATCGAAACGGTCCATCGTGGACCGTTTCATCGTAACCGTCGATCTAAATGATCGGACGGTTACGCCCAAATTTGCTATAAATAGCCTTGTTCTTCGTCGTTTGTACTCATTCTTGGGAGTTTCGATCTAATTGACCTATCTATTTGCATTCTCTATTGAATCTCTCTCTTGTAATCACTTCTAGACAAGATTCCGCGTCCACGGAGTGTTTATAAGAGAGATTTCGACGATCGAGCGAGGAGAATTTGTCTCTTGAACACCGATGTTCACGTTTGAATTCGCGGAATGAAGAGCCGTCGATCCGGCGATCAATTGGATCGATTTGATCGTTATCTCGGGTTAGAAAACAAGTTTATCCTCTTATCTATCGTCGTGTATCATTAATTTTAGGATTAGGACTTTAATTTAAGTTTAATTTCATTTTAATTTCAAGTATGTTCTTCGCGAGTTCCGAAATTTCTCTCCACTTCCATCTTTGATTTCTCCGTGATTACTAATCCAAATCGAGTGATTTTTGATTCCACGGATAGATCTTTGAGTCTTCTTTCCAAAAACACCGTTTTCCCTAATTTCTCACCTCAATTCATCGTCCAATTTGACCAAATTCCAAAAGATATCTCGAAAATACCTAAATTCCCTGTGGATTCGACCCGTATTTACCATTATACCCCTCAATTTTCTCTTAATTCCCCAAATTGGTAAGTTCGGTATTATTTTTGACGCGATACCGCTTGCAATCGACGACCTCGCGGTTTCGTCCCGTCACTCTTCTTCCCAGGAGATAACATCTGATCAGTCCCATCCACATCAGGAGGATCCGACTCTTTACAAGAATGTTGTAAGAAATCACTGGCAGCTTGCCTTGCATGCTTTGATGAAAGTCCATAAGAGAGAGGGTGTTGTGGCTTGACCTTGATCCTGATTTTGATCTTATGGACACTTGGGTCAAATTTCCTTTTGCCTGAAATAGACATACAGAAAAGTCGGCCTTGAAGATAAAACCCAAACTACCAAAAAAACAACGAGTAAAAGAACTTTCAACAGAACTGGGTTTCAACGGTTTGCATAATTCTCCTTCCAAACATTCAATTCCCACGGTCTTATCTGAAGATCACTAAAGTTGATTTGGATAAAATTCATCAAAACCATCCAGAGTGTCGTCATCGATAATAACATGCCTCATTTTCTTGAAAGGTCTTCGTCATTGACAAAGTTTTCACTTTGATCTTGATTTTGATCATTTTTTTTTGTTGAAAACACACATAAGAGGCGCCCTAAGTGGTGCCCCCTGTTGCCTTTGATTTAATGATGAGGAACAAATAGTCCGTTACAGAGTTCCAAAAGTCGAGAGGCCGAGACCGCCTCGGTGCCAGAAATGAGTGAGTCCCCTTGAGTCGTGCTAAATTGCGTCAGCTAAAGGGGAACGACCTCTTAAAACAACGTCGTTCCGGTGAAGCCAAATTGACCACAAAGTGGCGAAGATAGATTGCCATTCCGACGCACGTCGACATGGCCCCCAGCTGATGGATCACTAGAATGAGTCGGCTGAGGACGTGACCAGACCACTCGTAGGTGTTTCCCGTCATGCCATTTGTGCAGACTAATACTTGAAGAAAAGATGGGAGCAGTCTTTGGCAGCTCCGGCGCACAAAGTACACTCCACCGATGCATTCGGGTAGAACCTCAGCTAGAGGGATCGCGTCAACAGTCTCTGACGCAGGGGCAACCATCCGAATAGTTTGATCTTCAGCGGAATTCGGCACTTCCAGAGGAGACGACAACATTTGAGAAGCGTAGGCGATTATGAAGTGCTCTCCAATTCTTGAATGTGACGGTATACTGCGCGAACGGAGAAACGTCCGCTGCACCACACCTAGGTGTCGGGATCCCCTTCCGACAACTGACGTGGGACAAGAGCTGTGTGCAAGGCAATGAGGTCCATGTATCGCTGGTCTGAGAGGGTGCTGGGCAAGGGAGGGGAACCAGCTGATGTCCCAGACTATCCGCACCGTGGCCCTAGGAACGAGGGCTAGGGCGTGGAATCGCGGGTAACAGACCCGAAAGCGCCCGTGACCAGACCAGTCGACCTCCTAGAAGCTGAATTTGGCAACATCGCCTACGCGTGGTTGTAATTTGACTTCATGCAGGTGAAAACTTGCCTCAACCCCTACATGAAGGCCGAATCCCCTCAACGAGGGGTTGACCACAACACCCAATCAATCGACGCACCATAGCTCCCCCATAAGACTACCACTGCCATATCCCCGGACTGCTGCATGATATGGCTCACCCATTTGGAGAGGAGAGCCGTATTCGTGTGTCTAAAGTGTCGGATCCCGAGTCTGCCGAGAGAGTTTGGGCAGTAAATTGTCCTCCATGCGACCAGGGCCTCCACCTGGTCAGCGATGGTCGCGTCCTCCATTCTGATCATATTTGATAGGAAGTTTCTCAGGAAGTAACTTTTAGAGAGCACGTAGAGCCTCTGCGGTCGCATCTTGGCTGAAAGAGCACTTGTTCATTCTTGGCTTGGAGTGACAGAGAGAAATATATACAATATAAGAGATAAAAAATTTCAATAGGTATATTAAATTAATCAGCATTTTTAAGTTTGCTTACAGACAATTGAGCATGGAGCAAATCCATTTCTTTGGGAGGAGATTCAGTTTTGCATCATGGGGCAAAAGGCGCCATTTTTGACATTTATCACAGCACACCCAATTATCAATGATAATATGATCTGAAGATGATGAAAATGCTTTAGAAATTAAGCCAGAAATGATTATAAGAACTACACATTTTTTTGGCAGAAGAATCTCATTTCTTGCCTTGTACAGTTCAATCATTGATCCCATTGGAAGCTTCTTTTCCAAGTGAATCAGCTGGAACTGAACCCCGTTTTCCAGAACTTGAGCCAATCAGCCTTTTATGAGCGTCATGATATTTTTTATTACAAATCTTCTTTATCTCTCAATCAGATAGAGATTGATCCTTACAAGCTAGCAATTCTTGGGTTATAACCCGACGCTCCTCAGAAACCTGCCAATGTAAATGATCAGATTTCTTCTCTGCAAGGTCAAGAGTGTTGACATTCAGATGCTTGATGCAATCAGATTCATCAAATTTTAGCATCAGTACCTCGTGATTGTCCTTCAACCTTTTCAATTTGGCTCCCTTTAATTCCAAGGGACTTGGATTTATTTTGTTGTGCTTTACAGATACATGCTTCTCCTCAAACTCATTTTCCTTTTGCTTTTTGACGTTCGTCTCCCTCAAGCGCAAAACATTCTCCGGGATAAGAGAAATCCTAGGCTTAGCAGATACTTTGAATTCCTTCAAAATCTGCCACAAGAGATGAAATTTCATGTATATCCTTGAATACTTTCTAAAAAGATAGGTATTAGTGAATGATAACCTCTTTTCAGGATTTACGGAGAGATGACTGTCCCAGTAGTACCAGCCGTGGATGTCTCTAGAGAGAAGAGCTATGTATTCAATGGTGGATTCAATTCTCCAGCTGCAAATCCACCATTACATGCGTTGCTCGTCTCTCTAGAAGCATCCAACGCTGGTACTATTGGGACAGAGTTATCTCTCAGTAAATCTTGAAGCGAGGTTTAAAGATGCTTATTATACAACTGATGACCCATAACTTCCCAGAACGAGGCATTTTTCATTAAGAATAATAAAAAATGCACCTCAGAGAAAGAAAATGGCTTGTGCAGGCAAGCGAGTGAGAAAGAACTGTATTGATCAAACCTTTTCACTGTGAAAAAGGTTTAGAGAAAAGGAATATTGCTTAATGATGTCAATGGTCAAAACTCTGCATTCTCATGCGTGATTTGTGTGGAGAATGTTACTTGAACCTTCTTTAATCATTCCGGCTTTGTAGTTCTTCTGACAATGTCCCAACACACCACTGACTTCATCGTCTTGGAAGTAAACGAAGAACAAATGATTTCAATCAAAATATGCCAATCTAGTGTCCAGAAAAGAAAGAATCAACAATTCCTAGATTCCATAATTCTTTCTTCTCAATTGTTTGACAAAAATCCATTTAGGAAGGAAGATAAAATGAGTTGCCAAAGAGCAAAATACTGCAGATTAAAAACAATAATTAACTTAAATGTTTAAGAGACTTAAATCCATAATGGAAGGAGAATAAAACTATTACGTTTGAGGATCAAATATTTGATAAAACCCAATGTCGCAGGTTCAAGATCTGCAGAGTGTGAATACTTTCTTTGTTCTTTTGAAGAACAAAAACTCATCTGAGAGAATTACCCATCAAAGGTGACCCCTTGCAGAGAGGATAAAAAACAAAAGATAAATTTTACTTAATCAATCAAAGTTTTAGGTTTCACCAAGGTTTGAGATGCCACGTAAATGGTTAACAGATATTTTAGAGATTCTGTTTAGGATAATTGAGCACCATTATAAGTGCATATCAGATGAATTTCTTTACTTCAATCATGGACATACTCGTGGCACTCAAGGGATTGAATGATAAAACAACAGCCTCAAAACCAAATTCTTGTAAAATGAGCTGAATGTTGGAAAGTGCCAACATCCTACCCATTCAAACCCGTAAGTGTTTGCCTTGTGACCTGGTTAAGAAATAGATTTATGCACTTGCTATCAGCAATATCTTTTTTTATAGTGGTAAGTCCTCATCCTAACATTTTAAGGTGTAAGACGTCTCATATTTGACTCTTAGAGCCGAACGAAGGATACTCTGTGAATATTGCAATTCAGAGACCAAAAAAGACATGCACCAATTCCTCTGTCACACAAATTTTTGTACACGATTATGAGACTGAAATCAATGCCATAGGAAAATCCGAAAGTGCTGTCTTCTTCATGTTTGTAGGTCAATTATTTGATAAAAATATTCGATAATCATTAATCAAAGCACAAAAGAGAAATGCCTTAATCCTGTGATATTGAATGCGCATCTTGGTCAGATGAAAAAAAATCAAAATCTAACAGAAAATACGGTGAAGTCTTCTCCGCGTTTGAGGATAACAATTGATAAAATACTCGGAAATCATAAATGAAAGTGTCTTAATTCATTAATTAACATAATTGAAACGCACAAATAGGAACCAAGTGATAGATTATAGCCAAAACCAAAATATTTGTCCATGTCAAACAGAAATCAAAACCAAACATATAAGGAGGAAAAATCTTCTTCGTGCAAGAGGATAATAATACTTGGAATTATTACAATGTAGGGTAGCGTAACATCAAGATTGACGTTAAAGAATTTCACCGTCTTCAAGTTCGTAGTTTCCGCCATCACCCTTCCGCATATTCTCTCGATCTCCATGGCGAGAATTTAACTCATATACGATTAGTTTCCAAACACAAATGAGATTTCCCTTCAAATAGATTTCGATCGGAAAGGAACGACAGTCAGAGAAAGATCTCGCTCAGGGCACGGTCTCTGCACTTCGCCAGTTTGCCGGAAAGAACGAAATTCGGTTGGGGAACGGGTACACTTATTGGACGTCTTATGGTGTGTATTTATAGTGGACGCCATGCCAATTAACTTTTAGGCCCCTTGAAAAGTTTATTATCTTTTTTTTACGTGCGAGAATTTATTTTCTTACCCCCCTTATTGCCGTAACAACAATTTTCAAAAATCGAATCCGTGATGTCAATCACTTCCTAAGTCTGATCGACAATCCGATCGTCAAGATGAAGTGATCGTCGATCTAATCAATTATTTGCACTAGAAACCACGTAACATTAAAATAAATATACATAATGATTAAAGTTTTAATAAAGTTGGAAAAAAATACCCCTTGATAGAATTGATGATACGATCAAGGATTGAGCTCTCGTTCAAATTAAAATTGACGATCACTACCTCGATCGTTATTTGGGACAAGATCACTAACTGATTGAGATCTACTTTGGAATACCAACAATTGGATCGAGGGATTCCATGGCATGGAACTGACGAGACGAGACCGCGAGGTCGTCGATTTCACACGGTCTCGTGTCAAAAATAATACCGAACTTACCAGTTTTGAGGAAATTAACTCGAATTGAGTGGCATAATGGTAAATAAGGGTCGAATCTACATGGAAAAAGGAAATTCTTGATGTAATCTTTCGAAATTGATCAAATCGGATGAGAAATTGATGGTAGAAAATTGGGGAAAATGGTATATTATGAAAGATAACTTTAAAAACAAATCCACGGAATAAAAAATCATCGAAAAATGATCTTGATTTCGTGGAGAAATCGAAGTTTGAAGTGGAGAGAAATTTTCGGACGTGAAAATCACGATTCTAACTAAAATTCGATGAAATTGAACTCTAAATCCTAATCTTAATTGAAATTAAACACTATTGGAAGATAGATTATGAAAAACCGCTTCCACTAACTCCAATTAGCGATCAAATTGTCGTGATTAAATTGCTTAATCACGAAAAACACCAAGAACGCGAGGATGAAGTTCAAGCGCCGATTTCTCCTAATTCAATCCACCAAATCTCGATTTCAAGGGCTGCGTAGGTGCAGAAATGAATGTAGAACATGATGAGATCGAGAGAAACGAGAGGGGAGGTGTCTGAACAGATCAAATTGCTTGATTTCCAACTCGAATGCTTACAATCGTTGAAGAACATCTCTTTATATAGGGTTTTTGGTCATAGCCATCCGATCGAAAACGATCAACGGTTACGATGAAACGGTCCACGATGGACTATTTTAAAAATATCATGACCGTCCGATCGTGATGAAGGGCTCAGATCAATCCGCGCGATTAACGTTTTAAAACGCCTTGATTTGTCGATGTTGGATCGCGATGCAGCGATCACGATTCTCCCCGCCAGATCGCATGTCGTCCGTTATAAGGCCTTTAATAAAGGCACGTGCGTTGATCCAGATGCGGTGGGCCGTGGTCCACACGATCGACGCTCCATCATTCACCGCACTCCCGATCCGACGCCCTGTGTAAGTCCACGTCACCTGCATCTCAAACTGTGTGGGACTTTAGTCCCACACGGAAAAAATTAAAGGAAACCGAAAAATTTATAATGCGCGACGGTTTAGAGGGTTTGAATACCCTTCTGATATACGGAAGGCTGAATATCCATTATATAAACTATATAATTAATAAATATATGTATACGCCGGTGCCGCGTGGGCTTGCGTGGTGCTGCCACGTGGACCCGAATGCCAAGTCGCATCCACGTGAGACCCACGCGGAATTAATCCGCTTTTTGCCATTTTTTTAATTCATTTTTATTATTAAAAATCGAAATAAATTCAGAAAAATCCAAAAAAAATCCCTAAAAATAGAAAATTCATAACTTTTAATATATAACTCCGAATTAATCCAAATTTCTTTCATTTGATCCAAAATTTAATTATCTATCATTCTAAAAAGTCAAAATTAATAAATAATGAGAGTTTTAAATATTATTTCAAAAATACATTTATTTATTTAAAGATTTTATCTTAAACAGTACATAATTGTTTATAAAAACCTTTTCTCTCATTATTTTAACTTTTAAAAACCTTTATAATCTCAAGTAAAGATGGGTTATCAATTATTTATCTTTTAAATCATCATATTTAACCCTAATTTAAAGTATTTTTGAGATTATAGTTACTTTTTGTAGAATGATAGAAAAATACACATAAGTATGATAACATGCATGTAAATGAAACTATTTATACCTTAATATGCATCAAAAATCATGTTTTATCATGTTAATATAGCATGTTATCAGGAACCGATCAGATCACTTATTGTTGCTCCCTAAGTCTGTCCAATCGACATAAATTCTAAGTGGATTGCCAATCTTGACCATCATAGTCCATGCAACGGAATGGGAAAGAGATGGCCATATCATCCAATTTTAAGTCCATTTATCTTATCCATGGTCTAGATCTTCATAAATACCCCATGAATCAAGATCATTGAATGAATTTATGGATTTAGGGATTCAATGGCGTGTGATTTGACAGCCAAGATGGGTCATTGATAGAGAGTTTATGTCAATTGGAAGGACAGATTTAGCATCCATCCATTAGATTGTCGAGCAAGGCTTTTAAAAAATATTATCCATCCCATTTTTTACTATGATTCAGTGCCAAAGGAATGGAGATTGATCTGTTTTAGATTGTCGATCAACCTTTAATTGCATTTCCCTACTCCATACCAGATACTTAGTTGTACAGAAATGAAATTGCTTGTCATTTAGTGCTTTTTTGTAGCCAAGGCCACACAATTTCTCTAGATAACTTTATTATCTTTTGTTTACATGTGAGAATACATTGGAATTTACTGATGTAAAACTAGAGAAAATGTTGATAAGGTGAATTTATGAGGAGATATTAAAATAATTCGTAGATGATGGATGTTCATTTTTTGATAAGAATCCTCGGCCTAAGTTCTTCTTTATTCTAGATTCACCAAGGTTGCACCAATACTTTGAGGACATAAAATTTATAAAACTTTTCACTACTGAATTGATTCTCCACTACCTTTTGAGTGTTACCTTAAAGTGATGCTTGACTTTTGAGCATAAATTGACAAGTTTTTTTAGGGTTGACTTTTACATGACTTATTAACTTTCTCAAAATTATTGGTTTTCTGAAAAATTATTGGCTTTTGGATCAAATAATTAAATTTATGTAGTTTACTTTTAGTCATGTATTGCCTTCTAGATGACTTCAGGAAAATTCTTGATGAGTTGGTTGACTTTTGGTCAACAAATGACCTATTGTTGACTTATTTATGGGCATGTGTCATTATCATGGCTTATTTACTATCGTGCACTTGTTGCTCTTTGCATTTATTCATATGCACACACTTATTGCAATTGCAACTTATTAGCTTAAAGGATTCCCTCACACTACTACTTGTTATTTTATGCGATTTCTAGCATGCTTGGGGGGCTAAATGTGATGAATGAGTAGAATGAAGATGAGGAATGAGGAGGACTATTCTATGAATGAGTTGGGTATGGATAGTGTGATGGGGTCAAAAATGATAATTACGAGCTCAAAGACTACTAGTTAGACCTGACTCACCCTTGGTGATTTTTGACTCCACGGGTGAATTTCTAAATATGTTAATTATTTATATCTAATGTTGATTATGTGAATTTTAGAAATTTATGTTTAAAATAATTGAGCATTGATAACATGCTACATTAACATAATAAAACATGATTTTTGATGCATATTAAGGTATAAATGGTTTCATTTACATGCATGTTATCATACTTATGTGTATTTTTCTATCATTTTATGAAAAATTCATTATAATCTCAAAAATACTTTAAATTAGGGTTAAGTATGATGATTTAAAAGATAAATAATTAATAACCCATCTTTACTTGAGATTATAGAGGTTTTAAAGTTAAAATAATGAGAGAAAACGTTTTATAAACATTTATTTATATTTTCTTAAGTTAAAAATCCTAAAAAAATAAATATTTTTTTGAAATGAAATTTAAAACTCTCATTATTTATCAATTTTTATCTTTTAGAATGATAGATAATTAAAATTCGAATCAAATGAAAAAAATTTGGATTAATTTGGAGTTATATATTAAAAGTTATGAATTTTCTATTTTTAGGGATTTTTTTCAGATTTTTCTAATTTTATTTTCAATTTTTAAACGATTAAAATAAATAAAATAAAAGCAAAAAGTGGGTTTTCTTTACGCGGGGTCCACGTGGATGCGGCATGGCACTCAGGGCCACGTGACAGCGCCATGTGGGCCCATGCGGCGCCTATGCGCCTATGTGACGGATGCACATATTTATATTATATATAGTTTATAATGTATAGACTTCCGTTTATCAGAAGGGATTATTAATCCCGTAATAACGCCGCACGTTATAAACCCGATGGACTCTTTTAACTTTCTCCGTGTGGGACTAAGTTCCACGGAATTATTTTTTGTGCGCAGAACACGTGGCGGAAGGGGAGACGTCGGATCAGGTGGAGAATGATCGAGACGCATCGATCACGTGGACATGTGGACCACCGATCATGATCAAAATGCACGTGGCATTTTAAAAGCGTTATAACGGCCACGATTTCATCACACGGGGATCATCCGAAGCGTCAGATCGTGATCTAATGGAGGAGATCAATAACGTTTTATAAACGCATTTCATCAACTTCATCCGGACCATCCATCTCAGATCCAATGATCGCGAATTATTTGAAACGGTCCAGGATGGACCGTTTCATCCGAACCGTCGATTGTTGCAATCGGACGGTTACGCCCAAATGTACTATAAAAAGACATGTTCTTCGATGTTCTAAAGCATTCGAGTTGGAAATCAAGAAATTGATCTGTCTAGACGCCTCCCCTCTCATTTCTCTTGATCTCATCATGTTCTATTCTCATTTCCGCACCTCCGGAGCCTTTGAAATCAAGATTTGGTGGAATAGATTAGGAGAAATCGGCGCTTGAATCTCATCCTCGCGTTCTTCGTGTTCTAAGCGATTAATCGGTTTAATCGCATCGATTTGATCGCGATTTTGGATTAGTGGAAGTGGTTTTTCATAATCTACCTTCCTATCATGTTTAATTTCAATTTAGATTAGGATTTCAAGTTCAATTTTATTTAATTTAAGTTAAAATCATGATTTCTTCATCCGAAATTTTCTCTCCACTTCGATCTTCAATTTCTCCACGAAATCAAGTCCAAATTCGATGATTCTTGATTCCGTGGAATCAATTTTAAGTTTTCATTCATAATTTACCATTTTCCCCAATTTCTATCATTAATTCATCATCCGATTCGATCAATTTTGAAGAATACATAAAAAAATTTTTCTTATTTCCATGTGGATTCGACCCTCATTTACTATTATACCTTTCAATTCGAGGCATTTTCATCAAATTGGTAAGTTTGGAAATATTTTTGACACAAGACCGTGTGAAATCAACGACCTTGCGGTCCCATCTCGTCAAGCATCGATGACCTCAAATTATATCCCTTAAGATTAGGTACTTCTATTCTATTCACTTATATAATTTCATATTGATCATGCATGAAATATTTTTCTATCTTAATATCTTCATTCATCTACTTTCTGTAGATTGCCCCAAACGATGCAGTGACGCATATTTTTGCAAGTTTGAGCACTTTAAATTCCTCATAATGTCATAAAATTTCCCTGAAATTGGCCTATTATACGAAGAATGATAATTATTGTTTCAACATTTCTAATAAAAATACCCCCTCGAGAGAGCTGTTAGTAAAGAGAGACAAGACGATAAGCACTATCGCTTTATAGAAACACTTAGAAAATTATCATCTCTCTATTTATAGGGACCGGAAGCCTCAAAGAATCTAAATCCACTCACCCATTTTTTCCCAAAAAAAGAAATTTTTAGGAAGGACTCAAGATGCATTGATTTGATAATCGAGACCGATACACCCTTTGCGACCCTTGAGAATCCAAAATTTGAAGGTTTTTGTTCCTATTTTGCACAACGTGATACATCTCTTTCCACATGGAAACACATTATGACGTGACGTCCTTACAAAATTTGGTGATGAAAAAGGTTAAAATGTGATAGTTGTCTCAACCAATTGAGAAAGTGTCACTCATAGACAACACTTGGAGTACTACAAATTGTGCGGCAATACGAGGGGTCATGATTCATTGGATTGACGACATGTGGAAGCTTTTATGAACGTGTTCTTGATATTGAAGAATTGTGTGAATCTCATGGACGTGCACATATGGCAAAAGTTTTGCTTGAAGTGCTCGGAGACTATAATTTTATAGAAAAGGTAAGAATTTCTTTTATTTTTGAATAATTTTTTGTACTAAATACTTGTTTTCCTTATTTTTTTTTATAGCTTTGCACGATTGCAGTTGATAAGGCAATCAACAACAATACAATGGCAGAAAGCTTGGAGAAATTATTGAAGGGTTCTAGTTCAGGGTTCACCAAGAACTATCTAACAACTCACACGACCAATGTTCTCAATCTAGCGGTACAACACAGTTTTAAGGAGCTTAGTAATGACGAGTCATATTCAGATAGTGAGGATGACGACAAACATATGGAGGGACTAGAAGCCATCACTCAAAAACTATATGGTAAGATTCTCCATAGACTTCAAAAACTTATAATTGCAATTAATTATTCCCTTTAGAGATTCATCACTATAAGATTGTATGTAATGAGTTAGAAATGCCAAATAAAAATATTCTTGTTAAGGATTTCTAGACTAGGTGGAATTCAACATATGACATGATTGAGGCTACTTGGGAAAAAAGATAAGTTTTGAAGGGAATGCCTCTTGAGATCTGAGGTGGATAAACCTCGAATGTAGCAAAATACATTGAATCAGATATTCAAAACATTGAGGCACAAAGAATACATGATCCTATCATCTAGTATGTATGGGAAAACATACTTACATGGTTCCCTTTAAGGAGTTCTTGAAAATATTTAAGTATCTAGCCTCTAGCGGTATCCACACGGTCTGGGGATGGTTGGATCTCCTTTTTAAAGTTCTTTACCAAGAGAGAAAGAGAAGAAATAAGATAATTCCCACAAGACTTGTATGGGCACGTTTAATTGTGGTCTTTCTCCCTCTATTTATAGACATTTGGTTTATGGATTTTGTTGGGTTTTGATGTTGATAAACTTTAAGAATTTTGATCAAAACATCGAATGCAGCGGAAAACATTGAATCGGATATTCAAAACACCAAGCCACCAAGAATAGATGATCCTATCATCTAGTATGAATGCGAAAACAACTTACAAGGTTTCCTTAAAAGAGTTCTTGAAGCTATTTAAGTGCCTAGCAAAGCTCTTCACCTCTCCTCTTGAAAGTGTCTAGCGACCACACGGTCTCCGAATGGTTGGATCTCCTCTTCAAAGCTCTTCACCAAGAGAGAAATAAAAGAAATGAGAGAATTCCTACAAGGCTTGCATGAGCACCTTGAGTTGTGATCATTATCACCTTATAGACATTTGGTATGAAGTTTTTCATAAAAAACCCTCATAATTATATCTATATCTACTAACATTCATAGAACTTATGTGTGTGACCCTCTAGATCCATATATCTCACTAGTTAATAACTCCATAAACCAAATAACATCTTATTGGTCAACCTTAATTAATTATCCACATCCACATATAGATTAATTAATCAAGGATCGATTTAACCCAATCGATAGGTTGAGTTGCTAGCCCATTGGGTGCCAAGCTACATCACGTACACTAGGAGATATGGAGTATGTAAGAACTCACTTATGGAACCTTCTCATCATAGATTACCATGTATTTATAATCCTTCATCCATATTATAATCATTAATGACTTAGGGTATGGTCAATTTGTCAAATCTTAATCGGTCACTCAAGTTAGTACTGATGCGTGTAGAAATCATCGGGAACTCTTTCTACGATATTTCCACTACCTTGGCCAAGGATTTCATCGCATCTCATTAATTGAGTCAATCTCCTCAAATACTGAGGGCGGATGATCCCATCTTGATTACACAATCATCTTCTTGGACTTCATGTCATATCTAATATATGACGTTTTAGATATCCCGTGACTAGGGATTCGTAAGTCATAATCAAAACACGATCATCGATTCACAAGATGTCTTTGGTGTCTCAAGTCAAAGGAATACATACACAACCATGACATGAATCATCTTGATTGATAATTAGGTATAATACCATTCAAGGATTCATACAGATCAATTAAGTGAACTATTTTTCCAAAGAGCAGCCACTCTCTATCCTTAGTGTCTCCACACCGATGGCTATAGGATCAGCCATACTCATTATATGAGTTGGATTAGATAGTGCTATCCTTTCTGGATAATTCAATGTCCTTCTCGAATATCCCATTAATAGGAATGTTTGGAACATATATTTAAAGACTAGTGATCACTATATTATGATCTCATCATAATTCACTGAGTCATTGCGCATGCTCATGGACTTCGTTGCAAACATCACACAAGAATGACAATGAATAAATATCATTTCAATGAACATAAATAAGATACATGAGAGTGTGATTGGCTTATAGGCCACATAATATCTATCAAATTTTATAAAAAAACCCTCATAATTATGTCTATATCCAGCAACATCCATAGACATTATGTGTGTCACCCTCTAGGTCTATATATCTCACTAGTTAGCAACTCTATAGGCCGATGAACACCTTATTGGTCAACACTAATGAATTATCTACATCAATACATAGATTAAATAATCAATAATGAATTGAACTCAATCGATATGTTGAGTTGCCAGCCCATTGGGTGCCAAGATATATCATGAACTTTGAGAGATATGGAGTATGTAAGAACTCCCTTATGTAACCTTTACGTCATCGATTATTATGCATGTATAATCCATCATCCGTATGAGACTCATGAATGACTTAGGGTATGGTCAACTAACCAACCCTAATCGATCTCTCAAGTTAGTATTGATGCGTATAGGAAATTAGTAGTGTATCACTTGGGGCTCAATGCCCTAACATGCGTGTGAGCACTCATGAGTAGAACCATGAACTGGCACCAACATATACCCCTCGATGCCAAACTCATGAGGTTCCCACAGCCTAGAGTTGAGAGGTTATATCGACTTAGCCTTGCATCTTGGGCATGAGAGATGCCACCTAGAAGCATGGTGCCCATATAGGCTTCACCTCGTATCTTCAGTAATAGAGATACCACCAAGGTTTAAGAGAAGGACATTGAATTTGGATGAAGGTTTAAGAGAAGGCTTCACCTCCACCCATCTCACCGATGATGAGACGTATCTGCTCGGTCATTGAATACACACAGAGACGCATCAAAAGAATTTCTAAACTCACCAATTTAAGATTAAAATTTAGAATTGAAATAGTATAATGGTGAATAAGAGTTGAATCCACTGAAAATTAAGTTATTTTTTAGGTGGTCTTCAAATTCAATCAAATTGGATGAGGAATTAAGGCGAGAAATTGGGGATTTTGGTAGATTTTCAAAGAGAACTCATAGAAAAATCCATGGAATCAAAAGTCACTCGTTTTAGATCAAGATTCGTAGAGAAGTGAAGGAGAAAAAATTAGATAGAAAATTGATCGCGAAGAGAGAGAAAATTGAGAAATTATAAAAAATTTAACTAATCTATGATTCAAAATTGAAAGAGAATGATACAGGACGAAAGATCAAGAGGAATACACAAATCTTACTCAAAGTCGCGCTTGAAATGATCCAATTGATCGCCGGATCAAGGGCTTTTCATCCTGCAATTTTGAAGACAAAATTTATAATTTAAGAGACAAATTTTCCCCATTCTTTTAACGAAATTTTGATTTGAAACACTCTCTTGACATGGAAATCGATCTAGAAGAGGAAGAAATCAAGAGATTCAAGGATTGAGATGTCTAAACTGTTCGATAGCTCGAAAACATCAAAGAATAGTTTATATCGTCCAAGAACATATGTATATAGAGGCAAAATTGGGCGTAGCCGTTGGATTTGGAATTTTATTTTCAATCAACGGCACTGATGAAACGCTTTGGATGCGAATCGTTACGTTTAAGTATTATTTGTTTGATCAAATATGGAGCGCTCGGATTTTGCTACTTTGCACGTGAAGAAGAAAATTCGCGTAATGCTTACTCGTTTGATCTTCATCGAACGGTTTGGATGTGTGCACTTTTCCACCGGGAGTCCATCTATCGCTTTTAATTTCAGCTGTTAGAATTCCTAAGATGAGCGGCTAAGATTAAGTTATTTTTAAAAAATTCGATGATGAACTATTACTTACCACATACACCCCTCTTTAAGTGAAAATCGACGATCGCGATTTATTTAACGCAATCGCATGCTTCAGAATGCGCCACGTCAACTGCGTATAAACACAAAGAGAAATAGTCCCACATGACAGAAATCAAGGCAAATCAATAGGTATATAAGAAGAGTGTATATAATAGGTTAGCAAAAATCCATTAGTGGATGCTTAACCCACTAATTACATTTGCGCGTGCTTCTATAGGTAAGGCGGAGCGTCCTTGGTTTCTCGAGTTCTAAGAGTTTCCAAAAAAAACACGAGGACACACATGCACACACGTGCACACACATGCACACACATGCACATGAATGCACAATGTGGCGTATACATATGTCACCACGTGACGGCTTGTTATCGCCCCCACCTAAGGTTCTCCAGTTCCGGTGTCGGTACTGGTTTTTTGTGAAAACCTAAACCTATACCTAACTTCGGTTCGGTGTCGGTGACGGTATTGTCCGGTGTCGGTTTGGTGAAACCTATACTTTTCGGTAATTTGTCATTTGAAATGAAAATAAATTGTATAAAATTTTTATGACTCCATAATATGTAAATATAAAAATATATGTTTAACAAACAAATGATAATAGATTAACACTGCTCAACAACAAATATACAATATAACAATAATTAAAAATAAAAATTATAAATTTATAAATTTCAACTTTTAAAAATATTTAAAAAAATAATAGAAAACAATTTAGTTTTGAATAATCATCTCTCAAAAGTTTAAATGTCAAAATTATCTATCTATCTCTATCTTTCTATCTAGACCCTCTCTCTATCTTTCTCTCTCTACCCTCTCTCTATCTTTCTCTCTCCACCCTCTCTCTATCTTTCTCTCTCCCTCCCTCCATCTCTCACTCTCTTTTCCTCCCTCCCTCACTCTCTCTTCCTCCCTCCCTCACTCTCTCTCTCCCTCCCTCCCTCTCTCTCTCCCGCCCTCCCTCACTCTCGTCTCCCTCCCTCCCTCTCCCGCGCTCCCTCCCTCCCTCTCTCTCTCTCCCTCTCTCTCTCTCTCTCCCGCCCTCCCTCTCCCGCGCTCCCTCCCTCTCTCTCTCTCTCTCCGCCCTCCCTCCCTCTCCCTCCTCTCCCTCTCCCGCGCTCCCTCCCTCTCTCCCGCCCCGCCCTCCCTCTCTCTCCCTCACCCTCCCTCACTCTCGTCTCCCTCTCCCTCTCCCGCCCTCCCTCTCTCTCCCTCACTCTCATCTCCCTCTCCCTCTCCCGCGCTCCCTCCCTCCCTCTCTCTCTCTCTCTCCCGCCCTCCCTCCCTCCCTCCCTCACTCTCGTCTCCCTCTCTCCCTCTCGCGCACTCCCTCCCTCCCTCCCTCTCTCCCGCCCGCCCTCCTCTCTCTCCCTCACCCTCCCTCACTCTCGTCTCCCTCCCTCTCTCTCTCCCTCTCTCTCTCTCTCTCCCGCCCTCCCTCGATCTCTCTCTCCCTCACCCTACCTCCCTCTCGTCTCTCTCCCGCCCTCCCTACCTCTCTCTCTCTCCCGCCCTCCCTCCCTCCCTCCCTCTCTCTCCCGCCCTCCCGGCCTCCCTCCCTCTCTCTCTCCCGCGCTCCCTCCCTCCCTCTCTCTCTCTCCCGCGCTCCCTCCCTCCCTCTCTCTCTCCCGCGCTCCCTCCCTCCCTCTCTCTCTCCCGCCCTCCCTCGATCTCTCCCTCCCTCCTCCCTCCGCTCTCCCTCCCTCTCTCCCGCCCTCCCTCCCCTCTCTCCCGCCTCACTCCCTCTCTCTCTCGCCTCCCTCTCTCCCCCCTCACTCCCTCTCTCTCTCTCGCCTCCCTCTCTCCTACCTCACTCCCTCTCTCTCTCACCTCCGTCTCTCTCCTGCCCTCCCTACCTCCCTCTGTCTTTCTCCTGCCCTCCCTCCCCTCTCTCTCTCCCTCTCCCTCTCTCTCTCCCCGCTGCGTTAAATTACTTTCCTGCATTAAATTCTATCTCACGCGTGAAACTGAAAGCTTCCGGTGACACCGGAAGCGAAAACCGAAACCGAACCGAAGCATTCGGTTTGACTTTTTTTTGCCACCGCCGGTGTCGGTTCGGTTCGGTTTTCGGTTGTCCGGTACGGTTTTGGAGAACCTTACCCCCACCACATCAGCTGTCTTGTGAATGCGCAATATAAATCCATTTTTTTATGTTTTTAAATAAAAATAAATCTCGAAAAAATTCAGAAAAATTCAAGAAAAATTCCTAAAAATTATAAAATTCATAACTTTCAAAATAAAACTCCAAATTAATCCAAATTTGTGTTTTTGGATCACAAATTAAACAATCTATAATTTTTAAAAGTCAAATTTAATAAATAATAAGAGAATAAACTGCTATTTAAAAAATACACTCATTTCTCTTAGAAAATAAAACTTAGAAAAATAAATGAGTGTATAAAAAATATAGTTTGTCTTATTATTTAACATTAAAACCAATCATAATCTTAAATATAGATAAGAATAATCTACTCTAAAATATATTATTTAATTATGCATAATTATCCCTAAAATAACATTTTAAGATCATAACTTAAAATTGCATGAAATGATAGATATGTGATAACATGAAATTATACATAAAATTATATGTTTATTAATTCAAATTAAGGTATAAAACATTTCATTCATGTGCATGTTATCAAATTTTAAGTGTATGTATGTCTATTATTCTATGAAAATTTAAGTTATAATATCAAAATGTACTATTTCAGGGATAATCATGGATAATTAAAGAAAAAATATGTAAATATTAGATTATTCCCATTTATATTTGAGATTATAATTAGGTTTTAATGTTAAATAATAAGACAAAATACTTTTTATACACTCATTAATATTTTTAACTTTATTTTTCTAAAATAAATTAGTGCATTTTTAAATAAAAATTTATTTTCTTATTATTTCTTGAATTTTAAATTTTATAAGGATAGATTATTTAATTTTTTTATCAAACAAGATAAATTTGGATTAATTTGGAGTTGTATATTAAAAGAGATGAATTTTCTATTTTTAGGGATTTTTCTGGAATTTTTTTGATTTTTTATGAATTTAATTCAATTCATTTCGAATTAAAATGAATAAAAAATATATTTTTATCGCTTGCTGATTTGGCGGGAGCAAAAATGCATTGCCAACTTATGCGTGTGTACGCATGTGGGCATGCACGTGTGCGCGGGTGTGATTAGTGAGATAACACCCTTTTCAGGATTTTTGCTAACTCACTAATTGTATATTATTATATACCTGCTCATTCCCTTTAATTTTTGCCATGTAAGACTATTTTCGTTTGTTTTTATGCATAGGTGAAGTGGCGACACGCGGAGCGTGCGATCGCGTGATTAAATCACAATCGTCGATCTTCACTTAAGTGAAGGGGTATGCGATGAAATCTGATTTGGCGACGATTGGTTTTAAAATGTTTTAATCTCAGCTGTTGATGTGAAGCGTTAAAATGATTGAGAGTAAATATGCTTGATGGACTTCTATAGACGCATGAAGACATCTCAGACGTTGATTCTTGATCATGTAAGACTATCGGGCTTCTATGGACGCATGACTGGTTTTAAAATGTTTTAATCTCAGCTGTTGATCTGAAGCGTTAAAACGATTGAGAGTAAATATGCTTGATGGACTTCTATGGACACATGACGACATCTCAGACGTTGATTTTTGCCATGTAAGACTATTTTCGTTTGTTTTTATGCATAGGTGAAGTGGCGACATGCGGAGTGTGCGATCGCGCGATTAAATCACAATCGTCGATCTTCACTTAAGTGAAGGGGTATGCGACGAAATCTGATTTGGCGACGATTGGTTTTAAAATATTTTAATCTCAGCTGTTGATCTGAAGCGTTAAAATGATTGATAGTAAATATGCTTGATGGTCTTCTATGGACGCATGACGACATCTCAGATGTTGATTCTTGATCGGACGGACGCAATCGGGCGACGATTCTTCTTCCTGCGTGACGCGACCAAAATCTGAGCGCTCCATCTTCGATTGAATGGACGTGACTTAATGGAAATAATTCACATCCAAGCGTTTCATCTGAGACATTGGTTGAAGATGGAGAGTCAAATCTAAACGGCCATACCCAATTTTACTTCTAATCTAATATGTTCTTCGACGATGTAAATCATTTAGGGGTGTTTGGAGAAATCAAATTGGTTAGACATCTCAATTCTTGAATCTCTTGCTTCCCTTTGCTTCTAGATCAATTTTTGCGTCCAAAGAGTGTTTGAAAGTGAGATTTTGTAGAGAGAATAGGGAGAAATCGATTCTTGAATGCCGACAATCATCTTTGAAATCGCGGAATGAAAAGCCTTTGATCCGACAATCAATTGAATCATTTCAAGCGCTATCTCGTGTTAGAATTTATGTTTTCCTCCTAATATTTCTTCCTATAACATCAGATTTCAATTATGAATCATAGATTAGACGAATTTTAAATTTAATTTCAGTTTTATCTCTCTTTGCGTTCGGATTTTCTACCTAATTTTTGCTTGTTCATTTCTCCGCGAATCTTGATTTAAATTCCGTGATTTTTGATTCTGTGGATTTATCTGTGAGTCATCTTTTTAAAAATATCAAAATCTATAATTTCTCACCTCAATTCATTGTTCGATTTGATCGAATTTGAAGAAATACTTCAAAAATATCTTAATTCTATGTGGATTGGAAACATATTCACCTCTATTCTATCTAATCCGTGATTATTGATCAAAATTGGTGAGTTTGAAATTTATTTTTGACATGTGTTCGCGTGTATTCAACGGCCTCACAGATTTGTTTCATCAATATGCTCACGAAGTATGATAGCATGCATAAAATGTAATATTTTATGCCTTAATTTGCATTAATAATCATATAATTTTATGTATAAATTTCTAGTTATCAACGGACACCTTCTACTCCCTTATTTAAGATACTCATAAGTTGCAATCTTAACATACAATTACATGATTATTAATGCAAATTAAGACATAAAACATTTCATTTTAATGCAGCTTATCATACTTTGAGTGCATATCTATTATTTCATGCAATTTTAAGTTATAATATCAAATGCACTATTTTAGGGATAATTATGTATTTTAAAGAATATATTTTAGGTTTAATTATTCCCATCTATATTTGAGATTATAATTGGGTTTTAATGCTAAATATTAAGAGAAATTACTTTTTATATACTCATTTATTTTTCTAAGTTTTAACTTTTAAGAGAAATGCGTATATTTTTGAAATAAAAATTTATTCTCTTGTTATTTAAATAATTAAACTTTTTAGAATGATAGATAATTTAAATTCAAAAATAATTTTTGATCTAATGAAATAAATTTGGATTAATTTAGAATTATATTTTGAAATATATGAATTTTTCTAATATTTAGGGATTTGTTAATGAATTTTTTATGAATTAATTCGATTTATTTTGAATTAATTGAATAAAAAATATATTTTTTTATTGCGAGCTAATGTGGCACGGACAAAAACGACGGTGCCACATGGCGACATCTTAGACCACCACGTGTCACACAACGTGTATCTGTGTGCATGTGCGCGCGTGAGCGCATGTGTGTGTGTGAATACGGAGAAAGCGCCCTTATTCGCGTATTACTTATATACGCACACATTCAAGTGAATTTTTGTCATGTGGGACTATCTGTATGTTTTTATGTGCGTAAGTGACGTGGCAATGCGTGGAGCGTCCGTTCGCATAATTAAATCACGATTGTCGATCGTCACTTAAGGGGGGGGTACGTGGCACATTTCTACTCATTGACAAATCGTTTGAAAAATGATTGAATCTCAGCTGTTCATTGGAAGGGTTATAACTGTTGTGATTAAAACCGACGAAAACGCATTTAGATCGTTAGATCAAGCTTGGGCAGATGGTGTATCATACGTTTCTTCTTCATGCGTGACATGTCAAAATCTCGGCGGTCCGTCTCTGATCCAACGGCCACGACTTAATTATAACGATTTGTATCTCTACGTTTCATAAGAGGCGTTGATCGAAGATTAAACACTCCATCCGTCGGTTACGCCCAAATTTTCTATAAATTGAGATGTTATTTGACATTTGAAATCATTTTTAGATGTTTTCGAGTAATCAAACTATCTAGACACTACCATCCTTAAATCTCTTGCTTACATTTGCTTGTAGACTCATTTCTGCATTGACGAAGTGGTTGAAAGTGAGATTTTGTCGAAATAATATGGAGAATTTGCCTCTTGAACGCCGATGATCTCCTTCGAAATCACGAAATGAAAAGCCTTTGATCCAGCGATCAATTGGATCATTTCGATCACTATCTCGGGTTAGATTATGTGTTTTCCTCCTAATCTTTCGTCCTGGATCCTTAAATTTTAATTTAGAATCGTAGATTACATCAATTTTATGTTTTATTTCAGATTCCTTAAATTTCACGTTCAGAAATTTCTACCTAATTGGCTCTTTGATTTTTCCGCGAATCTTGATCCAAATCAATTGATTTTTGAGTTCACGGATTCAGCTTTGAGTTATCTTTCTAAATCTATCAAAATCCCTAATTTCTAACCTCCATTCATTGTCTGATTTGTTCGAATTTCAAATAATACCTCAAAAATACCTTAATTCCACGTGGATTCGACCCTTATTCACCACTATGCTATTTAATTCATGATTATTTCATTAAATTGGTGAGTTTGGTATTAATTTCGACACAAATTTGGGTGTATTCAATGACCATACAAATTTGTTTCGTGAGATACCTGACAAGGAGATACCCTTGACAAGTATATACCACCTAATTACGCCGATATATACCTTTTTCCCTAGCATGTGTTTGGATTAGTCCCCGGCCAGGGTCACCAAACAACTAAATAAAATATACAAAAAATATGATCAAAAGAAGCACCCTAATTTTTTCCGTCTTAGAATTTAAATTAATCCTGGCTTGATCAAGATCACGAGATATCATAATTTTAATTTGCAGCATTTGTGGTCGTTGATGCACTTACTCACTCCTCTAATTGCTTTGGTAGCGCTTAAAAGAACTAATAAAGTAACGTTTTTCTCTCTCCTCTCTACTCTGGCAAGAAGCGCGGAAATGGGTAGGGAGAGGACCATGTACATGGTAGAGAGTAGGGGAGAGAGCAGTGATAAAACAACGTGATGCGGCGCGACGGAGAGGAAGAAGAGTGCAACGATATCATGTGCAACGAAAACGAGAGAGAATGAGGAGGGAGAGGAGGATGGAAGAGCAAGGAGGAGAAGGGGATCGGGAGACAAAGAAGAAAATGCACGTGAGGGAACGAGGAGAAAAATGGAGACAATCGCGCGACGAATGCGCGACTGAAATTTTGTCGCGTGCTAGAGAGAAAGAGAGGAAGAGAGGGGGAGAAGGAGAGGAAGGTGGTGACACGGAGATGGAGGGGAGTGAATTTTTGTTCGCGTGACGAAAAGAGTGGGATAGAAGGAAGAAAGGAAGAGGAGAAGGAAGAAGGGAAGAGGGGTGCGCGAGAGGGAAATTGTTACCATCACGTGAGAGAGGGTGGCGTGCCCCTCCTGGTGACAGAAAAATTTATTTTCCATCGCGAAAGAGTGAAAGTGAGAGAGTGGGAGGATGGAGGGTTGTTGATCCGTCCTCTTCCCCTTACAAGCTCACACATGCACTGGCGTGCAAGAGAGCAAGGGGAAAGGGAGAAAAGGTTTTTCCTCATGCACGTACGCGGGAGGAAGTGAAGGAGAGAGAGAGAGAGAGAGAGCTAGAGGACGTGAAGGAGGAGGATAGGGTGCGGAGGAGAGCAAGAAAGAGAGATTTAAGGAGAGAGAGAAAGGGGGGTAATAGTCTGGAAACCCCCAATGTTTGGGTTTTGTCCTCTTTTCACCCCGACGCTTCTATCGCGAAGAGCTGACAGCGACGTGGACGCCACGGCAGCAGCTGATCGGACGCGGAAGCCACGTTGCTGCCATGTCAGCACAGGGCAAAACAAAAAAAGACGTCATTGCCAAGTCGAAAGAAATCGCGGCGGGGAGAGAGGATAGCGGATGGGAGCGGCGGCGAGAGGGAGTGGCCGCGAGAGGGAGCGGTGGCTTCCGATGTCTCCCGCTGTCTGCCGTGGATAGTATCGTCGAAGATTTCCACGGAGAGAGAGAGAATTCTGTCGAGATAGGTGGTCTGGGAGGACCACCGTTTTCCAATATAAATAACTGGAAAACCTCGTCTATGGTCTCTCTGCCACTTCGAAGAGAAGTTCCCACTGCCTCCTTAGATTTCCCCTTGACAACTTGACTGTTGTCTCTCTCCGTGGGGTTCTAGGGAGGATACCACTTTGTGTTTACTAAGAGGAAGAAGGCCACTCTCTATAGCGGACACAAGTGCAACGGATACTCTGCCCCTCTGAGCAAGGAAACTCGCCGTTGCGAGCCCAATGGCTTCAACAGCATCTACATGCACTGCTGATCAAGTTCATCAAACATGAACCACCAAATAAGCCCGTGGAAGCGCGTGTCTGTCAACCAGATCTACACAAATATTCAAATTAAATAAAAAGTCCAGCCCTTTTCTGACAATGATTGTTTTTATTATGTTGAACAATCGTTTCACTGAATGCATCTATCGAACAACAGAAGGCAATATCATGCCGATCAAAAATTGAGGGAGGATTGGAGTACGTAGCCGACAGAACACTCCAACGTATCTTGGTAACTGAAGTTGTCCGATTCTCGCTTACTACTAGAAACGAAACATGTTTTAGGGCCTATGAATAATAAGAGTTCATAATTTGCGGTGATCTTGCATGATTTCAGGAGTTCTAGCCTTAGAAATCCTCCGTGAGTGAACATAACCGATAAGCATGTGAAAATCCCTTAATTAAAAATAGCAGGGAGAATATATAGCTAGAGAGGACTAGAGTGCACAGGTGAAAAATCTATGGCGAGATTGTCTCCTTACATAGCAAAAAAATGAAGTATCCAGTTTATCATTATCTTATGGGAGAGGATTTCAAATTTTCGAGCTCAAAAAACATGGACTCTACGTCTTGATGATGCTCTCAAGATAGCACCGTGGCCTCGAAACCATAGCCTAGAGACTTCGGAAATGGATGAGCGTAAAATAAGAGATGCTCATTTATTATGATGAACGCTCGCTTAAGATGTGGAATAGCACACGGCACCGAAGAATACGCAGAGATTAAAGCATGCTCAGATAGTCAGATTGAATATGCTCTAACAGTTTCCCTGAGATTTAGTGTGAATGGTCTTCAAAAGAAAGCTCGAGAGGATGGGGTCTAAGTAATTGAAATTATAAGATCAATTCAGAATAGGGTGCTGATTTATAAATGAATAGATTTTTTATGTTTAGGATATCATTTCATCTCTTCGAGCATTGTAATTACTGTCACATTCGCTCAATCTATTTCTCTACATAATTGGGAAAAATTGAACTCATGATCAGCCTCTCTTGCCCCACTCTGAAATTTTATTTTCCCTTATCCAAGGATCGGGATGCACATAGTTATCGTAATACCCTCTTCATTCCAACCAGCGGATTCTTCTTTGAGAAAAAAATACTTAATCCTTCGAAAGGCAATGACACAAATCTTTAAAGTATAAATACTGGAAGAAACGTAACGGCTTTGATAAGTAGATAGATAAATAGATGGATGGATTGATAGATAGATTAAGAAATACGCAGAATGAAAGATATACATATCTCTCTCTCATGAGCTCAATTTTTTCTCATGTCCCCTCGCTCCTTATGGTTCTTGCAAATGCACTCGCATTTTAATAACATTCACTCGCCCTTTTGTTTCACTTGCTCGTTGATATTCGTTTTCATTAACTTATTTGTCTCTCCCTTCCATTATTTTCGTATTTCCACAACTACATATTCTATCCCTTTCTGTGGCTTTTCCCCGGCGTCTTTCCTTATTCCAGTGAGATAAACGTCTCTCCTGTCCCTCACAGAGATAATGATAAAATGCCTACGAAAGAATATCCTAGAAGATGTGTATGAGGGTAATGAGCACGTAGCCCGAAAGATACTGCCTTAGCATTTAGAAAAGAGGAATAAACGGAGACGGGAGAAATACTAGAATTTTATTGCCTTAGCATCAATAAAATGATATTGACGAACTTATCCAAGAAGGTGTGTGCGAGAGATGACATAGCGAGAGAATAAAATACCACCGAAGGGAGATTAAGAAGTACGTGCCGTATTGCCAGCAGGCGTCGACGTTGAATGAGAGCCGCGGCTTGCAGTTAACTTGGAGGTTAGGATTTACGAGTTACGATTTTTCTTCTCTCGGAACGGCAAGGTCACATCGGTCCAATCTTCATGTTCTTCTCATGTTTTGACTTGCTAGTTGCTGCGGAATTGCGAGGACCTATTTGGAGAGGTCCTAATCATTCATTGTCGCACGGATGACGCGTGGGAACTTCTCTTTGAAGCGGCAGAGAGACCATAGACGAGGTTTTCTAGTTATTTATATTGGAAAACGGTGGTCCTCCCAGACCACCTATCTCGACAGAATTCTCTCTCTCTCCGTGGAAATCTTCGACGATACTATCCACGGCAGACAGCGGGAGACATCGGAAGCCACCGCTCCCTCTCGCGGCCGCTCCCGTCCGCTATCCTCTCTCCCCGCCGCGATTTCTTTCGACTTGGTAGTGGCGCCTTTTTTTGTTTTGCCCTGTGCTGACATGGCAGCGACATGGCTTCCGCGTCCGGTCAGCTGCTGCCGTGGCGTCCACGTCGCTGCCAGCTCTACGCGATAGAAGTGTCGGGGTGAAAAGAGGACAAAACCAAAACATTGGGGTGGAGGCGGCTGTTTCGAAACATTGGGGTGAAAAGAGGACAAAACCCAAACATTGGGGGTTTCCAGACTATTACCCCAAGAAAGAGGGGGGAGAGAGAATGCCTCTCTCTCTCTTCTCTTTTTTATTTATTTTATATATATATATATATAAAAATGATTTTTCATTGATTTTAATTTCTATAAATTCCCATAAAATTTTAAGAAATATAGAAAATGTCAAATTCTTCATAGAAACAAATTTGTTCATGATAAAATGCATTCATAAATATTTTCATGTCTATAAAGGCATTTTAAATGGGAAATAAAAAGAAATTCGAGTTTATAATAAAATAAGATTATATTCTTGTTGAATCACTCTCATTAAATGCTCATAAAAGGTTATTATTTTATGAAAAATCAAGAATATCCTTTTAAATATAAGAATTATCAATTTAATCATTTTAAGTCAAGATAGCATATATTTATGATATTATTTATAAAAATAAGTACATGCAAATACATGATATAAATGTATAAAGTTGTATGTTATGATTGGCCTTGCTCAATCGCTTGCTATCAACGTGTCTCACCAGGTCGCCTTGCCAACGGTTGTTGCACGACGCTGGTTTTGCTAAACCCCTAGCAGCTATAGCTGCCTCCATCCCCCTTGCTAGCTACCATTGCTTCTACTAGCCATCTTCGCCCTTGCCACTAGCTTTGTTAGTGCCAACATTACTTATGCTCCATTACATTAGAAAAATGATTGAATCACCTTTATTTTACTCATGGTACGCTAGGAATCTCCATCAAGTTTTCCTTCCATGCCTCCCGTGTCGACTTGCTCCAGCCCAAGTCATACAACTAATATTGCTTCTAGTTCGATCATACAATAGGATATTGCTTCTTATTTGATCATATAGTTGATTTTTTGGTGTAAACACGTCAACAACAAAAGAAGCATCCATGGAAGTACTCAGGCAATACAACTTAAGGAAAAAATGTAAGTATTAGATATCATCCATATCAAGTAAACAACATGTTAATCCTGACCATGGAGTTCAATAATCTATCATTGGACGACATGTACATATCCAAAAACTTTGAAGCCATGAAGTGGAGTGAGCCCATAAATATGGGGGTACTACCCCTTAATCCTTTGAATCTGTAAAATAATTTTCTTGAGTTAGCCAAACCCTACTCTTGATCTAAAACCTTTAATTTTGAACATTTGACTAAGTCAAATCACTTTCATAAAATCTAGGAATCCTTTTTACCAAGTCAAACCATCTTCATAAATTATAATAATCTTTTTTATGTTCCCAAAATTCAAGTTATTTGTATCTTGAATACTTCTTTGACCAAGTCAACTTCAACCCATGATTTTATGGGCAGATTAGTAGACCCAAATTACCCCTAAATTTTTTACTAATTAAAACCCTTTACATGGCACCATCTCATCTTGACAAGTGGGTCTCCAAGGCATCCTTTCAAGAGGGACATAATTTCTCCTAAAAGGGTGGCACTCCATGAAGAAATATATCCCTTCAAGGGTCAAACAATTATCTCTTTTCTCCTATTTTTGTAAATCTTGTGAAACTCTCTCTTATAATTGGAAATTTAGAATTTGAAAAATTCTGAAATTTGGTTGTTCCCCCCCCTCTCTTTCTCTATCCTCCTCCACAAATTTCCCTCACTCTCCCTCATTTTCTTTCATCCACACACCAATCGACAAATTTCTCCTATATATCCCTCTTCTATTTCCTCTCCACAACACCCACCCACCATTTCTCCATTCCCCTTCTCATTCTCTCTTGTCTTCCCTCTTTCCACCATTCCTCTTCATTTACTTCTCTCTTTTCTCTCAAAGAAATGAGTAACCAATGAAGAGATTTTGAATTTTGTCCCAACAAGATCACATCAGTCAACAATCTACGTCGAGGTACTTTTATTTCTCTCATTTTGTGTGATAGATTATCCTTCCCTAAAATCTCTTGCTCTTAGGATTTATTTGAACCTTAAGATAACCCCTAATCATATATTTGGGTGATTCATGCACATTGGTTTTGAAATTTGGACCGATTCATCAAATAAAAACTCTACTTCAAAGTTATTAAAAAAGACCCCCCTCCTCTCCAATTGTAAGAGTTAACCAAGGGAGTGCAAGGTCATTAATTTAAAAAATTCATAACATCACTCTTGAGGGAGGGAGGGAGGGAGGGAGGGGGGAGAGAGAGGGAGAGAGAGGGAGGGAGGGAGGGGGAGAGAGAGAGGGAGGGAGGGAGGGAGAGAGACGAGAGGGAGGGGGGTGAGGGAGAGAGAGAGAGAGGGAGGAAGAGAGTGAGAGATGGAGGGAGGGAGAGATAAAGGTAGAGAGGGTGGAGAGAGAAAGAGAGAGATAGACAATTTTTATATTTAAACTTTTGATATATTATTATCTAAAACTAAATAATTTCTATTATTTCTTTAAATATTTTTAAAAGTTAAAATTTATAAATATATGATTTTTATTTATGTTGTTGAGAAGTGTTAATCTATTATAATTTTGTTTGCGAAAGATATATTTTTATAATTACATATTATAGTCATAAAAACCTTATACAAGTTAGGTTTAGGTTTAGATTTTCACAAAAACCGGTACAGACACTAGAAGTGGAAAACCTTACGCTGGTCGATTGCTTCTAACTTGAGGTAAGGGTTGACGAGAAGACTGATGTACTTTTCCATCTTCTTTCTCATCGCACCACAGCCTGCATATCAAGTTGGCACAAGATCTAGATTCAAGAAATCCAAGATCGTAAATTAAAATAAGATCTGTGATTAGAAAATTTTCATACTTGGTACAACTACATTCGATTCCCTCTTGGTTGATAGGCGTCTTCTACTTGGTTTGCTGCTTGTATCATTCTTCAGGCGCATGACAACCGATTATGCCCAACTTGGTGGCAAATAGAGCACTTCATCTGCACGCCTTTCTTGGATAATCTTGGACCTTTAACTTCCTTCTCACTGAGGTCAACTCTTCTATTTCTCTTAGGCCTACCAGGCTGTCTCCTCACGAAAGGAGGGAATACATAGGTCCCTTCAACTTCATCCCACAGGTTTTTTCCATTCATTAGTGGGATAGTATAATTGTAAGCTAGCTGGTATGCATCTTTCTTTAACCAGTCAGTGACAAAACTGGCAGGGTCATGCTTGATCCAGTGAATGCAAGCAATAGCATGGGAGCAAGGAATGCCGCTTATATTCTAATATCTACAACTACAGGATGTGGCACGTAAGTCAACCAAAAATCTATTTCCAAACTCCGTAACTTCGAATCTATGATCGCCTCATGTGTAGGAGTGCATGTCCTAGACTTGAACTTGTTATCCTCTAGCACCTTTCTTATTCGAGGGCATAATTCATCAATTGTATTAGAAAATAGCTCCCTCTTCTCAACTATCCTCTGCATGACTGCAATTCTAATATCTTCTAACATGTCTATGATGGGTTTACCCCTAGAGTGTAGGATATAATTATTGAAGCATTCACAAATGTTGTTATCAATCATCTCACATTTTGGCCACTCACTAATGTAAGCCCTGCAAAACATCATTACACCCACTGCTTGAAAGTCTTCTGCAGCTTGTGGTTCTAATGTGTTGATCTGGCTCATGATCTTTGTGAAATCTTGGTAAGTTGTGGCCTTCACAGCTTTCCAAAATAACTTTTGTAATAATTGAGTGGAATGACCCTTCTTCTTCCAATTTGCATAAATATGTCTGGCGCAATTCCTATGCTCGGCATGTGGTAACAAATACGCCACTGCATTTTGTAGTCCCTGCACGTTGTAAGAGATTATCAACATATTACTATGTAAAATTAGTTATACATTATACTATTATGAATGAGACAATATTTACCTTCTTCTGATCGCTTATAATTGTCCAACCAAGACCATCAGAAATTCCTAAATCTCTCATGAGCAATTGAATGAACCAAGTCCAAGAAGTCTGATTCTCCCCTTCAACAACTGCCCAAGCAATTGGGAACATTTGATTATTCCCATCCTTTCCTACACCACTCAATAATTGTCCTTTCGTTTCGGTTTTCAGAAAACAACCATCCAAACCAATGACTTTTTCTGCAACCTTCGAGAAAAACCTCTTGCCGGTGAGTCGAAGCGGATGTACAACCTCCTAAATCTAATCAGACCATCTGGAGTGTCTCTATCAAGCACCAACTCGAAAGTACTATTCCTATTAACCTTATTTAACTCAGCGACATATGAAGGAAGCAAGTGAAAATGGTCATTCAAAGATCCTTGAAGCTTCTTGCGCGCCACACATCTAGCTTTATAACAAGTCTGCCTTGAAACTATAATTCCAAATTTTTCATTGATTTCTCGCTTCTACCTTCCAATTCTGATTCATTCGAAATTTCTCCAAGAAATTGTTTGCGATCCAAGTAGAAGTGGCTTGCCTATTTCTTGGAGTTCTACTGCACCTATGATCATCGTTTAGTGACTTGATAACCAAAGCCTCCTTCATATCATCAAGACTGGCATATATCCTCCATGGGCAATGTTTGTCGCACACAACTTCAACTTTTTTTCCACTAGACTTTAAAAACCTAATGTTGAAGCCGTTCCATATAGCATAGTTTTTAACAGATGTCGTAAATTGAGAAGCAGATTCAAACTTCATGCCTACATGAAATTCCATCATCTCAATAGGGCATCTAGGATCATAACTTGTGCCCTTGTGTATGTTCCTTATATTTTCACCGTCACTATCGGTATCAGTAGGAGTTAGTAACTCATCTTCTGAATTAGCATAATCACTATGATATCCCTCAACATATATTTCATCATTCCATTCTGCATTGGAATCCCCATCGTGGTCACTTGTATACAGATCACGTTCCTCATTTTCTTCGCTTGGACTATATTCAGCATCAACATCACTGTCATAATAAGAACCAAACTCTCCTATGTCATTATCATCCCTATTTCATAAATAAACAAAAATTACAAGCTATTGAGGTTTAATGACTAAGAGAACTGAAGTCTTCGTAAGATGCACCAATTGGCATAAAATAGTTAAGATCCCCCCAATCATTTAAAATATGTTTTCTTTAACAATTAAGCACCTTGGCTTGCGGGGAGGGGTGGGGCAGACCCCTCCCCCTCACCCCTCTCTTCCCCACCCCAAGTGCCCAATCGAGCACCTTGGTATCGAGCAAGTGTCGAGCTCGAAATTGACCGACCCAATATGAGTGAGATTAGAAATTCCTCTCTCTTTCTCAAATTTTTTGAAGCTATCTGACCTGTACTCTGGCGCTGACCATCTCGCCGCCGCCATGGATGACTCCGCCGCCGTTGACCACCCGGCCGCCACACACTGAGCCTCTGCCTCCGCTGACCACCCCACCGCTGCGGTGGATGTCTCTGCTGCCACCCACTGGGCCCCTGCCGCCGCCGCTGACGGCTCCACCACCGCTGCTC
Source organism: Lemna minuta (assembly GCA_024174645.1). Taxonomy (NCBI): domain Eukaryota; kingdom Viridiplantae; phylum Streptophyta; class Magnoliopsida; order Alismatales; family Araceae; genus Lemna; species Lemna minuta. The sequence continues at coordinate 6,857,716 of CM044120.1, read as the reverse complement.
TCTTCTCCTTCCTCCATATCTTCTTCCACATCTCCCCGAAGGTGATAGCCGCTGAGTATGGAACGATGGAGAGAGAACTTTTGAGGGTGAAGAACATGTGTTCTAAAGAGATTGTTGGTTTAGAGGTGGGGTCTGCGTGTTTTCTTTTTGAATTCTTTCTTGCGTCTTTTTGCTTTTTTTGCATTTTTGTTGGCGTGTCAACAACTTGTGGGTAGTCCATTGAGTAGGGTGCTATTGATGGGTCCCTCTATGTGGTGAAGGCAATAGCCGCTGAGTATGGAACGATGGAAAGAGAACTTTTGAGTGTGAATAACATGAGTGTTCTAAAGAGATTGTTGGCTTATCAAGTTCTTCACGTGCCGTTGAGAGGTGGGGTTTAAGTGTTTTTTTTGGATTCTTTCTTGCATCTTTTTGCTTTTTTTGCATTTTTGTTGGCGTGTCAACAACTTGTGGGTAGTCCATTGAGTAGGGTGCTATTGATGGGTCCCTCCATGTGGTGAAGGCAATAGCCGCTGAGTATGGAACGATGGAAAGAGAACTTTTGAGGGTGAATAACATGAGTGATCCAAAGATATTGCTGGATTATCAAGTTCTTCACGTGCCGTTGAGAGGTGGGGTCTAAGTGTTTTTTTTGGATTCTTTCTTGCGTCTTTTTGCTTTTTTTTTACCTTTTTGAGTGGATGGAGCCCTCCCTCTTTCCCGCAGTCCCTTCCCTCCTCTCTCTCTCTCTCTCTCTCTCTCTCTCCTGCTCTCCCTCCCTCTCTCCCTCTCCCTCTACCGCCCTCCCTCCCTTCGTCTCTCTCCTGCGCTCCCTCCCTCTCTCTCCCGCTCTCCCTCCTCCCCTCTCTCTCTCCCACTCTCACTCCCTCTCTCTCTCCCGCTCTCCCGAACTCCCTCCCTCCCTCTCTCTCCAGCTCTCCCTCCCTCCCTATCTCTCTCCCGAACTCCCTCTCTCCCTCTCTCTCCAGCTCTCCCTCCCTCCCTCTCTCTCCCGCTCTCCCGACCTCCCTCCCTTCCTCCCTCTCCCGACCTCCTTCCCTCCCTCTCTCTCTCGCTCTCGCGAATTCCCTCTCTCCCTCTCTCTCCAGCTCTCCCTCCCTCCCTATCTCTCTCCCGCTCTCCCGAACTCCCTCCCTTCCTCTCCCGACCTCCGTCTCTCCCTTTCTCTCTTGCTCTCCCTCCCTCCCTCTCTCTCCCGCTCTCCCGACCTCCCTCTCTCTCCCGCTCTCCCGAATTCCCTCTCTCCCTCTCTCTCCAGCTCTCCCTCCCTCCCTATCTCTCTCCCTCTCCTGCTCTCCCTCCCGCTCTCCCTCCCTCCCTCTCTCTTCAGCTCTCCCTCCCTCCCTATCTCTCTCACGCTCTCCCTCCCTCCCCCTCCCAACCTCCCTCCCTTCCTCCCTCTCCCGACCTCCTTCCCTCCCTCTCTCTCCCGCTCTCCCGAATTCCCTCTCTCCCTCTCTCTCCAGCTCTCCCTCCCTCCCTATCTCTCTCCCGACCTCCCTCCTTCCCTCCCTCTCCCTCTCCCGCTCTCCCTCCCTCCCTCCCTCTCTCTCCCGCTCTCCCTCCCTCCCTCTCCCTCCCTCTCCCTCCCTCCCACTCTCACTCCCTCTCTCTCTCCCGAACTCCCTCTCTCCCTCTCTCTCCAGCTCTCCCTCCCTCCCTCTCTCTCCCGCTCTCCCGCCCTCCCCCTCTCTCCCTCTCTCCCTCTCTCTCCAGCTCTCCCTCCCTCCCTATCTCTCTCCCTCTCCCGCTCTCCCTCCCTCCCTCTCTCTTCAGCTCTCCCTCCCTCCCTATCTCTCTCACGCTCTCCCTCCCTCCCCCTCCCGACCTCCCTCCCTTCCTCCCTCTCCCGACCTCCTTCCCTCCCTCTCTCTCCCGCTCTCCCGACCCTCCCTCTCTCTCCCGCTCTCCCGAATTCCCTCTCTCCCTCTCTCTCCAGCTCTCCCTCCCTCCCTCTCTCTCCCGCTCTCCCGCCCTCCCCCTCTCTCCCGCTCTCCCGACCTCCCTCCCTTCCTCCCTCTCTCTCCCTCTCTCTCCAGCTCTCCCTCCCTCCCTCTCTCTCTCCCGCTCTCCCGCTCTCCCTCCCTCCCTCCCTCCCTCCCTCTCCCGCTCTCCCCTCTCGGCCTCCCTCTCTCTCTCTCTCTCTATCGCCCCTCCCTCTCTCTCTCTCCCGCTCTCCCTCCCTCCCTCTCTCTCTCCCGCTCTCCCTCGCTCTCCCTCCCTCTCCCTCTCCCGCTCTCTCTCTCTCTCTATCGCCCTCCCTCTCTCTCTCTCCCGCTCTCCCTCCCTCTCTCTCTCCCGCTCTCCTCGCCCTCTCTCCCGTCTCCCTCTCCCGGCCTCCCTCTCTCTCTCTATCGCCCTCCCTCTCTTTCTCTCCCGCCTCTCTCTCTGTCGATTTATTTTTCTATGACGTGGCTGGTACGTGGATCTCGCTTGGCTTACTTGGCTGCCAACTGGATCGGGAAGAGTCAACAATAGCGGCTGTGCTAGATTTGGATAAAAAACTGAGAGTTGGGGCTAGATTTGGATAAAATCTGAGAGTTGGGGCTAGATTTGGATAATAACCCTTTATATAAATAGGGGGAGAAAGATCACAACTCAAGATGCCCATATAAGCCTTGTGGGAATTCTCTCCTTTCTTTTCTTTTTCTCTTGGTGAAGAGTATTAAAGTAAAGATCCAACCATTCAAAAATCGTGTAGATATCGCTAAAGGTTGGATACTTGAACAACTTCAAGAACTCTTTTAGGTGAACCCTAAATATATGTTTTCTCATACATATTAGATGGTAGGATTATCGATTCTTGGTGCCTTGGTGTTTGGAATATTCAATTCAATGTATTCTATTGGGTTTGATATTTTGATCAAAATTTTAGAATACTTGTCAACTTTATATCTCAACAGATCTGATGTGATTGAGGAGATTATGATCGATTTTCTATTAATTGATTTTCTCAATTAGTCCGCTAGGTAGGATTGGTGATTGGATGGTGGGGTCTAGATCACTTCGTCAATCTGACAGATGATTGAATTGAGACCCCTTGGTCTGATTGATAACGTGATCGAGGAAGTGATTATTGATCAGATTAATGATCTGCTCTAAAAAATCATGGAAAATGAAAATGGATATAAAAAAATTAAATTGAAAAAAATCCCCTTGTTATGATCAATCTCTTATTCAATCATTGCCTCGATTGATATCACAGCCTCGATTGCTGATAGATCGAGGCCCACTTCAGCAAATCGATTACCAGTTGAAGGAACTGTGTCAATTTGATCGGAACCCCTTGATCCTTTTGCTGTTTCTAATGCCAACTGAGCATGCAGTTCATACTGCACGAAATGCAAGAGAAGAGTAGAGAGTGGAAAATAAATGAGATGGGCTTTTCAACAGAGAGACTATCAAGAGATAATCACAGAATCCATGATCTGAAAATATCTCCAGGAGGAATAGGGATGGCTGATCATAGCATCCATGATCAAATCAGACGACCACCAAATGGATAAGATAGTTGGGTTGACAATCTGACGGTCTACTGATCCCTTCTTTCCATCCGGAAGGATCACCTTCATGCAAGGCATAAACTATTAAGCAAAAATGATTCAAGTGACTCTCATAAAGAGAAAAAAAATCTATTCTCAACCGTTGGATAAAGATCGCATGGCGTCAAGCTAAATGAAATAAAACCGCCACGACGAATCGGCCACCTTTCCACTCCTCACTTCTTCCTTTTCACCCTAAAATTCTCTCTTTCTCCCTCTAAAGTATCTTCATACCCTCTTTTCTCTTTCAAGAATCCCTTCCCTGTCCCCTCTCCCTCCCCTGAAACCATATTGTTCTCCGCTGAGTGAAACCCTAGTTGTGAACTCTTGGATTATCTGTTCCGAAACCCTAGGTCATGGCGGCACCTAATCTGTACGATACCGCGTCGCAGCCGGATACAGTAGGAGACGCCTACACTTTCCTCGAATTCAACACTCAGGGAGATGACGACTTCGACTACTCCGGATTCCCCGAATTATCGCAGCCGATCCGTCCGAATTCGCCCGAAGGAATAGCCTCGGCAAATGCTTCTTCCGCGGTTGCTGTATCTGCTTCTTCTCCTTCCTTAAGAGGATCCAATTCCGTGGACGCGATCGCTTCGGGAATTGGGGTTCTTAATTTTGAGGAGACTGGAGGTGAAGAGGAAGGTGGTTATGATCGGGAAGGGAAGGGGGATTTTATTGAGCACGCTTGCCGTTACTGTGGAGTGGCTAATCCGGCTTGCGTTGCCAGATGTAATATGCCGGCGTGTAGGAAGTGGTTCTGCAATTCGAGGGGGAACACTTCTGGCTCTCATATTGTTAATCACTTGGTATGATGACTAGGAAGATTGGCTTTTTTTGTTGAATTTTACCATCCTGGGTACTTTAATTTTTAGAGTAGGTTCGACTAACCTCAGCAGGAAGTTTCTTTTCAACGTATGAGATGAGCCGTTCTTAGGAAGGGCCGATGATGGACCTGAAAAGTTTGGAATTTATCTGTGCAATCCCTTCTAGAATTTGATATGCTTAACTTCTTTTGAAATACAAATTTATCTGTGAAAGCTTGTTTAGATTGGTAGATAGAAAAATAGAGAGAGAGAGAGGAGAGAGGAGAGAGGAGAGAGAGAGAGAGAAGTGAATAGATGTCACGAACGATTTCCGACCTCTTTAATGATACCCCGAGATTTCCTTCCTTTTGAACGATGCCACGAGATTTCCCACGTATTCAGTATCTCTGAGGATATATTGCGATGAGACAATATATTGTCTCTGATGTTGTGAAGGCTGATAATAAACCCAGCCAGCCAAAGTAGGAAATGGCGTCGTATCATGCAGCCATTTAAAATTCTTGTCTATTAACTGTAACAGTTTTCTGCTTAAAAAAGAAAAAAAAACTGTAACAGTTTTCTTCCTGTTTGGGTTTTCTTCATAAACTATCCTTCAAGTATTCTATGCTACTTTTTTCACGATAATTTTTATCTAAATGTAGTTCACGTGACAGGTTCGAGCAAAGCACAAGGAGGTCTGTCTGCATAAAGATAGCCCACTGGGAGAGACAATTCTCGAATGTTATAACTGTGGTTGCCGCAATGTCTTCCTTCTGGGGTTTATATCTGCAAAAACAGAGAGTGTTGTTGTTCTTCTATGTCGAGAACCCTGTTTGAGTAATAACGCTTTAAAAGACATGAACTGGGACCTGAGCCAATGGTGCCCTTTGATTGACGATCGGTGTTTCCTTCAATGGCTTGTCAAGGTTTCTTAATTACTTTTTTTTTTCATTTTAGTGTTAATATATAAGTTCATGCCCTTTTCTGATACATTTTTTAAATTTTGTTCCAGATTCCTTCAGAGCAGGAGCAACTGAGAGCACGCCAGATAACTGCTCAGCAGATAAACAGGGTGGAGGAGCTCTGGAAGACGAATCCCAATGCAACTCTTGAAGATCTTGAAAAACCGGGTGTAGACGATGAACCACAGCCAGTAGTTTCAAAGTATGAAGATGCGTATCAGGTGATTATCCCATATTTTTCATTGCATTCTTTGAAATGTTAACGATGATCTTTGTGTTCTAATGGTTAATTTCCTTTGCAGTACCAAAATGTTTTCGCTCCTCTCATAAAGCTTGAAGCTGATTATGACAAAGTGAGTCTTTCTGCTTTACTTTTATTGTATGAGAAGGGATTCATAACATGTGTACTGTTTTCTTTAGATGATGAAAGAGTCTCAGAGCAAGGACAATCTAACTATACGATGGGACATCGGGCTGAACAAGAAGCGCATTGCCTATTTTGTATTTCCAAAGGTTTGTTAATTAAAAAGTTTAATCTTCTTCTTGTTTAACGTACAGATTCGAATTTGACTCCGTTATATTTAATTTTTGCAGGAGGATAATGAATTGAGGCTGGTTCCTGGAGATGAATTGAGGCTAAGATATTCCGGTGACGCTGCTCATCCTGCATGGCAGTCTGTGGGCCACGTGGTTAGTGTTTTAATAAATCTATGTTTGCGAACTATTTTTTGGTCACCTTGATTTTTTGGTTCTCTATCATTTCAGATTAAACTCACTGCTCAAGAAGAGGTTGCTCTCGAGCTCCGGGCAAGTCAGGTAACACTTCTCTTCATGATAGTTTTTTTATCTCTTCTCTGATTACAAACTCTGTTTTGGTTACAGGGTGTTCCCATTGACTTGAACCATGGATTCAGCGTTGACTTTGTATGGAAGAGCACTAGTTTTGATAGAATGCAGGGGGCAATGAAAACATTTGCTGTGGATGAGACAAGTGTTAGCGGGTACGTTTCTCAAGTTTCTAAAATAAATTAACCAATAGAGGGCACTGTTTTTTAAAAACTGATCTTGCCCTAATTGATGTTCTCTTTCAGGTACATATATCATCATCTATTAGGTCATGAGGTTGAGTCACAGCTAGTGCGGAATACTCTTCCACGTCGGTTTGGTGCCCCAGGCCTTCCAGAACTCAATGCTTCTCAGGTGGCTCATAACTTAGATTCTGACTATACTATTTCAAGGGTCATTCATAAGGTCTTCCATGTAACTACTCTTGTAATTTACTTTTCTTGTTAATTTGGGATCAGGTTTTCGCTGTCAAGAGTGTTCTTCAGAAACCAATAAGCCTCATTCAAGGGCCACCTGGCACTGGGAAAACTGTCACCTCTGCTGCAATTGTATATCATATGGCAAAACAAGGCCAGGGCCAGGTATTTGGAGTAATTACTTGATTTTAATATTTTAGATAGAAAACAGAGCATAACACCTCCCATTTTATTGTTCAGGTTCTGGTTTGTGCCCCGAGCAATGTAGCTGTTGACCAATTATCAGAGAAAATCAGTGCAACTGGTTTGAAGGTGATCTTGTTGTTTCTGGTTGGCAGTTTGCTTACAATTTTGCTGTCTTCTTTTCTAATTATGTCTGAATGTTCAGTCAAGTTTGGGGGCTTAATCAAACAAATGAACAACATCTTCTACCCGTGAATAAACATGAAATCGTGCTGTCTTTCATATGCGGGGTTCCTGTGTGGTTGAATATTTTGGTTGTCTGATATTCCTTTTAGATGTATCTGACATCCCAGACATGCAGCAAGAGAGAGACTGAGAGAGAGTGACAGAGATCAATAGAAAGCTTTGATTTTAGGGTTCTCTTCGCCATTTGCCTTTTCACCCGTGCCTCTGCTCTCCTTTTTCCCTCCATTTCTCTCCCTTCTTCTTTTTTCTCTTGCTAAAGAAAATTTTATTGCTCTAAAATAACTATTATAACTGTTTTGAAGACATTGGGCTTTAAAGGGCCTATCAGGTTCAACATCTTGATGTAATAGACTTTTCCCTGGCGATTTTACACAAAAACAGGGCTCAGACAATTGAATATTCTACAATATCCTAGAGGTCACAATGACCTCTCGAGCTCTGGCCCCTTCTTCTGGCTCTTATTTTTATTTTGATGCCTAAAATAATTACTCTAGGATAATGACACTCAATTTTCCTGTTATTTTGTTCATGAATTTTACTTTTTCGTGGTCTAATTTGTGACCCCAAAACCATTAATCCTAACCCCTAAATGCAAATCATATATCGTGGCTACCAAACCCTGTGCCTAAACCATTAGGCCCAAACATCAAGACTAAACCCAAGATCCTAACCCTTAAACGCTTTTTATCTGCATTTCTCCTCAATATAATTTGAATATTGTTAGCACTCTTACAGGTTGTCAGACTTTGTGCAAAATCAAGGGAAGCAGTTAGTTCTCCCGTGGAGCATCTAACACTTCACTATCAAGTTTGTGCCCTTTTTTAACCTGTCTTAGCTACATTTATTTTGATGATCTTTGGAAGATTTTTTTGCTAAGATATGGGAGAAAATCAAATCTCTTAGGTTCGGCATCTTGACACATCTGAAAAGAGTGAGCTACATAAACTTCAGCTGCTGAAGGATGAACAAGGTACTGTTCGCTAAGTCTCAACATTCAATCTCGAACCTATCTCCAGAAATCGATTTCTGATAATCGAGATTAGTGAGTGTCATTTTATGAGACAGTATGTAAATTATTTCAGGAGAGCTGTCAAGCAGTGATGAGAAAAAATACAAGTCCTTGAAACGGGCTACTGAAAGAGAAATACTACAAAGTGCAGATGTTATTTGTTGTACTTGTGTTGGTGCTGGGGACCCTCGATTATCAAACTTTCGATTTCGCCAGGTTTATTTATGCTTTAATTTCGTTTAACTCTGTGTTACTAATTCTCATCTCTCTGAGGTCCCTCCCCACAGGTTCTAATTGATGAATCCACTCAGTCAACGGAACCCGAGTGTCTTATTCCACTTGTTCTTGGAGTCAAACAGGTGAGTCTTAGTTTTTATGATCTCTTAATTGTAGACATTCTTTGCATTTTATGTAATTGTTATTTTTTATTAGGTTGTTCTTGTGGGAGACCACTGCCAACTTGGGCCTGTAATTATGTGCAAGAAAGCTGCAAGAGCTGGCCTGGCCCAGTCACTCTTTGAACGTCTTGTCCAATTGGGCTTGAAGCCCATTAGGTTACAGGTTAGATTTTACTGGATTTCTTTTTTAAGAAATATTTTTGAAAATATTTTTAAGCACATAGAAAATATTTTTGAACCGTGAATGTCATCGTTTTTGCCAATAGTCTGATCTTCCTCAAAGATCTTGACAACTTCATAGTCTAGTGAATGCTGATCCCCATAGAATACAGAGTAGTGACCCATCTGGCAGTCCCAATACACTGGGGCTGAACTGCAAATAGAGTAAAATAATGGACTGAACTTAAAGATATGCATGAATGCAACACAGTACATAAAGATCTCGGGGACTTCACCGATATTGGGTGATCTTCCTTCGTGTGCTTAAAAAAAAAGGTTCATAAGGATCTGCTATTGATTAATGATTGTTCTATGGTGATGTAGGTCCAATATCGCATGCATCCTTCTCTCTCAGAATTTCCTTCCAACAGCTTCTACGAGGGCACTCTTCAAAACGGCGTCACAATCAATGAGAGACAATCAACTGGCATTGATTTCCCTTGGCCAGTTCCTAATCGTCCAATGTTTTTCTATGTTCAGGTGCTTTTACTTTGTCAATCATGATATTGAAATCATCTTACACATTGATGTGAATAAATGTCTCTCTCCATATTTATATATATGTATATATATTTATGAATAAATCCCTCTCTTCTGTTAACTGCCTCCCTCCCTCTTCTTTCCCCCTCCATCCTCTCTCTCTCTCTCTTTCTCTCTTTATATATATACTCCCCCTTCTGGCCCCCACCTTTGGTCCGTACATTTGCTGTGGCATGTGTACGAGGCCTTATCTTTCTGGGGTAAAAATTACTTATTTGTGCTAATACAGTTCTCTATCTTCTTCAAAGATGGGACAAGAGGAGATAAGTGCTAGCGGGACATCATACCTCAATAGAACCGAAGCTGCAAATGTGGAAAAAATTGTAACAACTTTCTTGAAGAGTGGGGTTGTCCCTAGTCAGGTGATCTCTTTGTTTTTTTCATTGCTTAGCTTTTTATTGCATTCTCACGTGAAAATTTTCAGATTGGAGTCATTACACCATACGAGGGGCAAAGAGCATATATTGTCAACTACATGTCGAGAAATGGTGCTCTCAGACAGCAACTCTATAAAGAAATTGAGGTTTCTACCCATCTTATATTTTTTTTGTTCATTCACAAATGCAATCTGGATCCCTAGAATGTAAATTCTGTTATTCTTTTCAGGTTGCAAGTGTAGATTCTTTCCAGGGAAGGGAAAAGGATTATATTATTTTATCTTGCGTGAGAAGCAATGAACATCAAGTGAGCCAGTCTTTTTCAATCATTTTTTTTGTTGCTCCGCTGTTATATATTTGCCTTCTAATGAGTAATAAAAAAATTGTTATTCCTGAGCATTTTTCTCTTGTAGATGCAGTGGATGTTTTCTTGGTACTTTTTGTACTGTATGATTGGTCTACATGTTATGATTACTATAGAATAAGACACCGTTTCCTATAATTCAAGATTATTTTTCAAGATTATTTTTGAGATAAACAGTTGTGATAGAATGAATAAAATAGTTGAAAGAGAGAGAGAGATATTGTGTGTGAGGGAGAAGGATGGTCAGCCATAGTCGTTCTCTAGTGCGTGTTTTAGCTTAATTTTCTTCTGTACTTGTGCTTCTGCTTGGAGGGTTAACTGTATATTAGTTTCTGAAGTTTTTCCATGGATATAATTATCATTTTATAAGTCTAACACGTTTCATGCCCTTCTATCTTGTTATCATTTTTTATGTTCAGGGTATTGGATTCCTGAATGATCCAAGAAGGCTAAATGTTGCCCTAACTCGTGCTCGTTATGGCATTGTAATCTTGGGAAATCCAAAAGTACTGAGTAAACAGCCACTCTGGAACAGTTTACTCACACACTATAAGGTATGACGATGTGGAACAGTTGAACCTTCATTTTTCCATTTTCTCTTATCATGGCCTCTGTTGCATCAACCATGGTTACTTTCTCCAATGTTTGTGTCTCACTTTTTTGCCTTATTTCACGGGGTTGGGGTTTCTGGCGCCATAGTGTTTCTGATGAATTGCTTAAATTCTTCTTTCAGGAACAAGAATGTCTTGTGGAAGGACCTCTGAACAACTTGAAACAGAGTATGGTGCAATTTCAGAAGCCAAAGAAGGTGAGTATTAGCCAGAAAAGGCGAATCCTTTTATGTTTAAGATCCAAAGTTTAACTTCCAGTCAAACAGATTTACAGCGATCGTAGATTTTACTTCGGTGCATCTGAAACCCTTGGATCTGCCATCCCAGCAAGCCCAGCTGCAGACAAGAGAGCTAGCCGCAGCAAAGGCATGTCTCTTCTTATCTTGAAAACATAAGCTTTCACAATTTTCCTTTTAAAATAATGATTATCCCACCTGGCAATCCAGGTCAAATGCCGTTTGCCCAACCTAATGGTGTACCAAAGCCTGGGGTCCACCCTGGTGGATATGCAATTCCAAGAATCCCTCTCTCTCCCTTCCCGGCAGGCCCACACTCTCAGCCATATGCCATTCCACCCAGTAGAGGCATTCATGGACCCGTGGGGAACCGGGGATTTGGCACAGGGAGAGGGACTGCTGGTCAATCTCTCTCTCATCCTCCGGATGGTTTACAACATGGGGGTTCTTGGAAATATTGGGGGCTGCCTTCAATTTTCCAATGGATAACCCGAATTCTCAACCTTCTGTTGGAGGCCTCATGACTCAGGTATGATGGTATTTTTTATTCCCTCCATCTAGGTGCTATTGTTTTGTTTCTTTGTTTCTTGATTTCTCTCTACCCATCTTATTTCAGTTATTTTCTTTTTTCTTAGTTTCTTGATCCTATCTGCTCCTGTGCTTTTTTGCATCAAGAAATTGTACTTGTTTTTTGAAATTCTTTAATTCATTAATCTCTCTACCCCTATCTTTCTTGCTTCGTTTGTTTCTTGATGCTCTCTCTTGGTTGATTGCCACATCTGTTAGTTTTTTTCATAATTTCTCTGTGGTAGATGCCCGTTCAAGGGATCGGCCAGCCCTTCCGAGATGGATTCTCCATGGGAGCGATGTCCCAGGTATTTTTTTCATTCTCGATAAATTTGTTTTGGGAAAAAAAGGAAGATCACCTGAGCTCATTGAACTCCCCGATAAATGGATGAATCTCTTATTGAAATAAATAAAAATTCTATTTTCAAGATAGTTTTTTCCACTTCAATGATTTATTATGTTTATCGGTTTCATTGTTCATATGTCAGGATTTCATGGGAGACGATTTCAAGAGCCAGGGATCTCACGTGGCCTACAACATCCCCGATTTCTCTGCACAGGTTGGTCTTCCCGTTACTCTCTATCAGCTCACTCCAACTATTTCTTTCTTGTCTCAAACCGTTTCTCTCTCTCTCTCTCTCTCTCTCTCTCGTGTCTCTATCCAAGTTTTTCATCTCATCAAACTCGTTCTCTCTCATCTCAATCCAGTTCTTTCTCTCACGTCTTAATCCAACTCTTTCAGTCTTTGCTTAGTCCAACTCTTTCACTCTCCCCTATTTGTTTTTTTATCTATGCCATATCTCTCTCTCTCGCACACTAATCGACTTCCATATTTCCATTCCTCTCGCTTCAGTCCAACTCCTCTCATCTTAGTAGAATTCTTTTCTCTCATCTTATGTCCTTTCTCTGCCAGGCTTCTCAGGGTGGGTATGGTGTCGATTTTGCTGCCACCCAAGGAACTCAGCCCTGGGTATGTTGGGCCCTTCCTGAACCAGAACGACTTCATCTCTCAGGTCTGTGCTAATAATTATTGCGCTCTGCGGACAGCTTTTACAGGAAATACGATTTCGGTTCATATCTGCTCATATCTTTTTTCAGGACTATCGTAACCGAGCTCAAGGGTTGTTTACCCAAGTTGGTTTCAACGATCCTTCTCAGGATGACTCATCCCATTCTCACTTCGGAGTGCCCGGGCAACCTCTTCTTCAATCTCAGGTTAGAGAGGGAGGGAAGAATATATTCATATATACACACTACATATATATACACTATACATATATATATATGCAGAGAGAGACTTTGTGCTTGTTGCTTGTGTCGAGAGAGGTACAGTGAGGAAAAGATACATTGAGAGAGAGAGATATTGACTGAAATTTATGATTTTACAGGGCACGATGAACCAGCCTCTGTACTCCCATCCCTTCTCCCACTACCCTCCCCCACCTCAAGGCCAGGGTTCCCCCAACCAGAAGCTGAATTTCCCAAGCTAAAGAGAAGATGATGAAGAAGAGAGAAAATGGCGATGGGACCTGGTAGAGGGGATAAAGAGTTCCCTTGGCTTGGCCTCAAGTAAAGGGAAACAATTGAGTTCGTAGGCTCAATGAGGTGCAATGGGACTTCCCAAAAAAGGCTATGGGGCAAAGACAACCCGGTCATTTTGCTCTGGGCTGAGCGGAGGGAGGTTTTACTGGTAAAACCTGCCCTTTCAAGAGTTCGGGTTTTGGCAGTTCTGCTCAACTGTATAGCTGCTGATGGATGCAGGCCACTTCACCTTCAGGCGGTCTTTCTCTCTCCATCTCTCTCTCATCGCTCTTTTCTCCGTTCCATCTTTGCTGGCGGCTGTCTCGTCTCGTGTGTTATGCCACCCCAACCTTTTTGATTTCTCTAATTCTGTGGTTTTCCACGTTTGCCCAATTTATTTGGCTTCAGGGTGTTCTCTGTTTGAAATTTAAGGTATCAATGTCTGACAAGAGTGGTGTCTTTTTTGAGAAATATAGTGAGGGTTGGAGAAAGGTAGGCTCCTGATTGAACTGAACACGAGAATTGGCAAAATAAATTCCTTTGGGGGAAGTCTTCCCGGGTAGGTCTAGGTTTCTTGTTCCTCTGAATTAATTTGGTGATTGTAGACATTTTTGATATTCAAAGGCGAGAAGGCAATTGAAATTTTTTGAGAGATTACTCGTAGAACCTGTTAGAACTTAGAAAAGACTTCAAGAAGTTTACCTGACCTCCTCTCAGGCCACCTAATTACCTAAATTTTTAAGTGAATTTATCTGGATATACCTAAGTTGTGATTTTCATATATCTCTATATTAAAATTCAACTTTCTATATTTATAAGAATTGACTCGAATTACTAATTTCATAACATTTAAATGATTAATAATGGTTTATACTTATTTTGTAGAAATTTTCACCATCTTTAACGGATTAAACTTCGTTAACAAGTTATCCACCCGCATTTTTATGCTAACTCCTTGAATTTCTCGCTGTGCTATCTTCAATGCTTCTCACATTTTTCAATATTCGAGGATCTAAGGAGCAGAGATGACATTTGATAAGTGATTTGAGACAAATATCAGTTCCTTAAAAGTTGAAGTCACTTTTTACAAAGAATCGGCAGTATCTCATTTGAATCCAAATTTCCTCCAATTCTCTAGATTTTTTACATTCTTTGTACTAAAATGATGCTTTTAGCTCTCTCATTTCCAACTTGACATTGCCATAATTCTTTGTAATATTTTTAATTTACTTAAAAAAATAACTAAATATCCTCACTTTTATGAGAATGCAATCATCTTTTGGATAGTTTTATCTGATAGACTGATATGCTCAACTAAAACCCGAGTACCTGTTGGATTTTTCTCATCTCAGCCACTTATTAGGAAGGATAGTCAACATTCAAAGAAGATTAGACTTGTGGATAGATCTCACGAGGCAAGAACAGCTTGAGGAAACTCTTACATCGACTCAACTACTGCATCGCCATCATCTTTTTTGCATTGCTACGCGACGACCTTGCTGAGCCTCGCGCTCACCGCATCCCATGAGATGAGCTTGTCAATGAAGGTGGAGACAAAGTCCGGCCTCCGATTCTGCACATTGGAGGATGAGCTTGTCAATAATGAGGCGAGAATCTTGTATTAATGAAGATTTCAATCCAATTAAAATTAAATGATAGATATCTAAATGGAGGGCTTTACCTGATAGTCAAGATAGTAGGCGTGCTGCATACACAGGAGAAAATATGAAGTCAGATTTAAAAAATACCAGAAGCCTTGACAATGAAAGGGGAGGATTAGACTGGTGAATAAGGGTTTACCTCCCAGACATCGACCACCAAGAGAGGCTGCAAGAATTATAATAAAAATTGCACAAATCAGTTTATGCACATGGAACCTAAAACAAGTCAATTCTCCTATAGGAACGGGGGATATGTACGTCAAGCCCTTCATTCAGCAAACAGCCCGGTTTTAATCTCATTAGTAAACGTGAATTCATCCCACAAGAGAATAATTTTTTCTTGGCAAGGAGACTATCTGTGATAAACATGGCGAAGTATGAAGGCTGGCAAGTTTGGGTGACTCTTAAAATGAGCGGTGTAAGTTATGCCTCACTTGAATAGACTTATGAAATTCTATGCTAATTCTGCTGCCTCCAGGGGCCTACCTATCCACAGGTTTCATGGGTCATGCCAGATTATCAGTATCTGGCAATCATCATCCTCATGTCAATCACAGGGTCCCCCTGATTGGGGCTCCCGATTTTCGCAGTAGCTGATCAATCAGTGTGATTGATAAGAACCCAGCAGCAATGGAGAACAATGGGGCACCAATTTCTCTGATATCTCTCTTTCACAGACCTAGACACTCTTTTTCTCTCTCCTCTCTCAATATAACTTAATGACTTAATCTGGACTGTTTGATCTCTCTTGAACCTTTGGCAATCTTAATTAAATCTCATGATTGATTGCCAAGTCACCAATAAGAGCGATCTTTTGATCAATCAATATCTCTACCCATTCTCTTCATTGCAGCAGAGTTTTATCGATAGAAGGGCAAAGAACTGAAAGAGCATTTGATCGGTTAGAAGAAGAAATGAAACTGATACGGAACAGAAATCATTTGCACATGTAGAGTATTAAAGGGAACTCACCTCATAATCAGCAACGAGAGGATTCACGGCATTGGGGGTCTTGTCTATGATGAGCTTTCCATTCTTGTCTGAAAATCAAAGTATCAAATATTCTCCAAGAGAAAAATAATCAGGTCAGTGATTTTTATTCAACAATGAGGAGAGAATACTGACATCCAAGCCAAGCCCAGCCAGAGCCAAACTGAGTCAGAGCTGCCTGTTTAAACTCGTTCAAGAGAGCATCTAGTGAGCCAAAATCCCTCTCTATCAACTCCAGTAGCAAACCAGATGGTTTCCCTCCACCCCCAGGTTTGATCGAATTCCAGTAGAAATCATGATTCCAGATCTGAAGAAAACCCAAGAATCTTGAATTCATGAAAGGAGTATCACCAAAGTAGTATAACTTTCCTACAGGAACTTTGAGGAATAGAGAAGATAGAAAGGGAATTCTAGCATCAATCAGGCTTTCATGTCTCAAGAGTAAATAATAATTGAAAAAAGAACAAAAAACTTGAATCCTCAAAAGCATTATCTGCAGAGCAGTAAAGTGTTTCTCCAAGAATTTTGAGGAACCAGACGAGAGTAGATAAAAGGTGAATTCCTCAGGAAATAAAAATTCCCGTTGAAAACGGTTAATAAGAAGAAGAAAAGAATAACAAAAGATTTGAATCCACAAAAGAAATATCACCAAAGTAAAAGGAAGAGAGTAGACAGGAAGGGGAATTCGAGTAGAAATCAAATCCAAGATCTCAAATGTTGCAAAAAAATACCCAATAACTTGAATCGACAAAGGCATAACCACCAAAGTAGCAAAATACTTTGGTAGAAATCAAGGAAAGGAAGTATAGAGAAAACCAAAGTCCAACAGAAAACCATAACCACCATCTAAAACGTAGTAGCAGAAATTCAATGAAAACATCCAAAGAAACTCAAAATACACATAAACATAATCACCATACAAGCATAAAAAAATCACAACATTACAGCAGAAATCGGGGACCGTACCTGAGCAGCATTGTTGAAAGTGGGAAGAAAACTCCCCCCGTTATACGATTTGACAATTATCGCTTCCAGAGACAACCCATCAAGATCCGTCCCAGCAATCTGCTTGTTCAGGTTGTCCACGTAGCCCCTGTGGTGCTTTCCCCAGTGGAACTCCAGAGTCTTCTGGCTCATAAACGGTTCCAGCGCATCCTAGAAGCATCAAATAAAAATAAAACTCCGAATCCATAAAAAGAAACTTAAAGATTCAGAAAACAAGAAAGAAAGATCAAGCGGCTCACCAGCGGATATGGAGGCGGCTGAAGCTCCAGTTGAGCAGAAACACGGAAATCTCTCCTTGTGAACTGAGAAAAAGTAAAAAAAAAAAGTCGAAACCGAGATGATTAAAACGTCAGACTTCCGCAAAATTAAAACAGCACCGAAAGTGGAAATCTACAGTTCGAGGGAGAACCTTAGGGCCGCGAACAGAGCAGGGACAAGATCTACGACCTGGAGAATCATCAGCAAAGATTGGACCGGAAGTCGATTATAAAGGAGGAAAAAGAAGAGACATTGCATACCTCGGAAGTGCAGCGCTGCGGCGGAGGTGGAGGAAAGACCGGTGACGGCTGCCATTATTACTGCGATAGTGAACTCTGGCAAGTGTTTCTCTCTCTGTCGTTCTGCTACTATATTCGGGTCTCGCGGTCTCTTATCCTTCTAAGATATGCTAGGTGAGTTAGACGTGTGGCCTCAACACGTCTCTCTCTCTCTCTCTCTCCCTTGATTTTTCTTCACAAATAAGAAGAGATGTTCAGTGTTAGCATACCAGGAACTGTGTGTCCGGATACGCTGTATGCTGATATTCTCTCAAAGCGAAGGTTTTAGCTTGCCCATGAACTCAAAGGAGAATCATCTCTCTCTCCCATGGTTTTTACATTTTCTATGTCTCTCCTTCTGTCATTAATTTCTACCCAACTTGGATTATGTAGTCAATTTGTCAGATAGGAAATTCTCTATGCACCTGGATATAAGGTATGATGGTAGTGTCTTGAAAACAGGGTTTTGATTTTCACCATGTATTTACTCATAAATGGATCATCTCTCTCTCTCTCTCTCTCTCTCTCACACACACACACACACACAAACTCTCCCTCTCTCTCTCAGTCTCTCACACACACAAAATCTCCCTCTCTCTCTCTCTCATTCTCACACACACAAACTCCCTCTCCCTCTTTTCTCTCTCTCTCTTATTCTCACACACACACAAACTCCCTCTCCCTCTCTCTCATTCTCACACACACAAACTCCCTCTCCCTCTCTCTCTCTCATTCTCACACACACTAACTCACTCTCTCTCTCTCTCTCATTCTCACACACACAAACTCCCTCTCCCTCTCTCTCTCTCATTCTCACACACACAAACTCCCTCTCTCTCTCTCTCATTCTCACACACACAAACTCCCTCTCCCTCTCTCTCTCTCATTCTCACACACAAACTCCCTCTCCCTCTCTCTCTCTCTCATTCTCACACACACAAACTCCCTCTCCCTCTCTCTCTCTCATTCTCACACACAAACTCCCTCTCCCTCTCTCTCTCTCTCATTCTCACACACACCAACTCCCTCTCCCTCTCTCTCTCTCATTCTCTCTCTCACACACACACAAACTCCCTCTCCCTCTCTCTCTCTCATTCTCTCTCTCACACACACACAAACTCCCTCTCCCTCTCTCTCTCTCTCTCTCATTCTCACACACACAAACTCCCTCTCTCCCTCTCTCTCTCATTCTCATAGACACAAACTCCCTCTCTCTCTCTCTCTCTCTCTCTCATTCTCTCACACACACACAAACTCCCTCTCTCTCTCTCTCTCTCTCATTCTCTCTCACACACACAAACTCCCTCTCCCTCTCTCTCTCTCATTCTCACACACACACACACACAAACTCCTCTCTCTCTCTCTCATTCTCACACACACACACAAACTCCCTCTCTCTCTCTCTCATTCTCACACACAAACTCCCTCTCCCTCTCTCTCTCTCATTCTCACACACAAACTCCCTCTCCATCTCTCTCTCTCTCTCTCACCCTCACATACACACATATACCTTTTTTATCTATCTCCTCGTGTGTCTAGACATGGTTGTTATGTTCTGTTCTTTTAAAACGAACATGAAATTCGCACAAAAGAACCACACAGGGCCTTGTTCTTTGTTACGTTCTTTTTGTGTGTGAAAATTAGAGCAGCTTTTCGCACAATTCGCACAATTCGCACACAATTCGCACAATTCGAACAAAATCCGCATAGTATATAAAATCTGAACAAATTCGCACAATTCGCACAATTCGCACAATTGGAACAAAATTTGCACAATCCGAACAAAATTCGCACACTCTGTTTAATTTGAATAAATTAACATTAATTCACACAAAATCACTATAATTAATTTGTATTTATCATATTTATATATATATATATATATATATGTTCCTATTATATTCATTTGTTCTTATTATATATGTATAGAGAGAGAGAGAGAGAGATAGGAGTTTCATCACTGCCATTGTAATGAGGTAAATGAGGGAAATCAAGAGTAAACAAGCATAGAAAATGGAAGGAAATGAGGGACGAAGATATTTCACTACTTGGCAACCATTGTAAGATGTCAGTTCACTAGGCATGAAACTCATAGTTGTTATTTAGATTGCATTGATTTCGTTAATAGATTGTCTATTGATTTCAATCAACTAAAGTTGCTATTTCGGGAACGAAGGGTTGACAATGAATCAACAGACTGGCAATTTGTTGTGCAAATGATCAGTTTTGTCGATCCTTCTTGTTCTATATCTTCTCAATCGGAGTAGATAAATTTATAAGAATATTTGAATTGATGATAAAATTTATTATCCACGCGAAAATGCTCCTCTTCGACGCACATATCCACGTGTCCCTCAGACGCCGAAACCCGAACGGGTTCCTAATTTTAAAAGAGAGAATCACTAACTAGGCAATTGACGATATAGGGATTTTAGTATAGCTAATTGTTCTTATTATATTTATATCTTCAAGTATGCTATAATTATTTTGTTCTTATTATATATATGATAGATATGTATACTAGTATAATATATATGATATGTTCGGATTGTGTGAATTTATGTGAATTAGTTATTAATAGCCTTAGTTAGTGTATGTATTAATGATATATTCATTATAATATACATGACATTAAAAATACAATTACAGATATCTTTATTCTCTTATATTTCTGGAAAAAATTTGACATGGCCTCCCCTATTTACATTGGTTTCTCGCTCCATCTTGTACTCTGCGTTGCATTCATACGAAAACTAATTTCTTTTACCTTTGCTTACCATTCGTGGCGATCACTAATGCGTCGTTGTGTGAGGAGAGGTCCACCATTTGATGCAAGATTCAGAGGGGAAAAATGAATATTAGTCATAAAAATTTAGAAACCTTTGTCATTTGATAGAAAGAAAGAGTAACAAAATCTAAATATTAGATGAATCGACATTAACGACCAATGGTCCATCATCACTGTTATAACCATCGTCATCTTCCGCTCTCAAATCTTCGTTACTATACCATGACTTTAACGTGATCAGGACTTCAACGCTCTCTGTTGTGAGCCTGGAACGTCTGTAGTTAATTACTCGAAGCCCTTCTGAGAAAAGTCGCTCACACGCGGCGCTTGTCGCTTGAACTGCTAGAAACTCCTTTGCAACCAATGCTAATAAGGGGTATGAAACTTGACCTGTCATCGGGATAGAAAAACAGAAATTAAAGTTTTGAAGTAACATGTTTCTTAATCTAATGAAGCACATTATATGATAATTTAATAGATACTTGTCGTCTTCCACCAATGTAACACCTCTATACCTAATACTGGGGGGGCTGTCGCATATAAGTCAAGCTCCTCCATCGGACCAACTCTTTGTGGTAGTTCAGACGGATCTAACAATGCCTCCATCTCTGCTCGTAGAAACTCATTCCTCATGGATGTAGTAGATATTTCAACGAACACATCTGGAAGGTCCCTAGTTAGTGAATATGATTCCATGATAATTCGTACAATAGACAAAATCCCGTTCTTTGACCCATGATCAATTAGACGAAGCTTCATCGATGGATCAAGTAGAGAACCGATAGTAAAAGCCTCGTTTTGTGCAAGTATTGACACATATTTATCTAGCTTCACCTTCATAGCATCACATACACTATCTAAGGCGTTCCTTTGCCCGTAGAGATAGACTGTCCAATTGGAAGCATGGATGAGTTTGACATTTCTAGTTTAATTCGCTCAAAATGCCTCATCAATCCTTTAATAATCAGTATGGCCTCATTTGAAGTCGGTGCCTTGCTCTGAATAGCAACAGAGGTACCCTCATTGAGTGGTTTCAATAAGATAACAAATTATTGTACTAGGTCCCATTCCTCATCAAGTAAAGTAGGTTTTCTAAAAGCGGATGACATCATCACATCGATGACTATTCTCTTTTCAAGACATTCATGTAGCATTTTATAAGTAGAGCTCCACATGGTTGGGCAATCTAGTGGGATCCTCCTCATATTGGGCATGTTTTACTGTCTACCATAAGAAAAATACTTATTTTCTTGCTTCGTCGATCCACGTATTGCTTTGACAACTTCTCTAAGGCGCTGAACAACATCTCCCAAGGAAATATCGGATGGGACATTCATCTCGCCACCATTCACCACACCATCAAGGTCAGTGATGTCTACTCCATCGATGAAAGTTGATTCGGGCTTATCTTCGACGACATCCAGTGCATTCAACCTTTCCTGCATCACTAAGTTAATCACATGCGCCATACACAAGACATGTCTTTGTGCACTGAAATATGGATTCACTGGCCGCAACTCTCGCTCTAATATAGTCATTATTGTTGAATTATTCGAAGCATTATCCGTTGTAATAGCACAAACCTTTGCACTCAAATTAAATTCTGCAAGAACCTCTAACACAGCAGAACTCAAGCACTCCCCAGTGTGTGATCCCTCCAACTGGCGTATACCAAGAACACATTCACATATTTTCCATTCTGTGTCCGCCCAATGAACTGTGAGACTGATGAATGAAATTCGATTATCAGACGTCCAACAATCTAGAGTAATGGCCAGTCGATTGATAACATGCAATCTTAACATGATAAAACATGATTATTAATGCAAAATAAGGCATAAAACATTCCATTTATATGCATGTTATCATATTTTGAGTGCATTTCTATCATTCTATGTAATTTTATGTTATAATCTCAAAATGTGTTAATTTAGGGTTAATTATGATGAATTAAAGCTTAAAGATTTTATAAACCATCTTTACTTGAGATTATAAGTGTTTTTAAAGTTAAAAAATAAGAGAAATTATTTTTATAAACATTCATTTAAATTTCTAAACTTAAAATCTTAAGGAAATGAGTGTATTTTTGAAATATAAATTAAATCTCTTGTTATTTAAATATTTTGAATTTTTAGAATGATAGATAATTAAATTTCAGATCAAATGAAAGAAATTTGGATTAATTTGGAGTTGTATTTTAAAAGATATGATTTTTACAATTTTTAGGGATTTTTTTCTAAATTTTCCGATTTTATTTTCTATTTAAAAATGTTTAAAAATAAATATAAAAAAATATAAAAAGCACGCGGGTCCCACGCGGGTGTGACGTGGTACGCAAGGCCACGTGGCAGAGACACGCGGACCCGCGCAGCGCCTACGTGGCGCTGTATAGATATATTTATTTATTTACTTATACTATATAAAAGGGGTCTTTAGCCTGCCCTATACGGGGAGGGTTATTAACCCCTTAAACCGTCGGGTCTTATAAACCCGACGGTTTCCTATATTATTTCCCGTGTGGGACTAACCCACACTCTATTTAACATGCAGAACGCGGCGCGACGAGGATCGTTCGATCGAGATGACGAGTTGATCTCACGCGTCGATCGCGTGAACGCTGGACCATGATCCATCAATCAGGCACGTGTCTTAAAGGAGTTATTATAACGGTTAGATCGCAGGCGACGTGGCACACATCGAAGCGTTGGATCGTCGGCGCCGCAGAAGATCTCACGCGTCGATCGCGTGAGCGCGGTCCACGATCAAACAAAACACACGTGGCGTTTTTAAAAGAGTTATAACGGCCGAGATGCGTCGGCGCGGATCGCATCTCAGCTGTTCGATCGCGATCTAAAGGACGGTGATTGATGCGTTTTATAACGCCTCCACACGTGGCCTCATCTCACGTGTCAGATCGCGATCGGAGGGCCAGGATTTATCCGTAACGTTTCACTAAAGAGGCAGTTTCATCTCGACCGTTGATCGAGCATAATGCACCGATCGGACGGCTCTCCCCATTTCGCCCTATAAATAGACGAGTTCTTTGTCGTTTGTACTCATTCTTGAGGGATTTGATCTAATCGACGCATCTAAACCCATTCTCTCTTGAATCTATCTCTTGTAATCTCTTCTAGACTCGAAATCGTGTCCACGGAGTGTTTATAAGAGAGATTTTGACGATCGTGCGAGGAGAATTTGTCTCTTGAACATCGATGTTCACGATTGATTCGCGGAATGAATAGCTGTCGATCTGGTGATCAATTGGATCGATTTGATCGTTATCTCGAGTTAGAAAACAAGTTTATCCTCTTATCTATCGTCATGTATCATCAATTTTAGGATTAGGATTTCAATTTAAGTTTAATTTCATTTTAATTTCAATTTGTGTTCTTCGCGATTCCGAAAATTTCATCCCACTTCCATCTTTGATTTCTCCGTGATTACTAATCCAAATCGAGCGATTTTTGATTCCACGGATAGATCTTTGAGTTATCTTTCTGAAAATACCATTTTCCCTAATTTCTCACCTCAATTCATCGTCCAATTTGACCAAATTCCAAAAGATATCTCGAAAATACCTAAATTCCATGTGGATTCGACCCTTATTTACCATTATACCCTTCAATTCTTTCTTAATTCCCCAAATTGGCAAGTTCGGATTAATTTTTGACATGAGACCGTGTGAAATCGATGACCTCGCTGTCTCGTCTCGTCATCGATCAACACTCTCTAATCGGTCACAAATGTTGGTCTTCAACTCCGCATAAAGGTTAAAAGCTTTTGCCTTCACAGCCCTTGTCGATGGAAGGGATATCTCCTCCTGTGCGATAAATCGAAGCAATCGTATGAAGTATTTTTTTACTGACAATGTTCCATGGTGAGGCTGACTAGAAAATGAAGCGTACAAGCTCTTATTTTGTGTCCTCCGTCGTGCGACCAGTGTAGTATTGTTTTGTATTCACTTTTTGCTCAAAGTAGTTACCCACTGATGGTTGGCTTGGGGACCTAATTTCTTGTGCCCTCAACTCATAATACTCTTTACGATGCTTATTTTTCAAGTGTCGCCATAGGACCGTGCTGCAACTGTACTTATTTTGCTTTATAGTCACATCGCAGATATTACATCTAAAAACCTTTGGCTCGATCTGTGTGAAATGTATCCGTGCATTGCATTCATTCTTTCTCGACTTCTTTGGTTGGCTTTGGCCAACACTTCCCTCAGCCGATGAAGACCTTTCATCAGCAGCAGATGTACGAGATAAAGGATGTCTAGGCATTGTGTACTCCTCGCATCAATAAAAACAAGTTCAGAAAGAAAATAAAGAAACTTGGCAAAGAAATTACTTATTCAAAAAAATATAATTGTAAAATGTATGTGATTCAAAATAATGACAAAGGATATCTCAATAAAGGATAATATAAAGAATTAGATATTTCATAACATCAACTTAAAATTATTAAAGCAAACTATCAAACTCATATTCAGTCCTATCAACTAAATACTTTCTAAGGTGTGTTTGAAATTTCCCCTAAAATTTAACTCGCATTGATCTCCAGAAAAACTGGATACTATTCTAAATCAGAAAAGAAATAAAATAATAATAACTATCACCTAATTTTCAATCAGACTCCTCAAATCAGATTCAAAGAGCAACCAATCGATACCTTATAACTTTGTTATGGAAGTGGTATTTCACTAACTTATCTTGGATGATGGAATGATATTCCGGATTTCTACAGATCGCTGAAGCCGATAAAACTATTATTCTAGCCATGGCTGCCTTGAGATTTCCAGACTTGGAAACTAGTTTCTCTGATGGCAACAAACTTATACTACCAATTCGTTCATCAGAAGGTAAAAATGATGCCCATAAAAGTATTAATAAAAATGCAAGTGCAACCTTATTGTGCTTGTCCTTTTGAGCTAGTTCTCAGGTTTGTAATTCCTAATTCCACAGTAGAATTCCATTAGTGAGTATCGTAATGTTCTCTAGTGGTGAATACATCTATTTCATTCTTATTGTATATTAATCGGTTCTACAGGTAATGGTAGAATCATGGAGTGGAGCATTTATGAATGCTTTTAGCTCTTCGCAAAATGTTCACATGAGAAGGAGAGTCTTGTGCACCTATCTTCCATTGCAGCTTGGGTCTACGAGAGGAGTGTTTCACCCCTCCTAGTCTTGTTTATATCCAACACTTGTTTCTTCTCTCTATTGCTCTCTATCTCTCTCCCCTGTTTCCTCAGTCCCTCTCTCTCTCTCTCTCTCTTATGAACTCTTTATTTTTCTGACATGAAAATCTACATCAAATCTCACGATAGGAGAAAATCTAGAAGCTCAAATTGGAGTTATTTGTCTGCTGTGAAGAGGCGAGGAAGAAGAGTCTATCTCCATCATGCTTTTCCCTTGAAAAGCATAAATCAAGTGAAGTGCCTCTACAACTTCAAATTGGGACTCTCAATTGGAATAAACTATCACAGTTGCAGAGGGATTGGCGAGACTGCTCCTTCAAGAACCTGTCGGACGTCCTCTGTCAGATGTTTTCATTGATGTCATAATCTAGAAACTTGCTCACTGTGAAGAAAGATGTCTTGGCTCGCAATGGCATCAAATTCCACATACATAATATCTTGGCATAATATCAAACTGTGTTATGGAAGTGGTATTTCACTAACTTATCTTGGATGATGGAATGATATTCCGGATTTCTACAGATTGCTGAAGCCGATAAAACTATTATTCCAGCCATGAAAAAACTTGCTCTCTGTGAAGACAGAGACTCAGAGTTGTCATAATATCTTGGCATCATTTGAATCAGGTTCATCTCCCCCTTTGGTGTTATCTTTATGAGAACTCCTGATCTTGATTTAATTTATCTTTATGACAGATGATCCTAATGTCCTTCCAAGTGTTTTGGATTCAGATGAGGAATAAGCATAGTAATGGAAATCTACATGAAGAAATTCTCTGCAAAATCTACATGAAGAAATTCGCGCGGAGAATACCTTGAACTTTCGGTGGGAGGACTTGTGATCTTTAAGTGGGAGGGTATTACCTTGATTCCTTGAAGGACCTCGACCCAGTAGTATTCCCGGCGGTAATCAGCGCTAGAGCAATACGTATCGACCTAGGAGAACTCGAAGAAGGTGAGAAGGGAAGAAGGGAAGAAGGGGAGAATTTATCTCACAAAATTCGCACAAATTCGCACATAACGAACCACACACACCCGTGTGCGGTTCTCTGTGCGATTTTGAGAATGTTCTGTTATCAAAAGAGAACATAACGCACAAATCGCACATGTTCGCACAATGCGAACAGAACGACCATGCCAACGTGTGTCTAAACAAGAGATATTAAATAACTCAAAATACAACGAATGTTAATGTCTTCTTCGACTACTAGGTTTCAGTTTCTCCATGTATTTGTGAGTGAATCTGATGACATTTCACCCTTCGATGAATATAAGATTTCATATTCATTGTTTCAAGATACAATGCGGGTTGACATGTCTGGAAATACGGATTTGATAAAAATGGAATAATTATTGATTTATGCATTATATCATAAATTGAATCTAATAGAATTTTTTTTGATAAGATGTTGAAATATTTTGACAACAAAAAATATATTATAAAATCTGAGGATAAAAATCTATAAACTCATGAAGATAAGGTGAATAAAAATCAATAAAACCAAGTAAGTGTGTAAACATAAATTAATGAAACAAATATTTTTTTGTTCAATTAAGTACAATGCATATTTACATTTTCCCGTCCAAAAGAAACAAACAATATTTCATTGAAATTATGATGGACAACAGACAAGAAACAATAGCGAAGATAAAGGAGGTTTGAGGCATTATAGAATATTTAGGAAATATTTTTTCCTCTAGAGTAGCCATGATGTCATCAGAATGTCACCATATAATCTAATATTCAAGACAATATTGTTGAGATTATAATACCCGACAAGGGAATATAATTGTCACTTATCCACACCTTTATAATATTTTCGCTGATCATAATAACTCAATATTAGAATTTGATTCCTCATTTTTCTTCATTCAAAACAACAAATGTGTTATTTGATAACATACAATTATACGATTATTAATGCAAATTAAGGCATAACACATTCTATTTTTATGCATGTTATAATACTTTATGAACATATCTATCATTTCATGTAATTTTAAGTTATAATTTTAAAATGCACTATTTTAGGGAAAATTGTGCATTTTTATAGAATATTATTAAGATTAGATTATCCTAATTTTAATTTGAGATTATAATTAGGTTTTAATGTTAAATAATAAGAGAAAATAATTTTTAGACACTCATTTATTTTTGTAAGTTTTAAATTCTAAAAGAAATGAGTGTATTTTTGAAATAAAAATTTATTATCTTGTTATTTATTAAATTTGACTTTTTAGAATGATAGATAATTTAATTTCTAATCCAAAAAAATAAATTTGGATTAATTTAGAGTTATATAAAAAAATTTATAAAATTTCTAATTTTTCTAGAATTTTTATAAATTTTTTATGAATTTAATTTGATTTATTTTGAATGAAAATGAATAAAAAATTATTTTTTTATTGCGTGCTTACATGGCAGCTGACGTGACGCGGACAAAATAATGGTGCCACGTGGCGGCGTATGAGAATGTCATGTGTGAGACAACATGTACATGTGCGCACATGTGCTCATGTGTGTATGAATAATGAGATAGAACCCTTTTTAGGATTTTTGCTATCTCATTGAAAATACACTACTTATATACTCGTCGATTATTTTGATTTTTCGTCATGTGGGACTATTTTTCTATTTTTTTGTGCACAAGTGATGTGGCGTTGTGTGGAACGTTTGATCACGCGATTTAATCGCGATCGTTGATCATCACTTAAGTGAGGGGGTACTTGGCGCACTCTGGTTCGTTGGTGAAATGATTTAATCTTAGCCGTTCATTTAAGGAGTTATAATGGGTGAGATTAAAATTGACGAAACGCATCCGGAGTGTTAGATCAATATTTGACGGGGAGTGTTTTACGCGTTTTTTCTTCACGCACGATGTGGCGAAATTTCGAGGGTTCATCTTTGATCCAACAGACGCAATTTAAGCGTAACGATTCACATATATGCATTTCATCAGAGCTGTTGATCGAAGATTAAATGCTGAATCCAACGGGTACGCCCAAATCTCCCTATAAATTGAGATGTTCTTCGACGATGTAAATCATTATTGGGTTTTTTGAGTAATCGCAATGTCTATACACCACAATCCTTGAATCTCTTGCTTCCCTGTGCTTATAATGATAGATAATTTAATTTCTAATAAAAAAAAGAATTTGGATTAATTTAAAGTTTTATTTTGAAAGTTATGAATTTTCTAATTTTTAGGGATTTTTTAGGAATTTTTTGAATTTATTTAAACATAATTTTGAGTTTAAAAATAAGAAAACAGTTTTATATATCACGAGCTGATGTGGCAGAGATCGCTACGTTGCAACCTGTGTGAGTGATGTGTGTGTGCACGTGTGTGCGTGCTAGGGTGTGTGCTTGTGTGTACGTGTGTGTGTAATTAGTGGGTTAATCATCCTTTTTAGGATAGAACCTAAACCCATTAATTTGTATACATTATATAGTCGTCAAATCGTCCTAATTTTTGTCATGTGGGACAATTTTTTTTGTTTTTATTTTCAAGTTACATGGCGCAACAAGAAGCGTTTGATCGCGCGATTTAATCGCGATCATCGATTTTCACTTACTTGAGGGGGTACATTGCTGCATCTAATTAGGAAAAGATTTGTTTTAAGATGATTTAATCTCACACGCTCATCTGAGGGGTTATAACAGTTAAGATTAAATGCCCCCGATGGACACGTTGACTCACCCTAATTGCTCGATGAAGATCAAACACTGGACGATAAGCATTGCTTCTTCTTCACACGCGACGTGATAAAATCTGAACGCTTCATCATCGATCGAACGAAAATGATTTAATTATGACAATTCACGAACTGACATTCAATCTGAGCCATTGATTGAAGATGAAGAGACTCATCAAATGGTCGCGCCCAAATTCCTCTCTTAATTGACATGTTGTTCGATGGAAAAACTCACTCTTGGATGTTCGGAGAAAATCAAAGTGCTTAACAACTCAGTCCTTGAATATCTTGATTTCTTTCTCTTCTAGACTCATTTATGCGTCCATTGAGTGTTTGAAATAAAGATTTGGTTGAGAGAATCGGAAGAAATCACCTCTTGAATGCCGATTTTTTTTGGAATCGTTGAATGAAAAGCCTTGAATCCGACGATTAATTGGATCATTTCGAGCGCGACTTTGAGTTAGATTACGTGTTTTCCTCCTAATCTTTCTTCTTGTAGCATTAGATTTTAATTTTGAATAGCAGATTAGACAAATTTTAGATTTAATTTTTGTTTTCTCTCTCCTCGCGATCGATTTTCTACATAATTTTTGCTCCTTGATTTCTTCCCAAATCTTGATCCAAATCGAGTGATTTTTTATTTTGTGGAATTGTCTTAGATTTCTCTTTCCAAATCTACTAAAATCCTTAATTTCTCACCTCAATTCATTGTTCGATGCGATCGAATTTCAAAGACATCTCAAAATTTCTCTTATTTCTCCATGGATTCAACCCTTATTCAGCACTATAGTCTTTAATTCTTGATTATATCATTAAATTTGTGAGTTTTGAAATTTTTTGACACGAGTTTGGGTGTATTCAATGACCGCATGAAATCATATCGTTAGCATGGTACACTAAGACAAATTTTTGAGATCTTGTAGCTTCACTAGAAGGTACCTTACACTTGATAATTGGTACATGTGTCGATGATTTAATTGTTATAAGGATGGAGAGCCATCAGATTTAACACTTCAAGACTAAAATGAAGAAGTTACCTTGGTCTACTCACCTCAAATTTTTGGAATTAAAGTGATACAAGAAAGTGGAAGAATCAAACTAAGTCAAAGAAGTTATGCTTCAAGTGTCTTGGAGTAAAATGGTATGTTATAATGCAATCTAGCGCATACCCCACTAGAGAACCGATGCAAGTTTGGAAAATTTGAGTGGCACTTAAAGGTAAACACCACAATGTATTGAGGCCTAATGGGAAGCCTCATGTACTTAACTCATACATGACCTAATCTTATGTTTTCAGTTGGGTATCTTAGTCGATATATGGAGAATTCAACAACCAAACATATGGCTACAACAAAGAGAATCTTGAGGTCTGTAAAAGGGACATTAGACCTCGGCTTGGTCTATGAGAAAGGAGAAGCAGACATGAAGCTAGTTGGGTATAGTGATAATGACTATGAAGGAGATCCAAATGATAGGAAGAACCTCAAATGACTTTCTTTATGGGGAACAATTTGATATGTTGGGCCTCTCAAAGAAAAAAGACTGTGGGCTTATAATCATGTGAAGTCGAGTATGTTGTGGCCACCATTATAGCTTATCAAGGAATATGATTAGCAAGATTGATTTGAGAATCAGTGAATGAGGAGACAATATTTATGACAATAAATCGGCCATAGCACTACCCAATACTCTCGTGTTTCATAAAAAGTTCATAGAGACTAAATTTCACTTCATAAGGACAAGCTTTGGAGAAAGGAAGATGGAGCTAGACTTGGAAAGCTTAGAGAATCAACTAGTAGACTTGTTCATAAAAGCTTTGAAGAACTTTGTCAACAACTTGGCACACCCAAAGTCTTGAATAGCATCATGCTCAAGAAGGAGACTACATGCATCAAGCAATAATGCCTTTCCAAATATTTTTTGATAGCTTGAGACTACCTTGAAATGACATTCAAGGAATGTCATTTCAAGATATTTATAGATACTCTCTCATATAATCACTCTAAGCTTATTCTTGAAAATTTTTCTTGTGCCTATATAAGCACAGAAAGACTCTCATTGCAAATTGAACTTCAAGGAAGGAAGGTTAAGAGAGCTAGTCGCATAGAAACTCTCTTGTGCTTTGCCTCAAGCTTAGAGAAGGTTAAAGTTTTCAATCTTGTAAGATTCTTGATCTCAACATTCTTGTGAGATTAGCATTTCTAGTTTCTTCACTTACTCTAGATCTTGATATTTGGAGGAAGACTAGTTTTTACATCTCAAATCTTGTTCATCTGAATCTTCCTCATGAGTGCCCTTATTAGTGTACATCTTCCTCCTTCCCCATGTCCATAGGAGAAGAGCAAGCAATAGAGAGATAGAGATAGGAGAAGGTGAGTATCAAAAGGACAAAGGCCAATACTACTAGATAAATATAGGTCTCTAATATTTGAATGTAGCTATTGAAGCCCTATTCTTGACTATGCCAACGTGACTATGAGGGTTTCCTTATAGCCATTGGGGCTTAAAAAATAAAAAAGAGATACACATTATAGTCATAGAGTCAAGAAACCTATTTTTAAACAAATAATCAAACTTAAGAAGACAAGAGTCTTGCCAAGTTCTTGGAGGAAGAGAGAGAGAGAGAGAGGAGAGAGAGAGAGAGAATGTGAAAGTAACAACATTCATTTTATTTTATTTGCCTACATGACTCATTCTTTTTAAATCAAAGATTGGAAGTTTTACATTTACATGTGCATACATTATGGCTATGATCTCATGTCAAGAATCAACCCAATTTCACAAATTCCCACAGAGTTACATATAGAGAGTAAAGTTCATAGCTTGGTGATAATATGCAATTCATATTGATAATTACATGATTATTGATGCAAATTAAGGCATAAAACATTCCATTCTTATGCATGTCATCATACTTTGAGTATATATCTATCATTCCAAGCAATTTAGAGTTATAATATCAAAATATATTATTTTCGAGATAATTATGCTTAATTAAATAATATATTTTAGACTAGATTATTCCCATCTTTATTTGAGATTATAATAAAGTTTTAATGTTAAAAAATAAGAGAAAATATTTTTTATACATGCAATTTATTTTATTTTCTAAAAGAAATGAGTGTATTTTTTAAATACAAATTTATTCTCTTTTTATTTTTTAAATTTGACCTTTTAGAATGATAGATTATTTAATTTCTTATTTAAAAAAATAAAATTGGATTAATTTGGGGTTAGCTTTTTTAAGTTATGAATTTTCTGATATTTAGGGATTTTTTTGGAATTTTTCTGATTTTTCCTAAATTTTTTTGAATTTATTTGGATTTATTTTTTATTTAATGATACAAAAATATTTTTATTTTTGCGTACTGACGTGGCAGCTGATGCGGTTTATTGCTTGCATGTCGTCACATGGCAACATATGCACTCGCCACATGGCACACACATGTGTGTGTGTGCTCGCATGTGATTAGTAGGTTAAGCATCCATCAAAGGATATAAGCTAAACCCACTAAAACTGCATGCTATTTATACACAATTTTGGCCTATATTTTTGTCATATGGGACTATGTTTTTATGTTTTTATGCAGGTGACGTGGCACGATCCGGAGGAGCAATCAAGCAGTTTAAATTGTGAGCCTCCACGTTCACTTAAATGGGGGGGGGTGTGTGTGTACGTGGCGCTCAGTTGCGAATCATTTTACTTAAAACCACTAGATCTCAGCCATTCATCTAGGGAGATATAACGGATAAGATTAAGTGCACCCGATGGACTTCATGATACGTGTGGTGACATGTCAGGCATTCGATGAACATCAAACAATAGATGTTGCACGGCGATCGAACTTCACTCGTGACGTGGCAAAATCTCAACGCTTCATCTTCGATCGGACGGACGAGACTTAATGATGACGATTCACATCATGACGTTTCATCAAAACTGTTGATCGAAGATCAACCACCAAATCCAACAACCATGCCCAAATTTTGCCTATTTATACTCTCTCTATCTTCGACAAAAAATGTATTCATATGCTTTGAGCAATCGAATTGTTTAGACATCTCAATCATTGAATCTCTTGATTTATCTCTTCTAAACTCATTTCTATGGTCAAAGAGTGTTTGAAAGTGAGATTTCGTTGAGAGAATTGGGATAATTTGCGGCTTGAACCTTGGATTATCGTTTTTGAAACGAGGAATGAAAAAGCCTTGATTTGACAATGAATTGGATCATTTTGAGTGTAATGTTGGGTTAGATTACGTGTTTTCTCCCTTATCTTTCTTCCTATAACATTAGATTTCAATTTCAAATGGTAGATTAGTTGAATTTTAAATAATTTATCTATTTCTCTATCTTCGTGATCTAAATTTTTACTATATTTCGCTCTTTAATTTCTCCGCAAATACTAATCCCCATTGAGTGGTTTTTGATTATGTGGATTTTTCTTAGAGTCTTTTTTCCAAATTTACTAAAATCCTTATTCTCACCTCAATTCCTTATCTTATTTGATCAAATTTCAAGAAAATCTAAAAAATTTCCTATTTCTCCGTGGATTCGACCTTGATTCACCATTATACTAATTAATTCTTGATGAAAACTTTAAATTGGTGAGTTTTATAATTATTTTGACACACATTCATGTGTTTTTCATGAACGCATGAAAAGTATTGTCACTTGGCCACTTGGGGCTCCTTGTGAAACTATTGAAAGGTGAAACTTTTTTGTGTTACCCAGCCTATCCTACTTTGAATAGCGAAGCTTTGCATGTGTGCTAGAGTATTCTGATTTCAAAAACTATGGTTGACGAACTTGGAGAAAAATTTCTTGGGGTGGAAGCTCCAGTTCAGCACCATTTTGGGTTTGCTTTTGGCGCTCATGTGCAAGGCTACCTCACTTAGACTTGGTCAACATATAGTCCACTTGACTTGTGAGCTTGATTCTAGCCCCAATTTGAGTTCAATTTTGTCTAGTCTTGACCTAAAAATATTCTTGGGTTGTTGTGAGTGATCATTGACCAACTGACCTCTGGTTGACTTCAAAAAGAGCACTTACCAGCCTTTGGTCCGAAATTTTCTACCATTACAATTCCTTGTAGTATTTATCTTGAAAAACTCATAGAAAAAATTATGAAAGTCCTAAATCCCAAAATTTAATGGGCAGTTTCCTCACATATCAGGAGTGTTCTCATAAATAATGAGTAATATTCAATAAATACATATTAGAGCCCTGGAATTAAGATTAGATTCCATAAATAATGAGTAATATTCAATGAGGCATAACAAGTTTTACAAGTGCGTAAAGTGATGTATGTCATGCAATGTAGATTTTTTTAACTGATTTAACTAATTGTTAACATGGATAGTAGCTAATTAAGTGGTATTTATAATGATTAACTAAGCTATCATCACAATTACTCATCGCCCTCTCCAGTATCTATCCATCTCTTTTTAGTTTCTATTCCACTCTATCTCTCTTTCCTCTCTCTCTCTCTCTCTCTCCCATTGGCCCCTTCCTCCTTTAACACCCTTCCTCGTTCGTCTTTTTCAATATAGAGAGAAGTAATTGATGCAAGAAGCCAAAAATCATCCACTGGTGCCTATTGGGTTCTATGGTGAATAAACTTTCCAAAATTTTGAATTTCCATCAGTGCCATGGTCTGCTCATTGACATGGCGGTAGATGCTCAAGCTTCCTATTTATATGCATCATGATAACTATACTATTATCTTCATTCTAAAGAATCCTCCCTTCCATCAATGTCTGAAGCCCATCAATATTGATTGCCACTACATTCATGACAAGGTACTGTTACTACATCTTTTCCTCGCATCAACTTCAAAGAGACAAGATTATGCGTGAAGAATTGGAATGCGTTTTAAATTGTTTCGAGGCTTCACAGATGGATTAATTACTTTTTAACTCTCATTTTAAATTGTTTTCTTGATATGATTTAGCGGGTATTCATGAATGGTATGTTAGTAAGGTAGTAATGAATAGACTGAAAATTTTCTCAAATTAAGGGTTTTGTTTGTAATGAATCACAAAATCAAATAATGGGTTTTATATTGATATTTGGAAAGTCGTTAGTCATAGAGATTATTTGAGAATGAATTGCATGAAATCTGTTTTTATCACTCCTGATATTATTTTGGACTTAAAATGAATTTAGACGTTCACCGTTTCTAAGGTTCATCGATTAATTGGCATCGGGCGAGTGTTGATTTGAGTTTTTCTTGGTCCCACGTTATCGAAAAGTCTTGCACGAAGTAGAAAAGACAAGGGGAGTAGGCAGCGGGAGAGAGGGGAAAAGAAATAAACCGAATTTAACCTCAGCATTCTCTGGTATCGCGGTTGTTTATGAATTTTTTTTTTTTTAAACGTCGTAAACATTAACGAAAAGACCCCTACCTCTCTCTCCTATCTTCATTTGTGTGCGCTCGTGTATCCAAAAACAAGCATCGTCAATAACCTACGCTTATTACCAAGAAAACTCAGTCAAGACTCAAGCCAGAGTTCATGGAGACACATTATCAAGAAAACGTAAGTCAACGAGAACAGGACCGGAGATCCATCGACCCTTTACCTTCTCCTTCATAGCAAGCTCTTGGAAGCAGCAATGGAAATGGCCTCGTCCAGCCTCGCGCTCGCTGCATCCCACGAGATGAGCTTGTCCGTGAATGTGGAGACGAAGTCCGGCCTCCGATTCTGCACGTTAGATTCCTTTCAAGTTCAGGTCCAGGAGCAATAGATATACAATGAACGCGTTTATCTCACCTGGTAGTCCAAATAGTAGGCATGCTGTGTACAAATGACGAGAATTCATACAGAAAAGAGATTGTTAGATGAATTTATGGTGTGACAGAACAGAGGAGAATTCAAACTGAAGGTATGACAGAAATTAGGGTTACCTCCCAGACGTCCACCACTAGGAGAGGCTGTAAGAAGTAGACCAATTGGTTAGATTTACTCGAAAAAATATTGGAGGATGATGCTAAGAACTTTAATAATTATTACAGGTAATAGTGCCGATTTGGATGCCTGTCAGATGCGTAGAAACAAATGAAAGGGGAAGAAGACGGAGAGAGATCAGTGTGAGAAGGAAGGGAAGGAATATGACAATTAGGTTTTCCAATAAGATAAAGATGATACTTTCCGGAGAGAGATGGTAGATAGAGATAGATAGATAGAGAGAGAGAGAGAGATAGAGAGAGAGAGAGGAGAGAGAATATTATTTCTCAATAAAGACGCATCCTCTCGGAGAAAATGACATAAGAGTTGGGAGAAAGAGACGGCGGGAGAGAGAGAGAGATAAATTGCTAAAAAGGGTGAGGGGGGAGAGAAAGAAGGGGGGAAGAGAGAGATAAGTAGATATACAAGCAGAATTACAAAGAGAGATTGATACAATGCTCAATGGAAGAATGAAATTGAGCGAGAGAGAGAGGGAAGAAATAGGTCTTCCCCTCAAAATAATTTCAATGATAAATAAACTAAAATTTCTCTCATCTATTTCCGCACCCTACCAAAGTACTTGCACATGATTAAAGATATATGCATGAAAACACTTCATGACAAGAACAAAATTAATTCACAAAAAGCGTGGGATAACCGAATTGAATAAAGAGGAGAGAGAAAGACTGAGACTTACATGATAATCAAAAACAAGCGGGTTCACAGCATTTGGAGTCTTGTCCACAACAATTTTTCCGTTCTTATCTGAAAAAGACGGCAATATAAGCTCAAACATGCAGATAATCATTCCAGAAAGCAAATCCATAAAAACAAAGGATCACTAACATCCGATCCAAGCCCAGCCAGATCCAAATTGAGTTACAGCAGCTTGCTTAAATTCATCCAAAAGCGCCTCAACCGAATCAAAATCCTTCTCTATCAACTCCAACAGAGCTCCATCGGGCTGTCCTCCCCCGCCGGGCTTCATCGAACTCCAGAAGAAATCATGATTCCAGACCTGGACCAAGAGAATGAGATGATAAAATTAACACTTCATAGCAGACCTTGATTCGTAGCGGAACTTTAGTGATAATTTTACGCACATAGCTATGTCACAACGTATCACACGCAAAAGCACGTGATATATTCTGAAAGAAGATGAAAAGGAAGAAGGGAATTGCACCTGGGCGGCGTTGTTGAAAGAGGGAAGAGGATTCCCGTTGTTGTAGGATTTGACGATGATGTCCTCCAATCCTAAGCCGTTCAGATCTGTTCCTGCGATCTGCTTCTTGAGGTTGTCCACATAGGCACGGTGGTGCTTCCCCCAGTGGAACTCGAACGTTGTTTTGCTCATGTAGGGTTCGAGAGCATCCTTAAAAACAAGCAAAGCAAAAGGAGAATTGAAAATGAGAGCGAACTTGCAGAGAATGCAAGAGAAGCGAATAGAGATAGATGGAGAGAGATCGGAAAAGGCAAGAAAAAGGAGACGCGAAAACGAGACAGCAAGATATTTACCAGCGGATATGGAGGAGGCTTCAGCTCCAGCGGAGCAACGGCGGGAGAAGTACTGCTCGACATCGCCTTTACCTGAACAACACAATAAAACGAATTCGAGGAATGATAAAAAAACTCAGTCGGATGCTCGGATCTGAAGAAACCAGGTAAGGATCAGGGAAGCTGGACGGATTGTCCTACCAGATTCCTGCCAAGAGACGGTTCCATAATACTCACCTCTTTAGAGTTGTACTGCACAGCACTGCACTGCACTGCGAGAGTTGTACTACAGTCCCGAGAATATAACGGGAAACGCTATTTATAGTTTCTCTCTCCGTCTCCCAACGTTTTCCCGTGTTTATTTTCTCCGTCTTCATCGTCATCATTCTGTCCCGGAAGAAGGGTAATACCGGAAGAAAAATAGGGGAAAAGGTCAAAAAAATAACCTTGTTGGGACCGTCGACTCCCTGAGACTGATCTTCTCTGAAGTGTGCTCGTGCCTCCCTTTTACTAGCTCCCCTAGGTAGGTGGATCTTCAGAGGTTGCGTTCCGACCGTTGGTCCGCATCACTCTTTACATGAGTTCTAATCACGACCGTTCAAAACCAAGCAGTTATAACCGCACTAGTCCTTCCACGTGGAGAAGACCGTTTATACAGTTATGAATTTTCTTTTATCTGATTTCTATCAATAGGTGTTCGATGTAATGCCTGACTGAGCGCGTGTCTAAGCATTGTGTACGAATTCATTCCTTGAATAATACACTGGTTGTTTTCTTGATCTACGAGTGTTCTTCCCTCTTCCTAACCTTGCTGGTTGTTCCATGTGAGAGTTTTGAGAGCTAACAGATCCATCTTTCGGCACCTAAATTCCTCAAGAATCACTAGGAGAGGAGACTTTAGGATCCTACTAACGCCGGGAGCTATCACTGATCCAGAATCTGATTATCTTGGAGCCCTTCTGATCCATAAAGGATATTTTTTTGCTCTCCTTGAGAATTATTTGATCCTCAAAGGATACCTTGGGTATTCTAGAACCTTTATTGTCAATAATGGTAATACTTTGAAATTAAATAATCAAATGATAAAACTTAATAAAACTCATTCTTGACCATGGCCCCTTGTGATGAAATGATTGATGACTGATTTTATCATTTGTTGTTGGCTCTTGTTTAGAGTTGATGAGCTTCAAATCCTTGCACACTTTAACTCAAAAACTTCATATTTATAAACTAGAAAACTACAGATTTATAGAGGAATTCGGGTCGTGTATAGGTTTCAGGGATTTTAGGGCAAGAAAATATCAATTTCAAGGAGAGGAGGAGGGAATAGAGATATCTCACAAATCAATTATGAAAGTTGACCTCAAGATAGAAAATGCGTGGTTGGTTTAAAGTAGTTTTACTAACCCTACAGATAAGGGAATTAGAAAATTTAAATATATGAAATAATATCTACATGAAGATAGGTAGTATCTATCATAGAAAAGTGAGTAGAAGGAATGGGGAAACCTCAAGTGGAAAGGCAGTGAGAGGATGCCAAGAAGTACAAGATATAGAAGATAGAAGAAAAGGGAGGAGAATAAGAGAGAGAGGGAGAAATAAAAAGAAAAAAAGGAAAAATAATGAGTAGAGAGAGGTACTTTTTAGAAATGAAAAATAATGTAGAGAGTGTATCTTGGAGAGAGGTAGGAATTAAGGGGAGGAGAATAAAGAGATTGTAAATGAGAGAAATCTATAAAAGATCGAAGATAATTTTCAGAAATATAAATATATATGAGAAAGCAGAAGATAAGGAGATTCAAGAGAGAATTCAGAACAAAGAAGTGGGAGGAAGAGTTAAGGTCGAGAGAGAGAGAGAGAGAGGTTGAGAAGTTGGAGGAGAGAGCAAGACAAAACGAAGAATCCGGTAGAGAGGAGATGAGTTTGGAGAGAGAAATTTGGAGGAAAAAGAAAGAAAAATCAGAAAAGATAGGGAGAAAGGAATTGAAGGATGACAGGGAGAGAAAGACTGGGGGAAACAGAGAGAAAAACTAAATCTGAGGAGAGTGAGAATTTTGGGGAAGAAGGAGAGACAAAAAACTGGGAGAAGAGAGAGAGAGAGAGAGAGAGAGAGAGAGAAATTTGGGAGGGGGATAAGGAACACTGGGCAGAAGAGAAAAATGGAGAGACAGGAAAATCGAGAAAGAAATAATAGGGTAAGAGAGAGAAAAGACGGATATGTACAAATATATATATATATATATATATATATATATAGAGAGAGAGAGAGAGAGAGAGAGAGAGAAGAGGAGAGAATGCGTATCAAAAATATTTTATTGACAGTACCATATATTTTATACTGGACAGTATTCACAAATATGAAAATAATAATGTTTATATCTTTGAAACGAGAAACAAATTTCTAAGTGTTGTGTGACAATAATGCACCAATTTAACTATCCATCATGGCTTTCTAATGAGGTACCCCACTTAGCATGAAGGTGGTTCTTGGAAGTTGACTCAAAGTCAATGCTGGTGGTAAATGCATGAAAGGATGCAAAGAAAATTTAAAAGTCATTGTTTCAGCCAAGATTCAAAAAATCTTTCATAGAAAAATAGGCTTTGATATGAAATTTCTGCACATCAAAACGTAAAGCACAATTCACCAAGTAGATTCCACTAAAAATGTGCAATGATTGCAAGAAAATTCAGAGAGAGAAAATGGAGGCGCAAATGAATTCCAATTAGGGTGTATTTGGAGTCATTGGAAAGCTCTCAAAGAAAGAGTTACGATAGATGTCATATGAGAAGAGAGAATGAAGAAAAATAGAGGGTCTTACTCCTCTAAAGAAGAGAGACCTATATGTAAAGAAATAAGCGGACCCATATGAGAAGACCCAAAATGGGGCAATACGAACAAGGTTTAATAACCAAACTACCAGAGATAAATGCAAACAGATGTATCTATTCACAATAATATTCCTCAAACATTGATCATGGTAATTCTCAATCAGTTATCCCCTTATTTATTAAGCTGACATGGAAGCTGAAGACATGCAAGTTGTGTGTGCTAATTACAAGATTGAGGCTAATGAAAACTAAGTTTCAATATTTTCATAATGATTTACTTACACACGATGTGTTTTTGTGCTTGTAAAGATACGAAGAGACCCATGAGGCTCAATAAGATACTGATCATAGGTGGGACATTGACGGCCAATCCTCAAGCAAGAATGTAGATGCTTAAACATGGAAATACTTGTGTAGAGAGTGTCAAAAGATATCTCTCTAAAGCTCTTGATGAAGATGTTTACAAGATTCTTTGATGGTACAACATGTGGTGTCCTCATGAGCCTTATGAGGAGTATGTTGCGGACAAAGTGAGAGTCCACTTCAAGTATAATCTTGGTGATTTTTCTATGATTAACTCTCCACCTAAAATAAAGAATACATGAATTAAATTTCATCGCTAGCTAGTCTTATCTCATATTCTGCACACTTGATCAATTAATAGTCCTGTCTTAGTGGAATATATATATATATGGATATAATATCTACTACATACTTTGTCAATTGGTTTTCTTGCCAGTGCAAAATATTATGCAAATACGTATTTATTGCTTACTTCATTGATTTGTTGTCCTATATACTGCAAAGGATATTCTCTATATAAATCTGATATATTAATTAAAGATATTCAATATTTATATTTAATACAAAACTAAAACAATAAATCCATAATCTCATGCACTAGTTTTTGAATTACCTATAACATGCTTATTTGTTAAAATATGCTTCATTATTATGATCCTGAGTGA
This sequence comes from Lemna minuta, assembly GCA_024174645.1. Taxonomy (NCBI): domain Eukaryota; kingdom Viridiplantae; phylum Streptophyta; class Magnoliopsida; order Alismatales; family Araceae; genus Lemna; species Lemna minuta. The sequence continues at coordinate 6,816,762 of CM044120.1, read as the reverse complement.
TATCAGTACCAAATTATTATAATTATCAAGAGTCTTGTGCCATATTTGATTTAGTTTCTAATACTGTAAGACTAGATCTTCCCTCATTGAATCTTCAATCAATAAGATGGGAGAGATCAATCAAACTTTAAATTCATGAAAAGCACTTTTGTTACTTATCCTTAGACAAGTAATCATCCTAGAAAAGTAATAATAAAAGATAGCACTTTTGATACCTTATTTTAACAAAATTTTTTTCTCAAGTTTACAAGTAAAGAGGTGGCCGATAAAGAAAAAGCCCATAAAAAGACATATCCAAATCTAGACAAGGGTAGATGTCAAGATTTAAAAGGCCACAATCAATGATCATACATATGCAAAGATCAATATCAAGTCAAAGGTGAATAATCCGTAGAATCTCATTCCCTAGCATCCATTTATCTAAACTCATTTTCCATCATCCATGCTCTTTTGTAGAGATAATTTTCATTGATTAACAAATGTGAGAGAGAATAATGAGGCAAACTAATGTCTAGCTTCTCTATGGGGAAGGGAAAGATGCCTATGCCTTGGCAAATGTGTGATTGTATGCATGCGAATAAATTAAGTCAACTCAAGTACACTTGATGTGCATTCGTTTCATGCAATGCACGTGTGCACGATGGATTGGTCAACATGAAGATTTTATAGGTTAAAATTAATAAAAACAAAAAAAATGAAAACTAAAGGTAGGGCATCATTTCTTACCAATAAATAGAGAGAGGGGGAGGGGCGTGCCAATGTCATATGCGAGAGATATCATGCAGTAATTAAATATTATGTGGCCTATAAGCTAATCATACTTTCATGTATCTCATTTATATTAATTAAAATTAAATTTATTCATTGTCATTCTTGTGTGATGTTTGTAATAAATTCCATGAGCACATATAATGACTAAGTGAATTATGATGAGATCATAAGACATTATTTACTAGTCTTTAAACATATGTTCTAAACATTCCTATTCATGAGATATTCGAGAAGGACAATAAATTATCCAAAAAAGAATAACGCTATCTCATCTGACTCATATGATGACTATGGCTAATCTTGTAGCCATTGGTGTAGAGACACCAATGATAGATAGTGGGTGCTCTTTAGATAAAAAGTTCATTGATTTGATCTGTATGAATCCCTAAATGGTATTATACCTAACTATCAATCAGGTTTATTCATGTCATGATTGTGTATGTGGTCGTTTGAATTGAGACACCAATGATATCTTGTGGATGGATGACCATGTTTTGATTATGACTTACAAATCCCTAGTCATGGGATCTCTAAAATGTCATATATTGGATACAACATGAAGTCCTTGAAGATGATTGTGTCGTTAAGATGAGATCATTTGCCCTTGGAATATGAAGAGATTAACTCAAGAAATGAGATGTGATAATATCCTTGGCCAAGATATTAGAAATATCAAAAGACGAGTTCTCAATAATTTTCTCCACGCATCAGTACTAAATTGAGTGATCGATTAGGGTTTGACAGTTGACCATACCTTAAGTGATTTATAAGTCTCGTGCGAATAAAAGATTATACATATATGGTAAACGATGACGATAAGGTTTGATATGAGAGTTTTTATATACTCCATTTCTCATAGAGTATGTGGTGTAGCTTGGCAACCAATGGATTGACAGCTCGACGCGTCGATTGCGTTAATCCAATCCTTAATTAGTTATTCTACATGTTGATATAGATAATAACTAAAGGTTGAGAAATAAGATGTTATTGGGTCTATATAGTAATTAACTAGTGAGATATATGAACCTATATGGTCACTCACATAAGGTCTATGGATATTGGTTGATATACATAATTATAAAGGTTTTTATGAAAAATTCACATACCAAAATGTTTATAAGGAGGGAGAGAACGACCACAACACAAGGTGCCCTTGAAAGCCATATGAGAATTCTCTCATTTCTTCTCTTTCTCTCTTAGTGAAGAGCTTTGAAGAGGAGATCCAACCACCTAGCAATCTTGTGGATACTACTAGAAGATAGATGCTTGAGTAACTTCAATAACTCCTTCAAGTGAACCTTGTAAGTATGTTTTATCATACATACTTATCATCTATTCTTGGTGCCTTGGTGTTTTGAATATCTCTCATTCAATTTATTATGTCGCATTCGATGTTTAATTAAAAATTGGAAGGATTATCAACCTCAAATCCCAACAATAGTGTCCTCGTATAGCAAGGAGTAATGTGTGCATGGCAAAACCCTTGACATACTGATTTTTTGTAGTATTTGAAAATACACAAAATCAGCTCAAAACAAAACCAAAATGACTTTAAATTAAAATAAATCAAGTATAATTAGTTAGAATATGTCAAATCTATGAATAATTAGAGTTGACTTTTGAGAAGTTTTAGATCTTAATTAAATTGAACAATAAAATGTGGTAAGAATTTTGGAAAAAAAACTATAAAGTTAGAAATTATAAAGATAGAAATTTTCAAGGAATGAAAAATTATATAAATTAGAGTTAAATCCAAGGAAAAGACATAAGTTAGAATGTGAAAATTGTTAACAAGAAGAGAAAGAGTGACAACAAAACTTAAAAGTTTCATCTTCTACCATTCTAATATGAAATCTACCACTAAACAATAAAAATTTAATGAAAATAAACTTAAACTAACCCAAAATCACCAAGAAAAGGATCTAATTTAGTTTTGTCGATGTGTTTGTGGCAAAAATTCAGAATTCAAGCTATGAATTCTCAAGATTCTTTCGATGAAATCTTGATTTTAAATACTCAAAATTTGAGGAAACGAGTCTAGAACATTTTCTGAGATTTCAAGAAATAATTTTTAGAGATTTAGAGAATTTCCAAGAATGCCTTTATGGTTGAACAGGGAGAAAACTTATAGAGGGAGATTTTCGCCTAATCGTTGGATCATCTTCTTAAATATAATGGACAACCAGGATTCATTGATAACCGTCAAAAAGGTACGTTAAGTCATCTCCCTAAGATTGCAATCCAAACATCTTAATGAGGCCACATCACTCCGTGTACCTAAAACATTGCTTTGTTTTGCACGTAGGATCTTGATCCAATGCACAATAATGAGCTACATGTCCCGATGAGTCTGAAAGCTACATTGAATGATGGTTGTTGTAAATCCTTGATCAATGACCAAGATTTGTGGGCGACAAGATGACTCAATGGTCATTTGTGAGCTACCATGTCCGTTCCCTCCCCCACCATCACCATGTTTAATGTGAAGAACGATAGTCCATGTAATATCTCCAAATCCAACACTCCATATGCTGCCATAGCATATGAACATGACGAGAAACAAATAGTCTCACACAGAGTATACTTTATATTTTCTATATATATAAGTGATTTCAAATTGGCCTATAACGGCACTTAAACAAAACTCCCCTTAATCAAGCACTGCATAGGCACCACTTGTGCATTGCAAGCCACCTTGAGGGCTTTCATATGTTCCCACATAAATGTGCTTCACTACATGAGCTTTGACACACCAATCGCCTGTAGTAAACCTTATTTTTGTCTATTTTAACTTAAAAAAATAAATATCTAAAAAAACTTAGAAAATACATATATTTCAAAATACTAATGATTTGTAGTTTATTCTTTCGGTTAGAAATTGAATAGTCAATCATTGTTTATTTTAGTTAAAGGACTAACAAAATTTTAAATCTTTAACCGTAAAATTTACATAATTCACTTCAAAAAACAAGTAAATGATTTATTAAGCTTATTTTAAATAATTTCTCTTATTAATGTTTACGTGAATCTTAAAGTTTCTATAAGGTTATTGCTAAAAATATTTTATGGTTTGAAAAGTCAAACTTATAAATTGTATAAAAACAGCCTTACAATAATATATTTTGATCTTTTAAGATAATTGACAGAATTTATAAAAATGTATTCAAAATATAATTATATGAACTGTAAATGTATAAATTGGGCCTTCGCATGTAATGGTAATCATTTAATTACAAGCATATATTGCATGTTATTAGCCCCTTGCCTGCAAAGCCTCACAAGCAAGACCGCATACATTTGTCATGTGTCATGCTCATGTATGCATCTTGAGAGGTACATCTACAATATCTTTCGTCCTACAAACTACAAAGAAAATTTTATGAAGGATTCTAACCATATTTTTGAAGACTCATCCATGATGGAAACTAAGCTTCACTTTTTCTTCAGCCAAATTAGGCGCAGAATGACTATCACTCAATTTCAGACTCATTCTCCGAGTCCAAATACATCTCAATTGCTCTATCGTCCTCCTCCACAAATTCTCCTTCTCCTTCTTCCTCGCGTCGTCTCCTCTCGTCTTCCTTTGCCATTTTTGCAGCAGCCAATGCAACAGCTTCCTCCAACCTTGCGCTTGCAGCGTCCCAAGAGATGAGCTTATCCAAGAAGATAGAGACAAAATCTGCCCTACGATTCTGAAATTTTGATGTTTTTAACAGAAGAATCTTAAAGTGAAGACATTATTCAGCTTCATGGGAAAGCAACCTCACCTCATAATCCAAATAATATGCATGCTGAAAATCCGCGAAGAAATCCCAAAATCGTGAATATTGGATAAAATTCAAGAAGACACAAGAACAGGAAATTGAGTTAGCATTACCTCCCATACGTCAACAACCAGAAGAGGCTGCAACAAGAATGAATACGACATCAAAACCCTAGATAATGGATATGGAAGAAAAGTGGCAGGCAGATAATGAAATATTTGCCCTTTTTAATAAAAGCCTAGAAGATGAAGAAAACTCATGAAATGATATGGATGTGACTCACATGATAGTCCCAAACCAGTGGACTAACAGCGTTGGGAGACTTCTGAATAACAAGTTTATGATCTCTATCTGAAGGGTGAGGATTGACGGCATTTCCAACATCAAGTGTGTTTGCCTTATCTGAAAAAAAAAAATACTAGAAACATTTCTTACGCAAGCAACCAGATCATATGCAAGTGGAATGAAAAATGTTCAACAGAAATTTTACCCACATGCGAGCCAAGCCCATCCTGATCCAAATTGAGTAAGCGCAGCTTGTTTAAACTCATGAATCATACTTTCCAGAGACCCAAAATCTCTCTCGATCAACTCCAATAGCATTCCTTCTGGCTTTCCTCCACCCCCTGGTTTCATTGAACTCCAGAAAAACTCATGATTCCATATCTGCATCAAGCATTGTATCAGATTAAAGATAAACGTTAAACATTGTAAAATGATAACATACCTGAGCAGCATTATTAAACGTAGAGAGAAGATTCCCTTTGTTGTAAGATTTCAGCACAATTTCTTCGAGAAGTGAGTCATCCAAATCTGTTCCGGATATCTGACGGTTGAGATTATCAACGTAGCCCCTTTGATGCTTGCCCCAGTGATATTCCAGCGTTTCCCTGCTCAGGTAGGGCTCCAGGGCATTCTATGTAGGAAAAAAACATTTTAAAGAACGTTTAACGGTGGTACCTATCCATCAGTCCATCGTTATCGGTCTATCTATCTATCTCTATTATATTCTCTCTCTCAATCTCCATCTCTTTCTCACTTATAGTCTCTATCTCTCACTCCTCTCACTTCCAATCTCTCTTTCTCTCTCTCCTCTCTCCCCCTATCTCTCTCACTTCTTATCTCTATTTCTCTCTCCTCTCTCTCCCTATCTCTCTTACTTCCTATCAATATCTCTTTCATCCTATATCTATCTTTTTTCTCTCTCTCCCTACCTCTAATTCCATCTATGTCTATCCCTATCCCTATCTCCATCTCTCACCACTCTCCTAATCTCTATCTCTCTCTTCGCTCACTTCCAATCTCTGTTTCTCACTCCTTGTATCAATCTCTCTCTCCTCTCTCTTAATCTCTTCTCTCACTCTGCCTATCTCTCTCTCCACTGTCTCCCCATTTCTATCTCTCTTTCTATCAAGCTATTTATCACAAAAATGTGAAACATACCAGAGAGTAAGGAGGAGGCTTCAGCTCCAGTTGAGCGGTTACACGGTGCCGAAATCTCGTAACCTGACCCCAATCAGCCAGATTTTGAACAGTTTTGAGCACGAGAGCGAATGAGAAAAAAAAATTGAGATTTGGCAAAGGGACAACCTTGGGACTTGGGCGGAACACGGTTTTACTGCCTTGAAATGAAGTTGCGGATGATGTAGAGGCGAGAGCTGCCGCAGACAACACCATCTCTCCCTAGATTTTTTCTCTCTAGCTGTCTCTCTAGCGCTAGCTCTATCTCTAACCTTTTGCCAGTTGGGGGATGGGGGAGCTTCAGGGTTTAATGTTTTAAGCGGTCTAGGCTTTGCTTGAACCGTAAATTATCTGAACCGGCCGGTTCATGGTTTGGATAATGGTGCAGCATTTCATTGTTTTACTCGTTACATTTCCCAATCTCTCCTCTCTCTCTAAAGGGAAAGAGAAAGGGAAAGGGAAAGGGAAAGAGAGGTTCAATTTTTTTAAAAATTACCCATACACCAAACAGGGTTTTCTGGACACAAACTATGATTAGAGGTCTAGTTAGCTTCTATTTCTTAACTTTTTTGCATTGATGTTATTCAAGAAATTGACAATCTTGTGATAGAATTTTACAAATCTGACTGATCACAACATTTAGTCAATCTGATCACTAACCCAATGTATGTTCAAGGTACAAATAAATTTCTTTTATTAGGGGTATTTAATGATTGAAATGAGCGAATAATTTCTATTAGCGTTGCCATTTTATATATTTTGAACTTCAACAAGGTCCAAGTTAAATGAGATGTGAAATGCCAACATAGATCTAAAATCTTCTCATATAGAATTTATTACTGATTAAAGAATCAGCTCGGTAGAGAATCCTAACTATTATTTATTTCTTATAATTTTTTGCACATACTTGTTCTCACTACTTAATCATCATCGTCATCATCAACATCATCATCATCTTCTTCTGTATGATCAACATCTTTTACCACTTAAAGGTTCTTATACTACTTCCTCTTCATCTTAGTCTTCATGAAAAAATGGTCTATTCTATGATACTATGTTATTCAGGTCATAAAAATGGGCTAGCTTAAATTCTCTTTTCTTACGATTTGCAGCTTGATAAGCTCTTAAAATTTTGATCAAAATGTCGAACACAACGAAACATATGGAATCAAACATTTAAAGTATTGAGGCTCTAAGAAATGATGATCTTATCATCTAGTATAGATTAAAATCCATATTCATTTGGTTCATTAAGGTAGTCCTTGAAGCTATTCTAGCGTCCAATCTCTAGTAGCATCCACAAGATCATTAGACAGCTTGATCTCTGACGTGTCGTTTTTGTGCGTCGTTAAAACACAAATACGATGGTCAAACAAAATTTATAAAACCGAACTCACAAAGACAAGATAGAATAATCAAGTACTGGGTAAGTATCGGGTCGATCCACAGAGAGCAGGGTTGACTTTAATCGCAGAGTTGACTTGGTCAAACTTAGGTTTAAAATGAGTTTTAAATAAGAGAAAATAAGATTTAAGATATGCAAATGATATAAATAAGCTAAATAAGAAGTTTTAAGATTTGAAATCTCGGATTTGACAGAGAAAAGTCAAAAGTCAAAGTCAAAGCGTTGACTTTGACCAGCAATAGATGTTCTGCAAAATCAGAGAATCAAACAGAGTCAGAAGATTACGAAAATTATATATTTGGAAACTAGAGAGAAAATGGAATTTATTGATATAAGTTTTGTAATTTTTGGATAAGAAATGGATTTATTATGAATTATTGAAAATCAATGATCAGAAAATCCCCGAAATGAACACCTCAGAGGAAATCTTCAAATTGAATGACCAAATGAAATCCAAATCTTGCAATTTATATGTCAATAGAAAGCTAAGAACCAAAGGAATCCAACAAGACCGAAATTATCAAATTCTGATTTGCCAATTAAAAGTAATTGACCCCTAAAGTCAACGCTTGACTTCTGATTAAAGATGAACAGTCCGTGGTCAAACGTTAAATTGAAGGGGCAAATGAACTCAGAATTTGATGAAATTTCTATCCACGGAAAGCTGATGAAAAGGAATCCAATGAAACCAAAATCAAGTGATTTGGAATTATAATCAGAGAGATATCCTATTTTCAAAATCAGCGACTTTTCGGATCGAAATTTGGGGAAAATGAAGAACACTATGAACTAATTTGCAAAATTAAACTTCTAAATCTAATAAAAACTCAAATTACCTCTTGATAATCGATCGAATCTCACTACTAACCCGATTGCCACGAGAATTAAGCTCCAATTTGCGCGAATTGGAGTGAATTTGCTCGGATCCTTTCTCACGGACTTTCGGAATTCAAGGGGAAAATTCGATGAAATCAAGGAGGAATTCGCGATCAATCCCGCTCCAATCCCTTCGGAATCGAGTCTAAACGCGGGGGAATCACGATGAACTTAAGATTTTCCTCGAAATTCGCTTAATTCCTTCACGAATCAATCAAAAGTTGAAGAACAAGAGAAGGAGTACATGAGTTTTTAAAGAGGGAAATTGGCCCGAAATCGTGGGCTGTAGAGGCGGTCGTGGGAGCGGTTTTCAAGCTTCATGGAGGCGATTCTATGGGCATGGGTCGTGGCTTCAAATCCGCGATGAATCGGCTTGATTTCAGCTCCAATTTCGCTTCACTTGTCCCACGATTTTCGCCACGATCGCGCCACGATTAGGCCGCGATCGGGCGTCAATCAAGCTGCTCCAGCTTCGTCGATCGCTTGCCGATCAATGGAGGACGATTCCGCTCCGATCCCGCGCCATCTTCTCCTCGATCGCGGCTCGATCGCGCCGCGATCGTGGAGTTCTTCCACGATCGTCCATCGCCGTCGGATTGGGAATTGAACGCTCCGAGATTCCCGCGAAGAGAGAGAAAATAAGATCTTCATCGTAGCCGTCGGATCGCGATCGAGAGATAAAAACCCTCGCTAGCCGTCCATCTCGACGAAGATCGGACGCTTCTCGCTCTTCCACGTGGCGTCGAGTAAGAAAAAGACACTGTTAAAAATAAAAATCATATATTAAATGCAGGTATCGATGGCGTGTACGCGTCATCAAATTCGCTTTAGCGAATCCGGAGCGGCCACGTCAAGATGCACAGATGAAACCGCGTTGCATTTAATGCACGCGGTTTCGTGCATTTAATGCAGCCGACTGAGATTGCGGCTCATTTAATGCGTCACAGGAGCTTTGACTGGCGGATTTTGTTTTATTAGGCGCCGAAAACTTCTCTTCTTTCTCATTCGTCCACGTCGCTTCGATTCCTAAAAAAAATAATATAAAGGATTTGTCTTATTAGGCGGCGAAAAAGAGCTCCTTTTTTTTAATTGGCCGCCGCCCTTCCTGACTGACATGTCTCGGGATGTCAATCAGGAAGAAACCGCGTGCCATCATTATGCTGACGTCATTATCGAATGACGCATGTATCGATTTAACACTTGATCTCCGCCGTTCTTACCGAATCCAACTGTCCTTGTGCGTCCACGTGGCCTGCAAAAAATAAAGAAAGAACCGTGTGGGAACATAGTCCCACACGGAAGAAATAAACTATTTTTGCCCCTATAAATTAGGGGGCGGCATTACGCTTAATGCGTTACCGCCCCTAAAATCTAACTAGGGCCCACTAACCCGTGGGCCCTCCACATGCAACCCCCCTGCCGCCACGTGGCGCCCCACATGGGCGCCCACGTGGACCGTCCGTGTGGCCTCCTGCCACGCGTCAGCGCCACCTGCGCCACGCGCGGGCCACACGCGCCCTGCCACGTGGCCTCAGCGCCACGTCGTAACGGCGCGGTGGACCCCGCGCGCCACGTCAGCCCGTCGCCTGGGCCCGGTCGCCACGTCAGCTCCGCGGTAAGCCTACCCCCTTTTTCTACTTTTTTTTAATAGAAAAAATACTCAAAAATTCAATTAAAAATCAAATAAAAATCGGAGAAAATAGTATAAAAATTCAGAAATTCATATTTCTCAAAATACAACTCCTTTTTGATCGAAATTTTCTCCATTGGATCACAAATTCTTTTCTTTTTAATATCATGTCATTTAAAATATGTTTTCAAGAAAGAAATAAGGATGAATTAAAATTTCATTAAATAAGTTCTAATTAAACATTGTAAATCATAAATTCATCATAAAATCATCCTTCCAAACATTTACTAAAGTCAAAACTCATTTAATCACTGAGATTAACTTCTATTAATCTAAACAAAAGATTAATCATATCTTAAGCATGAAATTATCTCTAATTTATGCATAAATATCAACTTTAGTGAAATGACATGCCAATGGAGAAAATTCCTAAAAAGTATGATAACATGCATCATATTCACATAAAATAAGCATGAATATGAGTTAATTAAGGTAAGAATTCAGGTTATAAATGCATGTTATCAATCTCCTCTTCAACGCTTTTCATCAAGAGATAAAGAGAAAAAAAGGAGAAAGTTCACTCAAGGCTTGCATGGAGACCTTGAGTTGTAGTCATTCTCTCCCTATTTATAGAAATTAGGTAAACAAAATTTTCACATAATATTTGTCATAATTACATTTCTATCAACCAATATACATGACCTTCTATATATGATCGACTAGGTTCATATATCTCACTAGTTAATAAATTGATAGACCCAATAAAGCTTATTAGTCAATGTTATTATTTATGTCATCATATAGATTAACTAATCAATGACTGATTTAACCCAGTTGAAAGGTTGAGTTGTTAGCCAATTGGGTGCCAAGCTGCACCATGTGCTTTATGAGATATAAAGTATATGAAAATTTTAATATCGAACGTTATCTTCATCTGTAGTCGTGTATGTATAATCCTTTGTCCACACCAGACTCATAATTGACTTAAGGTATGATCAATTGTCAAACCCCAATCAATCACTCAATTTAGTATTGATACATAGAGGAAATCATCAAGAACATCTCCTCAGATATTTCTAGTGTCGTGGCTAATGATTTCAATACACCTCATTCCTTGAGTCAATATCCTCAAATACAAAGGGTAGACAATCTCATCTTGACCACATAATCACCTTTGAGGATTTTGTGACATCTCCAATATATGAAATTTTGGAGATCTCATGGCTAGATATTTTTAAATCACAATCAAAACATGATCATCTATTTACAAGATGTCTTTTGTGTCTCAAGTCAAAGGACCACATATATAATTATGACATGAATCAACTTCATGGATTTTAAGGTATAATATCATTCAAGGATTCATATAGATCAATTCAGTGAACTCTTTCTTCAAATAGCACCCAATATCTATCATTCATGTCTCCATACTGGTAGCAATAACATTAACAATATTCTTCTAACGAGTTAGATCAAGTAGTACTTCTCTTTTTGGATAATTTGATGTCTTTCTTAAGTATCCCTCAAATAGGAATGTTTAGAAATATGTTTAAAGATGTGTAATTATTATATTGTGATCTCATTATAACTCACTTAGTCATTAAACATACTCATGAACTTCATTAGAAACATCATACATGAATAACAATGAATTAATTTTCTTTTAATGAATATAAACGAGATATATAGAAGTGTGATTGACTTGTAAGCCAAATAATATCTAATAACATACAACTTATAGTAGAAATTACACAATTATGTATATAATTTTAGGCATCAAATATTTCATTCTTATACTTAACATACTTTGAGTGCATATTCATCCTTTTATACAATTTATATAAAAAATCTCAAATTTTTTTTTAAGGGATAATAATGTATAAATCAAAGATGAATTTATAAAATAGATTATCCCCATTTATATTTGAGATTTTACTTGAGTTTTTAGTACAAATAATATGAGAAATTTTTTTTATATATATTCATCTAATTTCTAATTTTATTTTTCAAAGAAGATGAGTGTATTTATGAGCTAGGAATTTATTCTCTTGTTATTCTTTAAATTAAAATTCACAGAATGATAGATTATTTAATTTGTGATTAAAAAAATTGGATTAAAAAGGAGTTGTATTTTAAATGTTATCGATTTTCTAATTTTTAGGAATTTTCTATAAAAGAAATTTGAATTTTTTAAAAAAAATTTGAATTTATTTTAATTAGAAATATTAGAAAATAAGTTGTAAATTTGACGCTAACATGGCATGCGCGCTTGCGTGTCATCACGTAGCAACATGTGCATGTGCCACATGGCCCACGTGTAGCACACACATGACACATGTTAAGGGAAATGAAATTAAAGCTTAATGCCCTTAATGGGTTGATTTACTTAAACCAACTGTCAAGATTTTTATGGATACATTTTTTGTGATTATGTCCATGTGGGACTATGTTTTTTATTCTTATTTTATGTAGGTGACATGGTGATTGCAGAGGCGTTGGATCATAGCATTGCAATGGATCTAATCGTAGCCTTTCACTTTCACTTAAGTGAAGGGGATAGGTGGCAAAACATGATTGGACATCAATTCTTTTTTATAATCGTGACAAATCTAGACCATTTGATCAAGGAGTTCTAAAGCTCCAGATTTTTTTGGGGCCAATGGACTCTACGAGACACGCGGCGGCAGCTCAGGCGTTTGATGAAGATCAAACAACTGTAGTTACACAACATTTAAACTTCACCCGATGACACGTCAAAATCTATGTGCTCAATCATAGATCCAACAGTTGGGAGTTAAATATGACGATTCGATTTCCTTCATTCAATAATAACCGTTGATCAAGTCTGAGGAGATGATCTGATGGCTGATAACATGCTCAATTAACATGATAAAACATGATTATTGATACATATTAAGGAATAAATGATTTCATTTCTATGCATGTTATCATATTTATGTGTATTTTTCTATCATTCTATGAAAAAGTCATTATAATCTCAAAAATACTTTAAATTAGGGTTAAATATGATGATTTAAAGATAAATAAATTAATAAACCATCTTTACTTGAGATTATAGATGTTTTTAGAGTTAAAATAATGAGAGGAATATTTTTAAAACATTTATTTATATTTTCTTAAGAGCAAAACACTTAAGGAATAAATATATTTTGGAAATAAAAATTAAAACTCTCATTATTTATCAAGTTTTACCTTTTAGAATGATAGATAATTAAAATTTAGATCAAATGAAAGAAATTTAGATTAATTTGGAGTTATATTTTCGAAAGTTATGAATGTTCTTATTTTTAGGGATTTTTTTCGGATTTTTCTAAATTAATTTTGCGATTTTCAATGTCAAAAAAATAATTAAAAAAAAAGAGGAAAAGGGGGGAATTTTTGTGCGAGACCCACGTGGATGCGACGTGGCATGCAAGGCGACATGGCAGCGCCTCGCGGGCCCACGCGGCGCAATGTGACGTGTATATAATATATAATTTATTACTTAGGGTTATAATACATATAAGCATTCCGTATTCGGAACTCGCTAACCCTTCATTATCATCGCATCTTATAAACCACTTCCTCTTCCTTAATTTTCTACATGTGGGACTAAGTTCCACACATCAATTTTGAGTGCAGGTGACGTGGCCGAATGAGGAGCATCGGATCAAGGGCTCACCAATTAGCGCGAGTAGATCGTGTGGACTCGTGGTCCACCGGATAACCATCAAGCGCCCGTGTCTTAAATGAATCGTTATAACTGTTCAGATTTAACGCGCTGGAGTACATCCGGAGCGTCGGATCACGATCCAACGGCAACGATGTTATAACGCATCTCATCGGACTTCATCAGAGCGCTCCATCCACGATCCAACGGCTGCGACTATTTTAAAACGGTCCACGATGGACTGTTTCATCGTAACCATCGATCGTTTCGATCGGACGGTTACACCCAAATACCCTATAAAACGAGGTGTTCCTCCGATTTGTAAAGCATTCGAGTTAGAAATCAATCCAATTGATCTGTTTAGACACCTCCCTTCTCGAATCTCTCGGTTCCATCCTCTTCTACACCCATTTCTACGTCCATAGAGGGCTTGAAATCGAGATTTGGTTGAGTGGAGAAGGAGAAATCGATGCTTGAATCTTCACATTGCGTTTTTCTTCGGATTTTTGATTAACAACAATTAATCGAGCTAATCCAAGCGCAATTTGGGATTAGTGGAAGCGGTTTTTGCTAATCTATCATCCATTTTCGTTTAATTTCAATTTAGATTAGGATTTAAAGTTTAATTTCGTTTAATTTTCATTAAAATTGTGATTTACACGTTCGGAAATTTCTCTCCACTTCGATCTTCAATTTCTCCGCGAAATCAAGATCAATTTTAATGATTTTTGATTCCGTGGATACGATTTGAAGTTCTCTTTAATAAATTACCATTTTTCCCCAATTTCTACCACCGATTCATCATCCGATTAGATCAATTTCGAAGAAAACATCATAAATTTTCTTATTTCCCTGTGGATTCGACCCTTATTTACCATTATGCCCCTCAATTCGAGTTAATTTCATCAAATTGGTAAGTTTGGAATTATTTTTGACACGAGACCGTGTGAAATCAACGACCTCGGGGTTTCGTCTCGTCAATGGCCATGCCCAAATTAAGTTTTATTTATACTATCTCTCTCTCTCTAATGGCGTATGCATTCTTGGATTTGTGATTGATCGAACTTTTTGGACAACATAATCCTTGAATCTGTCATTTCAATCCTCTTCTAGACTGAATTACATTCTAAGGAGTACTTGAAATCAATATTTTATCGAGGGTGGAGGACGAATTCACCGCTTGAACTCTGAATTTCTATTTTTTGAAATATAGAATGAAAAACCTTGATTTGGCTATTAATTGAATCATTTCGAGCACAATTTCATGTTCAATTATGTGCATTTTCACGTGATCCTTTGTCCTAAATCATTAGATTTTAATTTCAATTTGTTGATTAGGTTAATTTTACACAATTTTATCAATTCCTCTCCCTTCGTGAATAATTTTTCTATCCTAACTTTGCTCTTTGATTTCTCTGCAAATACAAGTCCAAATTGAGTGATTTTTAATTTCATGGACTTGTCTTTGAGTCTTCTTTCTAAAAAAGATTTTTAAATTTCTTACCTCAATTCATTGTCCAATTTGATCAAATTTGAAGATATCTTGAAAGTTTCCCCTAATTCTCTTAGATTCGACCCTTACTCACCATTATGATAATTAATTCTTAATCCAATCCTTAATTGTGTGAGTTTGGAATATATTTTTGCGTTTGGATGTATCTTTTCAAAAATTGCATGGCCATACTCATAAATATTAATCATCTTTAATCTATTATAAACATCCTAGCCTCTTTAGGGGTTCCCTTTTATCTAGTTCCCATATGTTTAATCCCTTTTCTTTTGTATTTGGAAACTATTTATGTGAATAATTATATTTTTAATCTAACTTATAATTCAATGCAAATCATATATCATGCCTAATCCAATAAAAATTTGTCTTTTTTTCATTTTTATACGCTTGAATATTTACAATTACCACAGCATAAAATTGACTCATATAGGAACACCATCACCTCTCTAGGAATAAAAAATCTTATTTACAACCTTGGCCTAATCCAACACATAAAATTTATATGTTTCATGGTTTTCTTAGGGTATCAAGAGTATAAATATAACCTATGACTTTGCTCATAGTTGTTGATGCGTTGATTGGACAAACGTTGGTTTGCTAATCATCACATAAAATCTTATGGCGCATATGTGACATATATTTGTTATTGATCAATAATTATAAGAAAGTATAGCCATTTATAAACTATGAGAAAGCTAGAAAAAATGTCCAACACATAAGCAAATTTTGGTTTGTGAATCTTGGCATCACTATGATTGGATCTTTCACCTTGAATGAGAGGAAAGGTAACCTCATCATTGGGATCTCAAACTAAATCTAAGGATGAAATTAATTCACTTTAAAGTATAAGAATTTCTAAGATAAAATTTTGATGTTAGTCATTGAATAAAGGAGGCAAATCACAATGATGTTTATCCTTTCTGAATCTGAACCTTTTCTAAAATTTATGAGAATCATATCAATTTATACATTGATTAAATATATGATATATTTCATTATTCTTAATATAAATTAAGAATAAATTTTTTCCATCCCATTATATTGACCTTTTGATTAATGTTATATCTACCTTAGATTATGTTAATATTTGTAATATTATTCAAATCTTGATTGACTTGTCATTGAATTAGGCTAAGTCAAAACTTATAATAAATTAAACATTGCATATATTATGTTGACTGTTAAACCTCTTGAATGACACATGATTGAGCACGACATGATTAAATTAAGATATACGAGACATTAAAGGTGATATCAAGTTTAGATTAAAATATTTATTTTCTTTTGAGTCTTTATTATTCACTATTCAGCATGATAACAAAGAAATTTGATTCTTATAAAATCCTCTCTATGTGATTGAATAACCATTATTATTCTAAATTCAACTTATTATAATCCTCTCACTCATATTATCATCAAAGGTTGGAAAGGAAGCACTAACTAATATAATAGAAAGAGAATAGCACATGTGTTTATATAGAGAAGGAGAATGAAAGACAGTAGGAAGATGAGCCCTTAGTGGGCAATACTCCAACACTTACTCTTAATCTAGAGTCTATAGTTCCAATGTTCCTAGACCGGCACCCCCAAGGATTCACGTGGTATTTTAGTGAGGCTATTGGTGAAGATTTCTACAAGATGTTCTAATGATGACACATGAGGTGTTGTTGTAACCCTCTTTAACACCTTGTTGCAAATAAAGAAGCAATCGATCTCAATGTGTTTTGTGTGCTCGCAAAAGGCAAGATTCCTATAAATGAAGACAGTGGCCTGATTATCACAGCTGGTGATTGATCGTCCCAATGACAATATTGAATGGAAATATTGAGGCAAATAGCAATGCTAATATCACCATCTATACTATGGATATCAAGACGTGTCTGATATTCGATATCCATTGTGGATATCAAATACGGGATATAGGACTTTATCATCTAGTATCCAATTCAAACTCGATATCCGTCATCCACATACATCTATTTTATTGGATGAGTGATGATGTGTATTAGATGTGGATACACAATATCCACATCTGATATTGTAAATAACTAATTAATTAAATAATATATTAATAATTTTATAAATAAACTATAAAAGAATAAATCAAAACCTAGTTAAAAACCTCAAACTTTATTCTTAAAGTCTAATTAACTAATGAGTATTAATTAAATAAATAATAAGTAATAATTAAAACTAAAAAATAAAATCACAAGATGACCTTATCTCTTTGATGGTCAAGTTTTTCAATTGTCATTACACTCAGATTTTCTTTGTAACTTTCAAAGCCTCAAGTTCAACACTCCCCGCTATCACCAAATCATTGATCGTCCCCACTCGCTGGCATCCCCACTAGATAGTCGTCAGTTTCCGTCACCACCACCTGCCACTTGTCACTATCCAAAAATCAGAAAATCAGAAAATTTTCCAAAAATCAAAAAAATTGATTTGAATCAACAACCACGAAGCACGCATTATTAAGATCATAGCACACCATTAAAATGAAAGTACCAAAAAGGGGTTTGGAGGAGAGCATTCAGCTTCCAATCAAGTGGAATCATGCTTTACTTTGAATGCCTAAATATTTTCAATCATTGTCCAACAAGACAGTGATAGTCTCGATCTTGATGAAAGAGAGAGGTTGTTGAGAGGAGGAATGATTGTCGTTGATTTAGGTTTTTTTTGTGTCTTTGAGGGAGAGAGTGATCCCTAGTGAGAGTCAGAGAGCTGCTCAAGAGAGATGAGTGAGGGTGGGGGGAGGGGGTAAGATTTATTACTTGACTTAGTTTGATTTTAAAAATCAAACGTGAAAAAAAAGTAAAAGGTGACCTTTATTTTTCAGGGTAAGAAGGGGTAGAGAAATGTCTCGAGCCAATGTCTGAGTACTCCGAGCCGTGTATTGTAAATGATCCTAACCCTCCCGGAGCGAGAGCCCCCTTAGAGGCAAGTGTTTTCGGTGAGCCATATACAATGTTATGATAACATGCATTAAGATGATACAGTTCATGCATTTGATGGGATAATTAAGCATAATTTGTAATTATACATGCATGTTATCACCCACCAGACTAAAAATGCTTTTTACCGACAATGATATTAAGTTTTTCTAACCTTATCTACGCACATTCTACATTGACCTTGGCTCCTCCATCAAACCACTTGACCCTACACCACATAGAAGAAAATTTGTTGAGTGAAAACATTGAGTCCTTCTTGACATAGCATGCACAATGCTCATTGAAATGAATGTCCCTCATCATTTTTGGTTTGATTCTCTTCTTGTCACCACCTATCTCTGTAACCCCCTTCCTTCATCTCCTCTTCTTGTCACCACCTTCCCTCTTGTCACCACCTATCTCTTATTGTCTTCTTGTAACCACCTTCCTTCTTGTCACCCCTTCCTTCTCTTCTTATCACCACCTATCTCTGTAACCCCCTTCCTTTGTCTCCTCTTGAGAGTGTCTTTCCTATTTTTTTCCTCTCCCAAATTCACATTGTTTATTGTCCCTTCACATGCCTTTGGGTCCATTGCCTTCACTCATGATCCTCCATCTTCTCCTTCAATACTCACTCCCCATGCTATCAAGGGGGTGTTTGAAGGACTCAAAAAGGTTACCATGAATGCATCTCATGTCAAAATTCTGCATCTCCTCATTTGATGTCCCCTTTCTTGAAGGCACTCCATTTATTCTATGACTCTATACACCTATTGTATGCCTTCGGCTTCTCCACCTCCATCCTCAATGCTCTCTCTTCCTTCACCACCCGTCCTTTGCTAGCACCATTATCATCAAGTCTCTCCACCTCTAACCCTACCTATAGAACAATAAGTCCATCTTTTCCACCTCCTGCCCTCTTGAACTTCATTCTCTCCATAAGTCAACTCTAGTGTACACAATGACCTCAATATTGCAATCACTCTTTGAAAAGGTACACACTATTATATGCATTATCCCATTTCCCACTTTTGTGTCCTATGATTTCTCACACCCAACCTTTTGTGACTGGCCTTGGTTGTCATGTCCAAATCATTGGCTCAAATATATGTTGAAGCTTAGCTAAATATCAGCATGGAAGTCTGCCATGGATTTGAAAATTCATGCTTATGTGGATTATGGCACATTTGAGCTCATACCTCAACCTGATAATGCCAATGTTGTAATGTGAAAATGGTATTTACCCTCAAGTATAACTTAGATGACTCTATTGTTTTCCCTAAAGCATAAATAATCACTAGTAGCTTCAAGCAAGCTATTGAAAATATTTGCTAATTATTACATTAATATCATGTTATATCACAATTTTAAATGATTATTCTTATTTTTATAAATATATTCCAATTATTTATATTTTATTAGATTCATGGGAATTTCTCAAATTCAAGTTAATTAATAATAGAGCCTTCTACCCTAGCAGCTAGAGGTCCCTTCCTCAAATTGTTAATTTATTTAAATGATTTTTTTTATTTTTGATTTTATTAATTTTGAAAATTTATTTCTTATTTTTTATGGATTTTGAGTCTCAAGCCGCATGGCACAATCTCGAGCATCCATTTTGATGGCATTGATCATTGGTTGTCGCCAATGACTACCATAATCTTTATTTAATTATCTTTTTCACTCTTTGGATTTGACACAGATTTCAAGGAGATCTGGTGACCAATGAGAAAATTCCAAGAATTTTTTTTTGTCGCCACAAACATGGTGGGTCTTGATTGGCGCCACAAAGGTAAAAAAAGGAACCTTCTTTTTTATTATATTTTTTTACTTTTGTCAATTTTAAAATTCAGAGATAAAATTGCCTTTTTGTATTTTAGAGACATCATGCAGCACTGGCTTCAACGCCAATCATTGTGCATTTTTTGGATCTATCAACGGCATGGAAAATAAGGTCCAATTGAGGCTAATGAGGAGAAAGAGAGAAAGTAATGTCCAAAAATGCTCCATCTTTTCATCTCGATATCTAACAACATAGAATGATTTTCTGGGGTAGATTTTGTCTTTTCATCCTCTATCCACCCATATCCTCTAAGTATTAGGAGCTAGAGCAAAGGGTTTCTTATGATTACGAGTCTACCTCTACGATTGTCTAGTTAAGGAAAGGAGGCATTTGACGTTCATCATTTGTGTTTGAAACATCATTTAGAGTAAGTTTCTTCCTTTTTCTCTTCATTCTTCATGTTTGATTCAAGAGGCACATCATGGGAAATATGTACCGGCTCTTGGACAAACGTCAAAATAGGAAGGACACTAGATCAAGAATTCAATCTCACAACAATTCAACATAATTAAACTAGGATATTTTATTGATCTTAACAATTTATTCTCAAATCATAAATCTCTAAGACATCATTTTCCTTTATAAAAATGAATATTCTTAACTTTGAAAGAGGATTTGGGTATTTTAGATATTTGCATTACTTTATACTCATTAACCTCATTTACTTTCTCCATCAAAACCTTCATTTTTTCATGAATTAATACTCGAATCTAATAATCTTCCTTTAATGGTTTGACTCCTTATTCACACTACATGTGGTCATTTGTGATTAGGTGAAATCCTAAAAATATTATTGCATGCCTAATTGACCAAAAAGAAAAATTTAAAATACCAAATTCGAATTTTGACTCCCAATATTGATTAAAAGAAGACTCACTCTTGTGGTTTGGTTACACTCACTACATGTTCTTCTTTCTTTGGAAGTTCATCACACATGGACTCTTCATTGGATGGAAATCACTTATGCATTCCTATTTTGTGATTTGGATGAATTTCTGTTTATGGAGCAACCTCTTGGGTAACTTTTTGGGTGTGTTTACTTTGTCATGACATCCATAGACTTGACTAAAGTCCTTGTGATTGGTGTGTGACGTTTAACCAAATTCTCTATTCTCATGAGTTCTATCCTTGCTTTGTTGATCCCAAGCTCATGTGGAAAACCACATTTAGGGATATTTTGATACTTATATATTTTTTTGAAGATATTCTCTTTACTAGGAGTGATGAAGCATCTATATCTTTCACCAAAGTATGCCTTCACCAGAACTTTGTCATGCGCAATATGGGGACACTAGGCTACTTTCTTGGGATCAAGTTTGCTTATCAGGCAAGTAACTTGCTCTCTCTAAGAGGAAATATGTCCTTGATCTAGTCCAAGAAACTAGAATTCTTTGATGCAAGTAGGAGTCATCATTTATGGATTGGCTACTAAGATTTTGGGAAGATGACTCACCCTTTTTGGATGACGATCATCGATGTAAGAAATCAATGGGAAAGTAGATCTATTGTATGGTTATGTAATCAGATATTATCTATGTTATTGGTGTTTTCAGCCAATTTATGCAAGTACCTCATCAAGTGAACTTGGAAGGGGCCCTAAGTTTTCTTGTGTATATTTAACATCCCAAGGGAAGTGGCTGACCTGAAAACGGCTTGGTCATCTTCATGTTGAGGCTTACTTCAATGTCGGGTACATTGGGGATAACGATGTGTTCTCTGCATTTACCCCTTTCTATCACTATGAAAACCAGTTTTATGGGCTGACCTATAAAACTTTGGGCAATTTTAAGTATAATGCTGCAAAGTTTGGCAATATAACACTCATAAAACATTTCCTTCCAAATGAAGAAGGGAGAGGGTTATTTCTAAAATTAATCATGACTTCTTTAGAGATGATTCTGATTGGAGAGACAGCGAGGAAAGAAAAGCACTAAAGCTTCTTAGAGATAACTTTGAGTTCGCAGCTCCTAGATAACACTCTTGAGGATATGATGTTGAAGGAAATGCAGATCAATTGAAGACCTCATCAGTAGGTCAGAAATCAGTGCAAAACCTTGTGGGGTTATTACATTATATAGTTTTATCTTATAATCATCTAGGTTTTTATCTCATGAAAGTTTTACATCTCTCTCAAAATACTCCAATTGAAAACTTTCCCATGAAGATAAAGAGTACTAGAAATCAATGGACGGCATTTCCAAAGTAAGCTTTGAAACAAAGAGTTTGCTCCTTTTTCCCTCTCAAATGAAGACAGAATAACAAAACCAAGCATCATAGTCTGAGCTCGGGGTTGAACACGACATTATGTCGAGCTTGAAGAAAACAAATATTAATTTTGTAAAATTTTAACTACAGCCTTAGAAAAGTGGATTGAGAAAGTGAGTAAGAGGTAAAGAGAATAGAATTATGACCACATGTATTGATGAAAGGCATGTCATGTTTATACTAGAACACTATGTACAAAGTCCTAAAAAGACCCTTTATCTTACAAAATTCTTACTTGGACCACTAATTAACCAAAATACTCAACCTCTAGTGATCATCACTGCTTCAAATTTTTCTACATTGAAACTTCCCATTTCTTTCTTCTCTAATATGTGAGTGTTGTGCAATGGAAGCTACAAACAAATAATGCATGGAGTAGATTAATCCCACCATTATAAAATATTGAGTTGGGTCGAAGTCTTCAGATAAATCAACTTACCCGACCATGATACTTACTTACAAGAATGCAATGATTAAAGTGATAAAAAAATAACCCTATGATAAGTGAAATGCAAATAAATAAATTAATAAATTACTTATGACATTGATTGAATACTGTGGCTCAGAAAAATCAAACAGAAAGTTCAGTCAGACTAAATGAGAACATGTGTAGCCCGACTGAGGTTTTATTTAGAAATTAAACTTGTTGCTGGATTTTATGCATCTTTCTCTGGAAGCTTAAAACAAACTCAAGGATTTCAGAAGTCTTTCACAGCCTCGTTTCTAAAACCCGTTTGAAAAACCTATTCTTTTACGCAAATCAGAGAAGCAAGTTGACTTTTGAATAGAACTATTGGTCATTTCCAAGTCAACATTTGTGGATCCAACAAAGAATGATAGTTAAGATCAACGTTTTGGAGAGTGAGATCAAGCTGGTAAACAACATTCTTACTTCTTTCTGCAGAAATAACTAGTTTGATATGAGTGGAATGCAAAAACACCTCAATAACCCCAAGAAACTTCAAGAAACGACTATATCCTCTAGCTTTTTTGGGTTCACAAAGTCTCTGATGGTCAGTAACTCAACTGAATTTCTGAGAGGTGTTCCTCATAAACATTGGAACAAGGGACAGGTTCCTAAAATTCGTCAATGAGTGCATAAATAAAAAACTGAAGATATTTATTATTTTCGTTTCTCTCTAATTCTAGGGTTTTGGATGGGAAATAATGGCTATTATCTGCGATAATTAACATCAATCTCCCCAGTTGTATCTTCAAAAATCATCTGAAATTCAGTTATGAACCTATGTAAGAGTACAAAAAGAGACCGAATTACTATCTCCAATGGTCAAGCTTGTAATGGAATTCCTAGTGAGACAGGTAGAGGAAATGACTCTCATATGTGACTTCAAAAAGCACTGCTCATGTCTTCTTCCTTTATTTATCATCTTATTTTTCAAGTAAAGAAAATATGGAGGATAAAATTAACTCATAATTAATGAGAGAACCTGAAATACAAGACAAGCTTCCCTAAGTGATTACTGTGGGCTTGTCCCTTCCAGTGAACTCTGACAGCTTCGACAGTGACAAGGCCAGATCTGAGACAAAGAAAGCTTGTGCTGAAGTAAAAAACTTAAGAATAGTACAGGGCTAAATTTATTAGCAGTCGATAAGAAAAAATAGTGTCAAGAAGAAATATTAATGATGAACATGTACCGATTAGTGGCTTCAATGCTTCTTGGGCGTCCTGATCATGCTTGGAAGCGTCTGGCTCAAATTGCTCCACATAGATCCGAATTGTTGCACCAGCAGACCCAGTTCCCTGCCAATAAGAGAAAATTATCTCGCTGAATTTTGACATTTTGAAATGTTAACTTAGAGTTGATGAAAGATAAATGGATTTTGGGAAGACTATTTACAGATAGCCGGAATATGATCCTCGATCCATCGGTGAAGACAAACCGGATGCCTTGCTTAGATGCGACACTTCCATCAACCTGGTTCAGTCAAAGAGAAGACAGAGATGGGAAACATGCTTAATATCGTCAATAGTGATCATTGGTATAGAAAGAGGGTTACAGGGTCGGTGTAGGTGAAATCATCGGCAAATTGGAGAGTATAGCTCCCTGAAATTGGAGATTGCAATGATGTTAGATTAAGCCGACTATGGAGGATTAATCATATTTCCGGTGAACTCACCATATTGGGTACCAGGCTTGGTTGAGGCGATGATTTCCCGGAGATGGCTGATCATCTGATTAGCTCCTTCAGACTCACACTCCTGGACAAAAAGTTCTCCTTTTAAAGTTGAGCTCTAAATTAGGTTCATGATGATAATGATTAGTTGAGCGGGTACCTCATAGTCGTATCTTGAAAAGAAGTTGCGCCCATAAGTGGCCCAGTGCTCCTTGACTATGTCAGAGACAGAGACAAGCTTCTCCCCCGGATTCTTATCTTTATTTCTATAAGCAAGAATAGAAAGCCAAGCCAAGACAGCCCTGAAAGTATAAGAAAAATTAAATAACCATAGAATTTGTTTAGTTTCAGAGAGAACTTGAGGGACATAGTGCTATGTTTATCCAAGATGATATAATTTTTTTGTGGAACCACAGAGGTGTTTATTGGCATTCTCATTATGTTTATGAATCTGGTATCTTCTCATGGATCTAGAATTAACCGACAAAGTTGCAGTAAAAAAAACTCAAAAAAGTGATCATTAAACTGTATAGTAATCATGGATCAAGAGAGTATGAACAATGATCTAATAATGTAAAGGACTGAAGGTATCATCCCATATATATACCACTCTCTTTCCTCATAGAGTAGATTCATAGAGATATTTATTAATTCCATGAATAAAAAGCCTGATCCTTCCCAACAAATCATAGCTCGTAGGTCACAAATGTAAGTGATTGACCAAATCATTGGGAGAAACCCTAAGTGTAATATCAAAATATTTATAGTGAATTATTTTAAGAAAATCAAGGTTAATCAATTGAAGATGTTGGAATAATACTTCACCAGATTCCATCTTTCTCTCGAATATGATCAGAGCCAGTGCCAAAGCTTTCTTCCCCACATACGGACAACTTCCCAGCATCCATTAGGTTCCCAAAGAATTTCCATCCAGTGGGAACCTAAGAAAGGAAACAACACGAAGGAATGAGAGAAAACATAAAAAATAACAATCATTTTTCTACAAATAAAAGAAACCTCGAAGAAGGGAAGATTCATTTTAGCTGCAACTCGATCGAGAGAACCACTTGTGGGCATGGACCGAGCTAATCCCTGAGAAAAATACCAAACATATTATATCTCAAAGGATGAATCATAATTGTTTTAAAGTCAGATAAAGGGATAAATGTTGACTCACATTGATGCCATTCTTGAAATAAGGGATGGCTTGTTGGGCATTTGCTGCGATCAGTGCGACCGAGTCGGAAGGAGTGACAAAGAAGTGGTTTCCGAGGATCATGTTCCGATCACCATCACCTAGAAATCAATCAAAGTTCAGTGATAATCAAATCTATCAATTTTTTTAAGATGCTATTTTGAATAACTGTTATATGATTTTCAGTATTATACAATTTTGGTTATCATTACAATGATAACATTGTAGAGCGGATCTTTTACTATGAAAAATTGTGTTTATCCTCACAGTGTCATCTTCCAAGCATCATTACCGGCTCTATCTGCAGCTCACCTCCTGCCATGGTATCAGAGCCAGATTTCCAGCTCGAAGAAGGGATGAATTAGTTTTTTTGTGGAGATAAGCAATCCCTCTCGCTGTTCCAAGAACAACAGAGAACCTAATCTTCCACGAAAGCATCTGCAATGAGAAGAGGAAAGGAGTTAAGACACCAAGCTGGTGTCAGCGAGGTCCGCATCTAAGTCTCGGTGGTTCCAAGTCGGCAATGCTTTCTGACCACTCTACTCTCTCGAGCACTGCATTCAGCCTGATGGCATCTAGAGTGAAGATCCTGATCGGCTTGCTAAGTCTTCCAGAGCATCCAGTGCTCAGAGAGAAAGATACTCTGCTTTTCGATGAAGGGAATTGATTTCTGGCGAGCTCTCTCGCTCTCTTTCTCTCTCTCACTTTCAAGCTCTTTATGATTCTTTATCATCAGATACCATCCACGACATGGATGACCAACTCGGTATATCCACAATAAGGTAGAACTTAGAGAAAGCATCTAATTCACGTCCAGTTTGTCGGAAAATTGATCAGTGATGAGGAAGACCTCTAAGAGAGGCAAAATCCATGATGAGAAAGAACTAAGAGGAAGCATCTGATCCGCCTCCATTTTGTTGAAAAATTCATTTCCGATATGAAAGACCTTGAGACAGTTAACTCCACAGAGAAAGAACTAAGAGGGAACGTCTGATCCACCTCCACTTTGTTGAAAAATTCATCTCTGATATGAAAAACCTTGAGATTGTTGACTCCACAGAGAAAGAACTAAGAGGAAGCATCTGATCCACTTCCATTTTGTTGAAAAATTCATCTCCGATATGAAAAACCTTGAGATAGTCAACTCCACAGAGAAAGAGCTTAGAGGAATTACTATATCCACCACAGGTTTTCTTAGGTCCACTTCTAAAGGCTTCTGAAAACTGCACTGAGAATCCTAAGAAGGAGAGCATCTGACTTTTTCAGGATAGCTTTGGGCATGAAAAAGATCATTTTTTTGGCTCAGTGATCTCTTCTTTCCGGTGTCTTCTATGGACCTGTCTCTTTCCAGGGTTCTCTCTCTTCCAGGGTTGAAGATGGGTTATCAGGCTTCTTCTAGATCCATCAAAAGTTATTCTCAAATATCAAGATCGCGAATGGCATAAATGTCTAATAAGCTACAAGTTAATTTGAAAGTGAAAAAATTCGTTCTTCAGCTTGAGGGGGAAATCTTCTTACAAGATATCTTAAGTAACAATTATATTTGAAGTAAGCTTCTAGGATAGATATATCTTAAAAAATTATATACTGTGTTCTTTTTGTAACACAGTGTAGCGATTTAAAGGGCCTTTTACAACGAAAAAGCGTACATTTTATGCCCTATGTTTTCCCTCGAGGCAGTGGGGGTTTTTTCTCCCTTCGCCCATCATCTCTCTCTCTTCATTACTCTCTCTATCCATTTCTCAACTTCTAAGAGTAATAAACTAACAAAAATTTTCTGATACCAGAAATTCATCTTGGCTTTCGGAATTTAGTTAAGAAATGGTTAGGTAATTTGTGATTTTGAGAGAAAAAAATAATGATCATGAAAGCTAAAAATTAAGATGTTAACTAAACATTTTAAAAACTTGGGTTATGGTGTCTAACGGATGAAGAAACATACCAAAAAATTTCTGTACGATCCTATGAACACTGATTTTGTTGAGAGCATAAACAAAGCATTTTAAGAAATTCAAAATTAGAGATATTTAAAATTACTCTCTCACATACCATCACTAGCAGCTCCCAGATCTGGAGCATTATCGCCATACATAATTTTGACCAGTTCCTCGGCATAACTGCAAAACCATATATAAGAATAAACCTAAAATCACGGGATCATAGGACACCATAGTTGTTTTTAATTACGTAAGATTAGGGTCTGGATGTCCATGACCAAAGTCCTCCAACGGCACGCCATTGATGATGCATTCCTGAAAAAAAAAATCCACGATTCAATATTACATAGTCCATCTTGTTACAAACCCCTGGGTCCTAGGAAGGTTCATGATCTATACCAGATTTGCACCAAGCCTATCCACAAATATAGGTTTGGCATAGGCTCCTGTCACAGCGTGCATGGCATCAAATACAACCCTAGAAAATATTCCATGACGATTAGTTATTCCATAAATTGAGGCCCTTTCCACTAAGGCAAGGAAGCAAAGAACTAAAAAGTGTGTTACTTCCATTTTAAATAACATCAGGGATTTTATAACATTTTTTAATGTTACATGTATAAGCATCTTATTTTACATCTAAGATAAAGGACATGTAATATCAGAGCAGTTCTATCAACAGAAGGAAGTTGAGTAATAGCACAAAACCCAATAAAGTTCAACAAAGAGTAATAGACAAAATTTTCTTAGATATTTCAATGGCAAACACATGACATTTAAATAAATAAATAAACGAAATCAGTATTCACTCTCACTTGAATTCTGACTTGGAGAGGAGAGATTTGATGAGGTCAAAGTCAAAGACACTCTGAAAAGAGTATTATGGTCAGAAGAATTACAACAACAACCACAAAAATCTGTCCAGCACTTCTTTTATAACTAACCTCCATTAGATTCAAGTAGTCTGCAACTGGATCAACAACTTCAACGGTGAAGTTTCCATAATTTACTACTCCCAACTGAGAGAGATCAATGTCCGGAACCTCTCCAACTTTAATCTCAGAAATCTGCAGTTTCGATTCAAAATTCAATTAGAATATTGTGAGAAGCTCAAGGGGTCTTAAGAGCAATGATTTTGAAGATAAATAAAAAAGAAGAAGAGGGATGAAAAAATGAGCACATGATGTGGAATGTTTGAACAGAGAGGATTGTGATAAGATCCTCTGCTCGTATGAGAGTCAGACCATTCTAAAGAAAATACTACAGTGTTCCCCCATTGTGCTATGAGAAGCATGACAGCAGGATAATAATAAGAGGAGAGTTTCAGGAGGTGGGCATTCAAGAATTGAATGTGTTGGTAGCCATTCTTGGGGATTCTCTGGAGACTTCTCTCTCAGATAGGTCAATTAACTATCTGAAGCTCTGACCCGTCAATGCAAATAAGGCTACCTTTCTGTATCTTCTGTCATGTTATCTCTCCCCCTATCGCTGTGAATATTCCTCTCATATCCATCGGTACAGGATTCAGTTAGAGAAAGATTCACTGTTCTTATCCCTGTGTATATTCCTCTCAGTAAGAGAAAAATTGATTTTCTGTAAATAACTATTATTAGCAATTTTAAAGAGAAGGAACGTACTGTGAGTGTGTTATCATAAATCTTATCAGTGATTGACTCTGGAGCAGGTTGTCCGCTGCTATAGTTGAACTGAATATCAATGAAAAAAACGAATTACAAAAGAAAAACAATATTTATGTATGAACTATTTGTCAAAAGAAACAAAAGTGATGCACTCATTAACTAGAAGTGTGCTTTCTAAAAATTTAGTATACAATTTTGACATAAAATTTATCAGAGGAAGATGACTCAGGGTTTCATTGAAGGTAAGTTGTATCCAGTGGTTATTTACGTCGTAATCATATTACAAGTTTTTCATTAGATTTTAACTCCCAAACACGAAATGGACAATTAAATTTTTGAATTTATTCTAAGTGAAAATAATCACCTTGATTCCCCAATCATAATCAGGACCACCAGGATTATGACTAGCACTCATGATAAAACCACCATTGGCCTACAAACGCAAGTTTTGTATCAAGAAATACACAAAAACGAATGGAGATGAGGTCGTTAGAAATCTGATATCAAAATTCTTACCTTTTGTTTCCTAATGACCGCTGAAACAGCCGGAGTAGATAATATGCCATTCCTAGATGATTTAAGTGCAATTTTTTTTTCAAATTTTAATCAGAAACGGGTAAAATGCAATACTCTGGGCCACTATTGAAGAATAATGTAATCAAATTGGATAACCAATGAAGTGACAAACCTGCCCACAAGAATCTTTGAAACACCGTTTCCCGCAGCAATTTTAATGATAATCTGTGAGTAAATATTTTGAAATTATATGAAATCAAAGAAAAAGACCACGTGACAGTAATAGATAATCAAAATGCAGGATGATCATCTTCCAAAAACTCGAATTAAGAGAAGAGAAAATACAGTACTGGAAAAGGTACTAGACCTGAGCAGCTTCTCGATTAAAATAGCGGCCATCACCTCCGAGAACTAGCACTCCACCTTTGTAATCCTCTGGTGCCAAGGAATCAAATAATGCCTGTATAACTTGAGGCATTAGAGGAAAACGAAAGATAAATGCCATCGGAAGGAGACAAAAGAACATTCTTTACTTCTGGATCAGAATAATGCCAAGGAGAAGGAAAAAACCAGTACCTGTATCCAGTTTCCCAAGTAATTCTCTTGTTGGAAGACTTTGACCTACATATAATGATCCGATCGATTAAAAACAGAGCCTAAAGGAGATAAACTGGTGAAACACCCATGCACTTCAACAGACCTTCTTTCTGAGTCCACTTGTTCCTGTCTTCTGTCCCTCATAAGGCTTTGTAGGCACTGACACCACCTGTGATGCACAGCTTGAGACACATACAGAGAAACACGGATAACAGAAACAAAAAAGCAGAGATCCATGATCAATTTCGAAAAAGTATGAAAACATTAAAAGACAAAGAGGCCATAAAAACAGTCAAATAAATCAGAAACAAAAATATGACAGAGAAAAGCTAGACTTCGAGTCCCTTGGTCTCGGTCTCAGTATCAGCCACTTAGCTCTCTTTCTCTCCCCCCCTCTCTCCACTTCCCTCTTTGTCACTTAAATTCGCATTAACGCCTCCTGGGATGCACAGCAGGAGAGACATGCATAAAAACACGGGAGGTGAGAAACATTCCGGAACTTTCAGGAAAAGTTTGAAACATGGAGAGAGGGGCCAGAATAATACATGCATATAAATCAGATACAGAAAACGATGGAGATGGACGAAAGGTGCGCAGAGGAAAATATGAGAGGGACCAGACTTTCAGTTCATTGGTCTCGGCCAAAGTAATCGCACTCCTCTCTCTCCATCTCAATCTATCTCTCCCTCTAATTCCCGTAGAGACCACCAGAGATGCATATCTTCATAGAAATACAGAAAACCACGGAAAACAGAAGCAGAAATGATGGAGACCTATAAACATTTCAGGGAGAGTATGAACCGTAGAGAGAATGAACCACAGTTAGATATATGTGCATTTATAATAACGTAAATAAAAACTTCAGGAACAGGGATAAACTCAGAGAGAGAAGTCAGAAGCAGACATTCTAATAAATCAGAAACAGAAAAAAGATGGACATAAATAAATTCTGCGCGCAGCAAATGTACGAATCACAGAGAAAGAGATGGAGGATGTACCTTGAGTCCATCGATCTCCGCGACGGTATCGGCCGCAGCAGAAACCACAACCGAGTAAGAAGAGGAAGACGACGACGTTCCAGACGAAATTCCTGCCCATCCGAGATATCGCCGAGACAGATCGCAGCGATCTCCAACAAGGAAAAGCAGGAGGGAACGAAACTGTAACAGCCACCGGCGCCAAAGCAGAGATTCCTCTCAACTGTGCCAAAACGCTTCCCCTGCAGTTTCCGCAGCATTCGATCGTCCTCGTCGCCATTTTCTCGCTCCTCCCTCGTAGATCGCGAACGAGTGGAGAGTGAAGGATATGCTGAATTTAAACCGCCGCTCTGGCTGATATTTAAATTCCAGGTGGCTTCACAGGGAGCGTCCGAGAGAGCGAGGGTGGGCCTAATAGGGAGTCCACGTGGCGGGATCTCGGTCGTCCGCGCGGGCGTCGTTACCCGTCGATGACGCGGCATAGTTGGACGGTTGCTGGCGTCGCCGGAGGGGACGGGGCTTGCTAGTTGACGGCTCTCGTTG
This sequence comes from Lemna minuta, assembly GCA_024174645.1. Lineage (NCBI taxonomy): Eukaryota > Viridiplantae > Streptophyta > Magnoliopsida > Alismatales > Araceae > Lemna > Lemna minuta. Next base: position 6,785,093 of record CM044120.1, on the reverse strand, counting down.
CAGGGATGGTACGTGACGTTGCGAGGCGATCCTAGTGGAAATTACACGTGGCTTTCAGAACAAATGACTAGACCGTGAAGAAGGATTTCCACAAGCCTGTTAGCACGTCGTCATTTTTACCATTCTAACACTAATTGATTTCAACTCTTTCACAATCAAGTATGTTATTTTTCCTGTGCTTGCAAAAACTCATCTTCTTATTTTATTTTCTCATTGAACTCGATTGAAGTTCATCATCCGAATAAATTCAAGTGCATCCCTGTATAGAGAAAATCAATCTGAGGTGTCTATTGCAGTTCCTTTAGTCATACAGCTTGAAAAGATTCTCCGAATCAAACCGGAAATCCCGCGTCTTGGTGACATATTATTTTATTGTTTTTATAAAGAAAAAAGGACCTTGAGATTCGGGATGCACTCGGAGCAATTTTATTTGTTATTGTGAAATCATATTCAACTATTTTAAAGGCTCAACCCATGTTCTTTATATCAAATTTTATTGAATAAAAAATTGTCTGGTAGATGTCCACAAATTTATGTTCAAACTAGAAAATCAAGCTTCAGATACAAACGACTTTGTCTCTCTATGTGCATACATCAACAATATTATTTCCCTAAGGGTTCAATCAATTTATAAAATTTATATAGTAGCTCTCCTAAGAGTATTAAAAAGTTTGTTTCACTATAGATTGCGTTTTCCTTATCCTCGAATCCTTTTAGGTTGATATGTGCCCACCACTTGCATCAATTCACCATCTTCCAAAAGCCATTTTTGATCCCACTGATCAGATAACAAGTGAACAACAGGATCATCGCCACAATTTGATGAATCCCTCTAGGGAATCAAGAATGTCTCATAAAATTTGATCCATATCACTAAAGAACATGTGCCGATGCTAAGCAAGGAAAGGGAAGATATAAATCATATTGATGGGATATGAAGATCTAAGACTCTATAATACTGATGAGATATCAAGATCTAAGATTAACATTCAAGAAAAATGGAAACCCGATGGGCCCTAAAGTCCTCTTTTTGTTCTCTTTTTTCTCTCCCTGGAGATCATTGAGCCCTCAATGGTAATGTATTTTCAGCTGTCTATCACTGTACCCATCTCTAGCTTTATATTTTCACTTTCCATGTAGAAGAGAAAGTAGAGAATAGGTATCTCTAACTCTAAATGTCTGTACTGTAGAATTTTCACTTTACCACTCTTTTACACAAACACACTCTCTCAATACTATACTTACATCTATCTCTATCTCCATCAGATTCTCTCTCTCTCTCTCGTCCACCCCACCATCAAAGCATTCATAAATAATTATAAATGGATGAAGCATCAAAAGTCAACGAAAAATGGTTTATCGCTGAAAACCAAGCCAGGCAATACAAGATTTTTAATCCTAAAGTTGATCTAGAAACAATCCAAGGATGGATGATCGATGTCCTTCTCTATCTAGAATACTACTCTGTGATCTGCAGGGCTTCTACGAGATGCTGACGTCCAAGTAATCTCCAATCTGCACAGTCCCCACAACCAAGAATAAGAAATGAAGAAAACAGTATAGCAATGAGCTAAATTGCATTGGGCCGAAATTACCTGGAAGCCCAGCTCAGCAAGTGTCTTCATGTCATCTTGCCTTCTTCCATTTCCAGGGTATGAATAAGTCATGCCAACCTGGCACACAAGTCAAAATTGACACATATTTACAAAAGATTATTGCAATCAATTCTAAGTGGGGCAGTATCTGGAACAGAATAATTTGCACCTATATACTTTGTAGTTCCATGGAAGCAAGGATTAATGAACTAGAAAATCAACAAGTGGGTGAAGTGTTGGGCGACAAGGATCAGATAGTCAATCCAATAATGGTCGGTGGTGATCCAATCAGCAATGCCTGCTGATTGTCAATTGTGGTGATCATCTCTCTTCATCTTCCCCACTCTTCCTTTACCCTATTTTTCTCTGTGTTTCCATCCCTCTCTCCCTCCCCTTTAATGGTGATGGCAGTGGGGACACGGAGACTGGGAGAAACTACAAAAGGAGAGAGAAAGGGGATGCAAAATATAGTGAACCTAGTGCTGGGGCCAACAGATCATTGATCAGACTGACATGAGAGGCCACATTACAATGGCTAAATCACTGTCCATCTTCAAATTGATCTGATGATCAGAAATGTCGGCCTCAAAATGAAGATCCCAATCATTGATTGGGTCAGGTAGATCTCGATCGAACAGTTACGATCATAGATCGACCATACACTAATGGTGTTTTATATCAAGAAAGAATTTGATGTCACTAGATGTAACAAATAGGTGTATAGATTATACTTAAGTTTTTTGACCTTTGTTCCCAGTATCCAACACCCTTTTTCTCAAAAACCAACAACCTTATTGAACTTGTTTCACATACCAAGTTTCCAAATAAAGGATTTTCCAACCACACTTTCTCAGAGATATTCATGTATTGTGAAAATTATGTTCTTACCGGACGAACCACGAAGCGCCCCTGCTTATCAGGGTATACGAAAGCGAATGACAGTTTAGCATCCCTTCTCCTTGCAGTAGAAGCTACCTCCTTCACCTAAAAAGTGATCCACTATGAATATAAAACTCAAGTCTAAGAGTGGGAGAGAAAGAACAAGGAAACATCTTTATACCAAATCTGTCAGCTCTCGAAGAGTTGCATCCATCCAGGTATAGATTTGGACTTCATCTTTTGGTTCCTTTCCTCTTGTGGCAAAATCTTCCTTAACATGGTGACCGCCGACCTATGCCAGTCAAAAAATTTCAATATTAAAAAAAACACATAAGCAGTATGACAATGCAATATAACTATTAGTTAACTTCCAGATAGGAATTGCACACTCCAATTGCATTATTTTGCATTCTTTCTAAACTTCAATTGTGTTGACACTTTACTCAAAGAGAATACATAAACTATCATGTTTATAAGAAAAACCCTATCCCGCAAACCCTAAGACAAGGGTAGGCCCACTGAAGAGGACAAAAGAAGGGATCCTGATGAGCACAAATATATTATAAATAATGATAATCAGACTAAGATATTGATTTAGTTACAAGAGTGAGGATCAAAGTGCACAGGATCTTTGAAAATATATGTGACGAAGGTTGATACTATTGATAGATAGATCAGTCGGTATATATATATGTATATAACGTATGTATATGTATCAAAGAATGAGGAAGTACCTTGGTGAAAACTCGGAGCAACAGAGGGCACGTCTGCAAGATCAAGGCGAAAATGCAACATGAGAACAGAGAAGAATATAACCACACTTTCAAAGATAGTATTTTAAAGTACCAATAAATAAATAAATTCGTGTCGAAACCATCAGCAAGGAAATAAAACAAGATAACAACGTAACAAGATAACAACATCAGACATAGGCTATTATATCTAGGAACTTTAGCGGATACAGGCGTCGAATTCCAGATGATAAAGACATCATTGATGATCTCTGGAGTACAAAGAAAATCATCACGAAAATAAGACCGATTAAAGTCTTCCCTACCAAACTGTCAGCTCAAAAACCTTAAACATTACTGTCCCTATACACTTATATTTCTCATAGGCCATGAAATCCATCGATATTCTATTCGTCAATCGATACAACAAAATTACTCTATCGCTTCCGGAGTATAAAATTACTCGAAATAAAGCCTCAAACCTAAACTAAACAAGGAAACCTAAAATGACGAAAAACTATGAAGTCAAGGTACGGAATAACCTTTTCGCGATCAATGGCCTCGAAACGCGGACGAGCTGACGAAGGCGGGCCTCCGCGGGGAGGAGGCGGCAGAGCGTTTTGCCTTCCTTGTTGCTGTCTGTTCTGTACCGTCTCAGCTGTCGCCGCCATCTTTCTCTACGAACAACCAGTCGAGTAGAGAGAGAAAATAATAAGGTTCGATATGCTTCCAAGGGAAATACGTTTTTATTAATTACGGGGTCAATTTCTCCGTCTATTATTCATAAATAAACATACATTTATTTATTTAGCAAAATATTCGTTTCAAGAGCAATTTTTAACTTCATAAATACACAAAAAAATTTTCCATTGAAGTCAACGCTAGATTAAAGTTTTCTCCAATAGCTACTATTTCTGCTCTGCCCCATCTCTCTCTTCCTCTCTACCATAGGGTTGGTCTGGTCTGGTCAAGATCGAGCTACACTGTTTCGGGCAAGTCGATCTCAGTGGCAGAGTCATCAAGGCCCGACCCCAAATCGACCCAACTGTGGTCAACAAGATAGTCAGCAAGTTGACGAGATTGACCGGTCAAGTTACATGACGAGGTTGACCGGTCAAGTTTCCACCCAAACAAAGCCCGATCCATTCCATTTCTAGCTCATCCATTCCATTTCTAACTTTTCTAAGTTGCGAGGAGAAATCAAGAGATAAAAATAAACAATAAATTTAAACTCAATTAAATCATGAGTGAGATGAAAAGTTATTAAAGAAAAGCATGTGAAAAATGGAATCAATTCACAGAGAACACTGATAGAGATGAAATCAGAACTACTTTGGAATCAGATAAGATTGAAGCTTTAAACAAAGATCTTCGAGATGTCAGATAACGAATAAGGATATCGTGAATCTAATTACAAGGTCAAAACAAGAAGAAAACGTATTTGTTACCTGGAACTCCCTGAGCATTGAAACTAATCTCAATTCAATCTTCAATCTTATATCTAAAGGAAATGTTTTTTAAGATTCTTGATTTGTCGCATATAACATATAAGAATGCTATCGCTTGTTTCTTCTTGGATCGTCAAATGAGAAAGATGAAGATCCTTGCTCGGAAGATAGCAAATCTAGAAGGGAAGAGAGGGGACATTTCTGGAATTTCTGGTCTCTTGAATTTCAGGAAGGCTGATCTCAGAGCAACGATAACTTTTCACCGAGAGCATGGATCGCGCTGATCTGGAAATCTATAGATTTCATTTCAAGGTTAGAAAAATCCTCTTCCAGAACTCAAATCTTGATCTTTTTCTTCAGATAGAATAACTTAACGAAATCCAAAAGGATTGTTTCACATTTTTGAGATAGAGAAAAGTTTATCATATATTTATATAGATATATATATATATATATGTTCTGACTTTCCATTATATATATATATACTAAATCACATGCCATATGTTGTTTTTATATTTATTGCACATTTGCTAATATCATTGAATCTTCAAGACAGATTCACATAGAAAAATAATTTACATATATTGAATTTGCATATGTTCCTATACGTCTAATGTCCCTGATCTCTTACTATCTTCATGATGCACATCGCCCTTCTCATCATGCTACGGTACCATCGAATTGCATGGAATATGTTCCGAAGACTAGCCTTTCTCAATCGGATTGCCAAAAGAGTAATCGGAGCCTCATCATGTTTTTCGGAGATGACGCATAATCGGAGGCTTCAGCATATTTTTTATATTCATCGATAAATCATTATTCATCTTTGGTTCGTTTCGCCAATTTTTTATATGCTCTGCACTGATCCTGTTCCAAAATAAGATGATTCTTTGGTATGCTTTCAGTTGCCCCTTTTTTTCAGTTTGATCTGCTTTGATTCACAACCAGATAGCAGTTCTTCCTTCTTCATTCTAGAATCATGCTCCCTTCAAAGGTGAACTTCACATGAAATGAATTCTGAATATCATCAAGAATCAATCTTTTTTTTTTCTTTCCAACGGGATAGTGGTCGTCATTACCGTTGCACACAAACCTCACTCAATGAATAAATTAGAGCGAACGCTTCAGCTTCTCCTTCGTGCCCTCTTGAAGTGAAGAATCATCGAGTTGAATTCATTGATGAGAAAATCAGTAGATGATACTCCCCTTTTCAAATTACACAGTTTTTTGCCTTAAATGTATCCTTGGTTGGTGAATCAGGCTCTTGTTGCGCACTTCATTGCTCCGTATGAAAGCTACTCCTTTCCTCTATTTTCCAATGTTGAATGCGTGTTTCATGGGTCCTTGGTCAATCGCGGGAAGGGACGAAAACTCTTCCAAATCAAGAGCTCTCGCAGTCTTCTCTCAGTGATTGGCTGGACATTTAATGACGAGTAAGAACAAAGTGGTGAAAGAAAAGTGATGATTCCGGTTTCCCACAAGCCCTCCCCCCTCTCACCATTTGAAGACTATTCGCCACTCGTACTCTTAAAGAATAGAGGTTTACCATTGATGGGTAAATAGCCGGATCTATCCCAACCTTTTAAAGTTTTCCCTAATCTATCCCAACCTTTTTTTTTTCGCCCCATCTATCCCAACCTTTTTTCTCTTTCCTCAATCTATCCCAGCCGCTGACATTGTGAATTAAGTCCAGTTAGCGCCCACGTCAACCGCCGAAATTAGTCGGATCATTGTGGCAGCCACGTCTGCGGGGAGAGAGAGAAATCTCCCTCTCTCTTTCTTTCCTCCCCCTTCTTCCTCCTTCTCTTTCCGCGCCGCACCTCCTTTCCCCATTCTTCTCTCTCCCGTTTAGGTGAGAGAGAGAGCGAGAGAGAGAAATCGACGGAGAGAGCGAGAGAGAGAGTTCCGGTGAGAGAGAGAGTTCTGCTCCTCCTTTGCGCTTAACGTGTACCCCTACTACGAGTACTTGCAGGCCAACGGAGTTATCCCTTTGGATTACGCGCTCTTCCGCCCTCTTCCGCCGAACAAGGAAGCCGTCGACGCCAACACGCTACTCCACTACAACAACGTCTTGGACGCGGTAGTCAACGTGGCTTACTTTGCCATGGCGGCCATGAACATCACCAACCTCCCCGTTATTGTCGCGGAGACGGGCTGGCCCTCGAAGGGAGATCCCACGAAAGAACCAGACGCGACGGCAGACAATGCCGCCACGTACAACAGTAATCTAATAAAGCATGTGCTCAGCGGGAGCGGGACTCCGAAGCATCCAGGGATTGCCGTCAGTGCGTTCATCTACGAGCTTTATAACGAGGATTTGAAGCCCGGGCCGGTTTCGGAGAGGAACTGGGGGCTGTTTCAGGCGAACGGAGTTCCGGCGTATCAGCTGCATTTGATGGGAGCGGGGGAGATGCTGGCGAATGACACCACGAACCAGACGTTCTGCGTAGCGAGGAGTGGGGCGGATGAGAAGATGCTGCAAGTGGCGCTGGATTGGGCCTGCGGCCCGTGGAGGGTGGATTGCGGGGTGCTGTTGCAGGGGGAGCAGTGTTATGAGCCGGATACGGTGCAGGCGCACGCGACGTATGCGTTTAATGCGTACTATCGGAGCACGGGGATGGCGCCGGGGACTTACTACTTCAATGGCGTCGCCGCGGTTACAACTAGAGATCCAAGTGAGAAAGAAGATGCAATGGCGTCCTGCTTTTTTTCTCGCTCTCTCATTCGTTCTCCTTTCTTTGCAGGTCATGATTCGTGCCTCTTCGTCGGAGGGGGCAAGAATGGAACGATGGTGAACGGGACCATAGTGGCGCCGGCGACGAATTCTACGGACACGGGGGCGGCGCCTCTGGTGCTGAGTCTTCGTGGCTCTTTCCAGCTCGCTGGTTTGCTGCTCTGGGGCACCATGTTCTGGTAGGGAGGACACATTCTCTTTCTCTAAGGGGTAGTAGGAGGGAGTGGCCGGTGAAGTCGGGGCTTCTCCCAATTTTGTTGCAGAACTTTCCCGAGGGGGATGATGGCAGGTGGGATGGTTGGCAGGATTATGGAAGATTTTATAAATATTATAAGGGGTAATAGTCTGGAAACCCCCAATGTTTGGGGTTTGTCCTCTTTTCACCCCAATGTTTCGAAACAGCAGCCTCCACCCCAATGTTTGGGTTTTGTCCTCTTTTCACCCCGATGCTTCTATCGCGCACAGCTGGTATCGACGTGGACGCCACGGCAGCAGTTGACCGGACGCGGAAGCCACGTCGCTGTCATGTCAGCACAAGGCAAAACAAAAAAAGGCGCCACTACCAAGTCGAAAGAAATCGCGGCGGGGAGAGAGGATAGCGGACAGGAGCGGCGGCGAGAGGGAGCGGCCGCGAGAGGGAGCGGTGGCTTCCGATGTCTCCCGCTGTCTGCCGTGGATAGTATCGTCGAAGATTTCCACGGAGAGAGAGAATTCTGTCGAGATAGGTGGTCTGGGAGGACCACCGTTTTCCAATATAAATAACTGGAAAACCTCGTCTATGGTCTCTCTGCCGCTTCGAAGAGAAGTTCCCACGTGTCATCCGTGCGACAATGAATGATTAGGACCTCTCCGAATAGGTCCTCGCAATTCCGCAGCAACTAGCAAGTCAAAACATGAGAAGAACATGAAGATTGGACCGATGTGACCTTGCCGTTCCGAGAGAAGAAAAATCGTAACTCGTAAATCCTAACCTCCAAGTTAACTGCAAGCCGCGGCTCTCATTCAATGTCGACGCCTGCGGGCAATACGGCACGTACTTCTTAATCTCCCTTTGGCGGTATTTTATTCTCTCGCTATGTCATCTCTCGCACACACCTTCTTGGATAAGTTCGTCAATATCATTTTATTGATGCTAAGGCAATAAAATTCTAGGATTTCTCCTGTCTCCGTTTATTCCTCTTTTCTAAATGCTAAGGCAGTATCTTTCAGGCTACGTGCTCATTACCCTCGTACACATCTTCTAGGATATTCTTTCGTAGGCATTTTATCATTATCTCCGTGAGGGACAGGAGAGACGTTTATCTCACTGGAATAAGGAAAGATGCCAGGGAAAAGCCACAGAAAGGGATAGAATACGTAGTTGTGGAAATACGAAAATAATGGAAGGGAGAGACAAATAAGTTAACGAAAACGAATATCAACGAGCAAGTGAAACGAAAGGGATATGTATATCTTTCATTCTGCGTATTTCTTAATCTATCTATCAATCCATCCATCTATTTATCTATCTACTTATCAAAGCCGTTAGGTTTCTTCCAGTATTTATACTTTAAAGATTTGTGTCATTGCTCTCTAACACTCTATCTAGGGCTTTCCTGGGCAACACCACCAACGAAATTCTCAACATCTCCTTGAACGGGGAGCTGAGAATAAAATCAGATATCGGCCGCCAATGCTTCGACGCAACAGAAGCCAACAATACATATGCACCGGCAGTTTTTTTGGGAGATCGAACCTTCACGTTCTCTCGCACGAAGAACAGGTTATTCATCATCGGATGCGACACAAACGCCTGGATATGGGATAGGGAAGGAACCCGGTCTTCAGGAGGCTGCATCTCTTACTGCGAGACTGCCGATAGCTTGAAGGACTTGGATAATAATGACAGTTGCTCTGGTTTGGGCTTTTGGGGTATTTCCATTCCCAGGGTCTCATGAGATACATTACGGGGCTTCAGTCGAACTACAGGTACCGGTATTCCATGAGTTTTAATCGATGCGGGTACATCTTCTTGGTGGAGCAGGAGGCCAGGATAAGAGAAGAAGAAGAGGAGGCGAGGAGAAGAGAAAAAGAAGAGGAGGCGAGGAGAAGAGAAGAAGAAGAGGAGGCGAGGAGAAGAGAGAAGGAAGAAGAGAGAAGGGAGGAGGAAGAGGAAGCGAGGAGAAGAGAGAGGGAAAAAGAGGAAGAAGAGAGAACTGGAGCCCTGTGCTGACATGGCAGCGACGTGGCTTCCGCGTCCGGTCATCTGCTGCCGTGGCGTCCACGTCGCTGCCAGCTGTGCGCGATAGAAGCGTCGGGGTGAAAAGAGGACAAAACCCAAACATTGGGGTGGAGGCGGCTGTTTCGAAACATTGGGGTGAAAAGAGGACAAACCCCAAACATTGGGGGTTTCCACCTGGATGAGTGAAGCGGCGACCTTGGAGTGGAGTGCTCTGACGAGGTCCACGAATCTCAGCAGCGTCTCCTGAGAAGGCCACCTCAGTCGCCACCGGGAAGAAACAAGATGACGATTCTCTTGACCGTAATGATGAAGATCATGAAAGCAGTCGGAAATTGAGCTTCCGACAGTTTGTTCTTCCCAGACTGGGCCGGATCCCAGATCAACGTGACGCATTTACTTTCCTCGCCTTCAATCACCTGCAACGGGAAGTAATATTCCATCAACTTATCGCACTCGATAGACAGAAAAACTGAGCGACGAAGCAGCAATTTAAGTAAAAAAATGCAAGATAAAGGACACTTTTACGATCATTCTACCAAGAAAACGCCATTGATGAAATCAAGAAAAATCGATAGGATAATTATAAAAAATATTCCCAGCTATAATTACCATCTCGCTGATGCCTTCAATCGGCCAACAAGAATCTAGCAAATAGTACGTATTTTTTGCACGATACTACTCAGACTTTCCAAAGTCCGCAGCATTTTCAATGCACAGAAACGTATACCCTTCTACCAGAAAAAGCGATCGGGAAATCCACGCCTCTCCTGAAATTCTACCCAGTATCAATATAACATCATGAAATTTTAAACGAAACCTGTTCTTGAAAAGGATACCTTCCCCATCATCATCATACAATAGCAGCATCGCATAGAGGAAGATGCTCAATCTTAGACCCCCGCAAATATATTTGTCAAATAATCCAACCTGAATCTGCTCCCAGCTGTCATTTAATCATAAATTATTCAAAAAAATTAAATTAAATTAAACCAATGCTAAATTTTATGATAAGTTTACCACTTCACCATGCAGCCATTTGGGTCATATTTTATAATTCTTCACCATGCAGCTATGAGGTAGTCTACATATGGTGAAGTGGCTGCATGGCGGAAGAGCGCGTAATCCAGAGGGATAACTCCGTTGGCCTGCAAATACTCGTAGTAGGGGTACACATTAAGCGCAAAGGAGGAGCAGAACTCTCTCTCTCTCACCGGAACTCTCTCTCTCGCTCTCTCCGTCGATTTCTCTCTCTCTCTCACCTGAACTCTCTCTCTCGCTCTCTCCCTCGATTTCTCTCTCTCGCTCTCTCCCTCGATTTCTCTCTCTCGCTCTCTCTCTCACCTAAACGGGAGAGAGAAGAATGGGAAAGGAGGTGCGGCGCGGAAAGAGAACGAGGAAGAAGGGGAGAAGAAGAAAGAGAGGGAGATTTCTCTCTCCCCGCAGACTGAGGAAAGAGAAAAAAGGTTGGGATAGATGAGGCGAAAAAAAAAAAGGTTGGGATAGATTAGGGAAAACTTTAAAAGGTTGGGATAGATCCGGCTATTTACCCACCATTGATTTAAGCCTGCAATTTAAACGAATACTCTAAGGGTTACGATATGAACTGATTATTCTCTGCGATTATTTAAATCATCATTTCTCCCAAGAACAATTCCATGATTCTCTAGAGCAAGTTACCTTACCCTCACGTGACTGTTGAACCCCCCATTTGTTATGAAAATGAGAGACACGCTTTGACAATCGACCAAGCACATGATTCGACTATTCACGCATGAGGGAAAACCCTTGGAAACGACGCAAATCCGCATGTGATGGAGGAGGTCTAAGACATATAGAATATGACATATTCATTTTAAAAAACCCTGATTTCCCGATTCCTTTTCCAGATGGTAGAATCTCAACCGTTCATTTTTCCCGGCTGGCAAAAATCCCCGATTCCCTGCTCGCGGGTCGTGGATATAAGCTCCAATAGGATGAGGGTCGTCGGGCACGCCCGCTATAATGTCTTCTAACAGCAGAAAAATGAAGAAGAAGGCAAGAGCGAGCTCTTTCTTCTCAATCAGCTGCGGTTGCCGGAGCGACACCGCTGTCGCAGTCGCCGGGATCCCTTCAGCGCCGCCCTACAGCCGCCGTTTTATCTCTCCAAAACCAGAAACTTCCTCAGAGGACGCCACCACTCTTACTGCCACAACTTCCACCTCTCGTGACAGCGCAGACATCGACGCCATCGACACCCAATCGATCGACTCCGAATCGATCTTCACCGATCTTCTGCGCGAGCTCGACGAGCTCGAGAAGGGCGTCTCCTCTCTGGCTCAGAAAGAAGAGAGAGAAGAGCGAGGATTTGTGGCGGTGGTGAAGCAGACAGAAGACCCGCTCGGGGATTTTCGCATGTCAATGTTGCAGATGATTGTGGAGAAGGAAATTCTCGGTGGCGACGAGCTGAGAGATCTTCTCAGTCGCTTTCTCGCTCTAAACTCGCCGGTGCATCATAAGATAATTGTTCAGGCTTTTGCGGAAATCTGGAAAGAAGTTTTTGTGGGCTATGGTGGGGAAGAGATTACTCTTCTCGGGCCTCTTCAGAGTCCGTGTCAGCTGAAAAGCCGTGAGTTCGTTTATCTGCAGAGGCGAGATTAGCTCTCTTTCTTTATCTGCAGAGGTGAGTTCTCTATGTTTCTCTCTCTCTCTTAATGTATCTTTCTCTCTCTCTCTCACTCATTTGTACATGCTGACGTCAATGGAGATGTGTCATGGTCGACGAGATACTCGATTTCTGAGAGAAGTGGAAGCCGCCTATGAGGCTTTTTGGATTTGCAGCTCCATGCTGTTCTTCTTTGGACATCTCTCTCCCTCTAGCTCTCTATCTCCCCTCCCCCTCTCTCCCTTTCTCTCATGCTACGAAGGCTTCATTTCAATCCGCAGTGGCGAGCGCTATACTTGTTTACGCGAATTTTCCGCGCAATCAATGCAGCCAGCGAAGCAGTCGTTTCTCTCTCTTCGCTTTTGGCCTACAGCTTCGGATATTCCATGCAAAAGGGTCGATGGCGATTCTTGCCCGTCCCTTTCTGTCTATCCCCCCATCGCATATTTATCCCAGAGAGAGCCAACAGATGGTTCGCAAACAGTTACTGTTAATATTGCTCTCTCTCTATCTCTTTCCTTTCTTCCTCTCTCCCTCTCCACATATTATTCTAAGTTGATTCGGTCAGCTCTCATTATCCAGACTTGCTTGCAGACTTAGCCCCCCCCTACGACCTTAAACAATCGGTTCCAGTGAGGGAGCAACTAAACCCCAATAATTTATATACAAGTGGGAGAAACTAGGGGTTTTTCTCTCTCTAGAGTTGAATGTCTTTCTCTGACTAGTTTCCCGAGTACTGCACTGAGGGACATGAACAAAGACGACGGCTAGATTCATAGAATATCTTTACATCAGAGAATATACAAGGAGAAAAGTTAGGAAATTAGGGATGTGGAGAGAGAGAGATCTAGGGAGAGAGAGAGAGAGGAGAACTCTATGGCAGGGTCAGAGCAAAGATTACACAGCATCCCTCCTCGTGCACGTCTTCTTAGGGAACCCTCTCCAGAAGAAAGTGAACAGAAAGAGACGGACGGAGACAAATCAGTCCAAAGAAAGAGAAAAGAGGGATGGATAGATAAAGATAAATACATGCATACGTATATAACTACATACATCGTTACATACATACATACCCATTACAACAAGAGTGAAATCGGTCGATATGGGGAGAAAGCGAGCGAGCGAGAGAGAGAGAGAGAGAGACAGAGAGTGAATGAGCGGGTGTGTGTATGAGGGGGAGGAAGAGAGAGAGAGAGAGAGAGAGCGAGTATATCCGAGGGAATAGGACGAGAGCTGACGACAGGGAGCAGGCGAGTAGTGCCGCCGGAAACGGAGCGGACAAGGAAGGACATTGAACCTACCGCGTAGGAAGGGAACTCGCCTGGCGCAGGCCCTCCTCCAGCGAAGAGATTCCCTCCTTCCAACGACAATATCGAAACTACTTTCAAAATACGATACCGAATTGCACCGGCAAGGGGCGCAATTGAAGACCCACTTGGGACCACCGATTAGCTGTTCGCCTCGTCTGGTCCATCGATGACAGATCACCTGGTCCGTCTCAGACAGCTGAGATCGCGTTGGAAGGAGGAAAGCGTCCTCGATGTCTCTATCAGCCTTTCAACTGAAGATCTTCTCCGGATTCCGACTCCCTAGTATTTCATTATCATTGCAAGCGCACAAAAGTCGTCTGCCCAAACGAGATAGAGGAGAACGATCAGCTGGGGTCCAATTTTTGAAGTTACGATTGTTGGACTCAAGCTCAGTAGAGTGACTATCCTACTTTAATCGGACATATAAATAATTATGAATTGTAATAGGTATTATCAGGATAACCCTAGTAAGGGTTACGGAATGCACTGTATAAAGGGTGGTCCAAGGGGAGAGGGGTTCTGGTTGAGGGAATCGAACAAATAGAAGAGCTAGGGCAGTCGTCATTCTTATGCATCGAATCAAGGTATGCAAGTATTGTTGATATTCATCTACGCCATGACTAACAACATCAGATATCAAAAATAAAGAGGAGTCAGTGAATAAGTAGTGCAGATATGTTCGAGTTAGTGACTATGTTGCATGAGTCAAGCTTTCAAATCGTATAAAGATGGCGTGGGTTCTGCCCAACAGAGGAGCCAGTGGTTCTGCCTGTGGAAGTTCTCATATGCTCGAAGAACAAAGGTCATGGTTATTCTTTCCCCATGATGAGATCTTGACGTATGCCATATGATTTTAATGAGTGACTAAATCACTCGACAAAAACTTTCTAGGTTTCTCTACGCACGTCCAATTTGTGCCAAAATCATAAAGATCATAAATCACTCGCTGCTTATAATTTGATGCGAAGATAAATCTTAATTCAAACTTATTAAGTATGAATGTAGTTTAGCTCATTGATAAACTACTGTCATGTATAGTGGAGAGGTTCTTTCTATCAGATGTGCTTGCTGTACAATGGATAATCATGACTTGAATTTTGTCATCTATGTGGTTTCACTCTATTTTTTGTAAGTAATATCCAAACTCTATAATTTTGAAGACCTATTACGATGATATCTTAATGTAGAGTCCAAACTCCACAGTAATATAAAAAAGGAGTAATATTCAAATTTGATAATCAAACTGTTTTTTACCATGTAAATGTTATTCTATGTTTCTCTCTCTCTCTCTCTCTTTAAGAAGATAAGGCTCACTAGTGATAGTACCATTAAGATTTTGGGGCACTATATGGATGGAACCTACACATGAGTTTTTTCATGGTTTGGCCCAACATATAATATTGTCCATCACTATTGTCTAATTGACTAACTATATACAAGTACCAAAAAATTATGATATGTTGACATATAAATCAGAGAAATAGATAGACAAAAAATCTATACATAGATAAATTAGCTAGATTGATACACAAGTAGATAGACAGATGGATATACGTGTGTGTGTGTGTGTGTGTGTGTAGAGAGAGATGGATTGACAAAAAGAGATAGCACAATTGAAAAATGGATACAAGAAATAAGAAAAATGGAGGAAAAAAAGAGAGTGAGAGTTGTTAGGAGATATGAAGAGAGGAGGAAAGAGAAAATTAAGAAATATTAAGAAGTTTTGAAAAAAAGAGTAATTAAATAATAGAACTTGGATACTGAATCAAAAATATAAAAATTAGAGCACAAAAAAGTCAAGAGAGTGGGCACTTAGAACGGAAACTTTGAACTAGAGAAAATGTGGAAGAAACCCACCTGGACAGGGAAGAGAGATTTACAAGAAAGTAATAGATAGGATGAGTATGTTTGGCAAGAAAAATAATGTGGGTAGAGAAAAAGAATTAGAAAATTTCAATAAGGCGAATAGGGAATAAAAAGTGGGAAAGAAAATTTTCATGTGATATAGAAATAAAGGAAAGCAGATAATGTGGAATTGTCAGATGACAAATGGGATGATTGCAAGGGAGCTCAGAGAGCGGGAGAGGGATCTAAAAATAAATAAAGTTAATGAGAGTGAGAGAATAGTGGATTAAAAAAAGAGTTGAGAGTGGGAGTGGAGGTCTATGAAGAGACTTAGCAAGAAGGGGAGGGGGCGACAACGGCAAGGGAGGTTTTGAGAGTAGATTTTTATATCTGTATTTAAATTTCAGAAAAAAATGAAAATTTAGGTAGAAAAATCAAGTTATATTGATGAGCAAATGAAACGAATGTGATGATATTCTTTCAAAGATATGGCGATTCAAGATCAAAGAGGAAAATGATGTTTCAAAGATTGATGATTAGATAATAAAATGTTATAATTAATGAGAAGAAAAAATAATATTTTTGTTGTTATTTGTTTCAAGTCTTAACATAGCAATGCTGCTGTGTTGATTGTTCATTCAAATACTTGTATATTTTTCCAAGGCTAGGCGTCTTGCATTTGACATGAAGAATGATAAGAAAAAGGAATAAATTTAATATAAGTGATCTTACAAAAACAAATGATGTCTGACAATCCAAAAATTGTAAGATCATAACTCACTAAATGGATGATTAATTTAGCATAAGTACCATAAGGGATTGAATCAACATAGAATCAGGTTTTCAAGTTGATAATCTTTGACACTTAAATGAATTCAATAAAATTGGATGAAGGTGGTTTAAATCTTGGAGAAAACAATATATTTATAAAGATAACTTCAAAATTCTTCCTCTCATTCAAATCCCATGGAAATTGAATCTTAATGAGGAATCAATCAAAGAGAGAAGTTAGAGAGAGAAAATCAAAATCAATAAATCTATGATGAGAAAAATAAATCAATCTCCTGTGCATGCGTGCACGCGCATAAGGGAGAGGAGGATGATATTCCTCTCCTCTCCTCCTCTCCTCTCTCTCCCTCTCTCTCATGATGCACCCTTCCTCTCTCTGCGTATGCCTCCTTTTTTGTCACGATTTCAGTGTGTGCTTCCTTCTCCATCTTCACTGCCACGCTCGCTCTCCTCTCCCCTTCCTCTTCTCTTTCCTCCTCTTCCCTCAGATCTCGCTTGCACCTGCGCGTGCATGCGTAAGGGGGAGGAGAAGATCTCGTCTCTCCTCCATTCCCGTTACGCATTCCTCACACGGCCTTCTCCACCTCCATCCTCTTCCTCCTCTCACCTCCCTCCTCTCTCGCACAATGGAAAACATTTCCCCTCCTCTCACCCTTGCTCTTGTGTGCGTGTTCCCGCTTGCGAAGAGGACGGAAGAATTCCTTCCGTCTCCCATCTCTCCCTCTACCCTTGCTCTACCTCACTGCACCATTCATCACTCTCTCCACTCTCTCTCTCTCCTCGCACGCACGGGAAAATTTCTCGCGTGCACCCAAAAGACAGAGAGAGGACGGGGACCTCTGCTCACACTTCTTGGCCATCACAATTCACAAGAGATAGTTGAGAGTAGAGAAAAAGAGAAGAGAGAGGAGAGAAATAATATATTTTTAGTGTGAAATTTGACCAAGAGCGGGTTGACCAGAGTTGATTGATGAGAGCATGTTGACTGGAGCGATTTGAGGAGAGAGAAAGCATATCAAGGACCATAAATGCTTCAAATGAAAACCACGCTATCTCATGATCTTTATCAAGTTAGGGGCTGAAATTTTTTGGGCATAATCATCATTTTAAGATCTACAAGTCTACAAGTCTACTATGGCTGATTTAAATTCTAAGATGAAAAAGATTAGAGTTCTTAATATTTTATTATGTACTTAATATAATATTTTAAGATGAAAATCACTTTTCCACCATTGATCAAGGGTTTTCAATCTTCGAAAGTAGATTGGAAGTGTTTAATATGTTGATTTCCTTTCCCCATACATATTCTTCTTTTCATCAATCATTTTCACTTTCTTAATCTAAAAAAATTACTTAAAATATTTCTTAATTTTAATCTTTTAACCTACCTCCATGTGGATTCTACCTTGACTCGCCAGTATTCTAAAATTTATAGCTGAATTTAAAGAGTTGAGTTTAATTTTTGATATGTGAATTTGTGCATTCAACGATTGTATTTGTACGCGTATGAGAACTCTTTCTCCAAATAGCACCAACTATCTATCCTTCGTGTCTCTACAACACTGGCTAAAAGATTAGCAATGCTCATTATATGAGTCGGCTCATATAGTTTTATTCTCTCCTGATAATTTGATGTCCTTCTTGAATATCCTATGAATAAGAATGTTTACAACATATGTTTTAAAACTATTATCACTATATTATGATCTCATCATAATTTACTTATTGCATATGCTCATAGATTGCATTACAAACATTACACAAGAATGACGAGGAATAATTTTTATTTCAATAATATAAACAAGATATATGAAAGTGTGATTGGCTTATAGGCCACATAATGTCCATCACTAAGGTTTCTTGGAATTGTCATTGTCTTGGTGATAGAGGTTTATCCTCCATCGCCCTACACTTTTGCATCAAAATATGTCAGAATATTAAAAAAATTCTATATTCAAAATCTGTAACAAAAATGGAATTTATTGATATAAAATTCATGATTTTTCAATAAGAAATGGATTTACTATGAATTATTGAAAATCAAAGATCAGAAAAATCCTAAAATGAACACTTTAGAGAAAATCTTCAAATTGACTTATCAAATGATATCCAAATCTTGCAATTGATATATCAACAGAGGATTCCAAAGAGACCAAAATCATCAAATTCTAATTTATATTTTTGGAGTAATTGATCCCGCAAGTCAACGCCCAAATTCGGATTGAAAATGACCAGTGTTTGGTCAAATGCTAAATTGAGGGGTCAAATGATCTCAGAATTTGATGAATTTTCTATCTATGGAAAGCTGATGAAATAAGGAATCGAATGAAATTGGAATCAAGTGATTTGAAATTATAATCCAAGAGATATCCTATTTTGAAAATCAGCAAAAATTCGAGTTAAAATTAGGTGAAATTGAAGAACACAGTGACTTAAAACACAAAATTAACTATCTAAAACTAATAAAAACTCAAATTACCGTCAAATAATCGATCGAATCTCACTGCTAACCCGATTGTCATGAAGATAGGGCTTCAATTCACGCGGATTGAAGTGAATTTGCGCGGTTTCTTCCTCGATGGACGTTCGGCGTTCAAGGGGAAAATTCGATGAAATTCGAAGGAATTTTGTGATCAATCCCGCTCCGATTGGATCGCAATCGAGTCTAAGCGTTAGGGGATCATGAAGAACTCACGATCTTGCTCAAAATTTGCTTAATTCGTTCACGATTCAATCAAGAGTTGAAGTAGAAGAGAAAATACATCAATTTTTAAAGGGAAATTCCTGCAAGAATTGCGGGCCGTTTGATCCGGTGAAAGGCCTATTGATGGCCACGATCGCACGATGATCGTGGGCCATCAATGCGAGGCGATCGTGGCCATGATCGCGCGGTGATCATGGCTCACGATTGTCACTTGGATGTGTGTCCACCGTTCGATGAGCATCATCGCGTCGAGATGCACCAGATGTGTCCACGTATCCCCCCAATGTGCCGAAATCGCGATGAATCACGACCGTTCGATGAAGCCACGTATCATCTTTGATGCATCGTTGCATTGTTGATGACGGTGAATCACGATCATTGATGAAGCCACGTGTCACTTAAGATGCCGTCGATCACTTCACTTAAAGCCGTTTTGACACACGTGTCTTGATGAAGATCGCGTGGACCCGAGTCCACGCGATGGACGCCACGTGTCCTGCAAAAACTAAAACTTGCGGGAACTTAGTCCCACATGGAAGAAAAAATGGGAAATCACGCGTATATAAGCTGGGGCGGCGTAACGCATTTGCATTACCGCCCCAACTATCTAACCAGGGCCCACTAACCCGTGGGCCCTTCACGTGCCAGCCCCCCTGTCACGTGGCGCCACACGGGCGTCTGATAACATGCATTTATAACTTGAATTCTTATCTTAATTAACTCATATTCATGCTTATTT
This sequence comes from Lemna minuta, assembly GCA_024174645.1. Taxonomy (NCBI): domain Eukaryota; kingdom Viridiplantae; phylum Streptophyta; class Magnoliopsida; order Alismatales; family Araceae; genus Lemna; species Lemna minuta. Next base: position 6,765,457 of record CM044120.1, on the reverse strand, counting down.
TATGTGAATATGATGCATGTTATCATACTTTTTAGGAATTTTCTCCATTGGCATGTCATTTCACTAAAGTTGATATTTATGCATAAATTAGGGATAATTGCATGCTTAATAGATGATTAATCTTTTGTTTAAATTAATAGAAGTTAATCTCTATTATTAAATGATTTTTGACTTTAGGAAATGTTTGGAAAGATAATTTCAAGATGAATTTATGATTTAAAGTGTTTAATGAGAAATGATTTAAGTAAATTTTAATTCATCTTGATTTCTTCTTTCTAAATATATTTTCAATGGCATAATATTAAAAAGGAAGAAATTTGTGATCCAATGGAGAAAATTTGAGATTAAAAGGAGTTGTATATTTTAAATTATGAACTTCTGAAGTTTGATGCCCTTTTTCCGAATTTATTTGATTTTTATTTATTTTTTTAGGTGTTTTCTATTAACAAAATCGCGAAAAAGGGGGTTTTATTACCTGTAGGTGCAGACGTGGCGAGGCGGCGGCTGACGTGGCGCGCGGGACCGACGCGGGGTGCGATGCGGCACTGAGGCCACGTGGCAGAGCCCGGGCGGCCCACGTGGTGCGCAGGTGGCGCTGACGCGTGGCAGGAGGCCACGCATACGGTCCACGTGGGCGCTCGTGTGGGGCGCCACGTGGCAGAGGGTTCGCAAGTGGAGGGCCCACGGGTATAGTGGGCCCTGGTAAGTAGTTGGGGGCGGTAACGCAAATGCGTTACCGCGTCCCAATATTTATACGCGTCCGCTTTTTCCGTTTTCTCCGTGTGGGACTAAAGTTCCGCGGAGCCCTTCTTTTGCAGGTGACGTGGCCGCATCGTACACGTCGGAGATCAAGGCAAAGGCATCGATCGCGTGGACCGGAGTCCACGCGATCTTCATCAAAACACGTGCTTAAAAAAAGGCTTAAGTGAAGTTTGATCAAACGACTTACCTCACGCCACGTGGCATCATGAGAAGCTTCCGATCGGCATCAATCGAAGGCCTTGCGTTGATCGCGATCGGACGGCCTCAAATTTTCGCGATCGAGGGCACTACGCGATCATCCGATCGTCATCGGACGGTCGCGATCCTTCGCGATTTTTGGAAACGCATGGAGTCTTCTGGTGCGTCCGATCTCCATCACGCGGACGCCTGATCTTCATCGAGAGACGATCACGATCAGACGGCTGGCGGAGGGCTCGAATCTTGATCGCGGCGCACGGGATCGGTGAATCGTGATCGTTCATCTAAGAGGAGCCATCGGACGGCAGAGAAGCTTCGTGGAAGAACTCCACGATCGCGGTCCGATCGAGCCGCGATCGGGGAGTTTACTGGATGCAATCGTCTCCAATCGATCGGAGAACGATCGACGACGGACCAGGACTTCGATCGCGGCCCGATCGTGGGTCTTCTTGAGGCAAAAATCGTGGCCATTTTGAAGCGAAATCGAAGCGAAATTGTGGTTGATTCCAAGCCAATCCGGAAGCTATGTCTTCAGGTCGTGAAACCGCCTCCACGACGCATGGATTCTGCCCCACGACCGCATCAATTGCCCACGATCTTCGGGCCAATTTCCCTCTTAAAAGCATGTATTTCCCTTCTTTGTTCTTGAACTTTTGATCGACTCGTGAAGAAATTAAGCGAGTTTCGAGGAAGGTCTTAAGTTCTCGTGATCCTCTGCTTCCAAGAGTGTAGAGACGCAGCCATTGAAGCATGATAATCACGATTTCATCTCTTGATTTCATCGAATTTTCCCCTTGAATTCCGAACGTCCACGAGGAAGAATCCGAGCAAATTCGCTTCGATCCACGAGAATTGAGGCCCCATTCTTGCGGCAATCGGGTTAGTAGTGAGGTTCGATCGATTATCAAGAGGTAATTTGTATTTTTATTAGGTTTAGATCTTTAATTTTGCAAATTAGTTCATAGTGTTCTTTATTTTCCCCAATTTTATGTCCGAAAAGTCACTGATTTTGAAAATAGGATATCTCTTTGATTATAATTCCAAATCACTTGATTTTGGTTTCATTAGATTCCTCTTTTCATCAGCTTTCCGTGGATAGCAAATTCATCAAATTCTGACTTCATTTGGCGCTCCAATTTAATGTTTGACCAAGGACTGTTCATCTTTCATCAGAAGTCAAACGTTGACTTTCGGGGTCAATTACTTTTTATTGACAAATCAGAATTTGATAATTTTGGTCTTGTTGGATTTCTATGGTTCTTAGCTTTCCATTGATATATAAATTTCAAGATTTGAATTTCATTTGGTTATCCAATTTGAAGATTTCCTCTGAGGTATTAATTTCGGGGATTTTCTAATAGTTGATCTTCAATAATTCATAATAAATCCATTTCTTATCCAAAAATTACGAATTATATATCAATAAATTCCATTTTCTCTCTAGTTTCCAAATATCTAATTTTCGTAATCTTCTGACTCTGTTTGGTTCTCTGATTTTGCAGAACACCTACTATTGGTCAAAGTCAACGCTTTGACTTTGAGTTCTGACTTTTCTGTGTCAAATCCGAGATTTCAATTCTTAAAACTTCTTATTTACCTTATTTATATCATTTCTATATCTTACATCTTATTTTCTCATATTTAAAACTCCTTTTAAACCTAAGTTTGACCAAGTCAACTCTGTGATTAAAGTCAACCCTGCTCTCTGTGGATCGACGCGATACTTACCCAATACTTGATTATTATATCTTGTCTTTGTGAGTTCGGTTTTATAAATTTTGTTTGACCATAGTCTTTGTGTTTTAACGATGCACGAAAACGACACGTCAAAATGGCGCCGTTGCCGGGGAGCATGCGTTTTTGATTTGATTGCTTTGATTTCTTGGTTATATTTAGGTTTCTGTCTTCTGTTGTTTACTGACCTACAGAGAATTTATCAGACCTTATCAGTGGTGGAAAAGGTATAGCGAGGTAAGATTACCTAATTTTGCCCATTATTAGATAGTTTTGGTGCAATTTTGGTAGTCTAATTTGTGTTTTTCACCTAATCGAGACATCGATTTTGATATATCAGAGATTCATTCTCTGTTATTAGTGAGTTATTAGTACTATTATCTTTATTGGTGTGCTTTTTGATAGTGTGTAGCTTGATCTATCTTTTTGATGGATTAAGTGAAGCATTTCTCATTTGAACATCATCCTTTTCGTCTCACTCTTTTCTGACTTTCTTATATATATACTTACTGTTTCGTGATCTTTTGGCTTTATATATGAATAGGCATCCTAGGAACAGAGGAGGACGACAAGGACACCATAATCTGCGATCCACGAGGCATACAAGGAACAACTCCTTGTATGAGGACCTCTTCGACACATCCGTACATTCCATAGCTCCATCGGAGGCTTCTATCGATTCTATGCCAGTCCCCGCCACACCAGAGCGAGGAGAACCTATGGACGCCCCTCTTCCTACCGAGGGAGTGAGACGACGCCTCAGCGATTACGCTAGACCGGTCGTCCAAAGGCAGACTACGCAAGTCAATGCCCCTCTTCAACGAGGTGCCAATTTGAAAATTGACTCACATATTCTTGGCCTTTTACCCATCTTTCATGGACTATCATCGGAGGATCCATATAGACATGTGGACGAATTTAGCCAGGTATGCGAATTCAATCAATTGCACAATGTCCCCTCCGAGACGGCCAACATGCGCTTCTTCCCCTTCACGCTTAAGGAAAGGGCAAAGGAGTGGTTTTTCACCTTGGGTCGTGAGTTTGCTTCATGGAGAGATATGGAAGATGCATTTTTGCGTAAGTACTACTCGGTAGGTAAGACTAGTGCCGTGAGACGCGCCATACGCGAATTCTCACAAGGGCCGGGTGAGGTTTTTTATGAGGCATGGGAGAGACTTAGAGATCTCTTGAGACAATGCCCACATCATGGTATACCTAAGCATGAAATTACTCGGATTTTTTTATGATGGCTTTAGGTGCACCTGACAGATATTTTCTTGATCCCGCTAGTGGAGGCACATTCATGAGCAAATATGAGGATGAAGCCCTCGAATTGATCGAGTTGGTGGCGGAGAATAGCCATCATCATGCGGCTAAATCCTTCGGTGGGCGGAGCACCCCCGCAAAGGGAGGAATGTTGGATGCGAAGGCGGTGGAGACAGGTATGCTTTTAGATAAAATTGAAAAACTGGCCAGTGGCACGGGGAATTTGATCATGGATTCGCTTAAGATCCGACCGGGTTACGATGGCCTCGCTCCGGTATCACATATCGATGTCTCTCCGTATTCACATTGCTCTAATGTTGAGCACGTCGAGTTGAATTGCCCAATGATGGCAATTCAGGGTCCATCTCCATTTCGGCCAAACCCTACGACATATCCAGGTTTGAGCCAAGCGAGTAGGTATCACCACCCGAATGAGGGTTATTCTAATTATGATAACCCATTTTATGCACAGCAGTAGAGTGGACATCACACTTCATATCATCAGCCCTTTGGATCCGCGCAGCAATTTATGGGGAACCCGAGGCGGATCACGATTCGCCTCCCATTTTCCCCAAGAGAGTTTACCGTCACACGCAAGTGCCACCTTCCGCAACCTCAGCTGATCCTATCATGAGTGCATTAGCACAAATGATGAGTAAGTTGACTGAGGTTAGCGGCCGACTTGATAGAGTCGAAGGGGCTAAGGCCCAATGCTCCGATGCTTCTACCGATCGGAGGGATGGGAGGCGAATAGAGTTACCTTTTCCCAACCTCTAGCCAACCCTAGGAACCTAGGGCAAGCATCGTCGAGCCGTGCCCTCAATGTGAACCAAGATCACATTGATAGCGCACAAGAGGAGGCACATGCTGAGAAAACGGAAAAACTTAGTGCTTGATGGGAGGCAACCCATCCTTATCTCTATCTTTTCCCATTTCTTTTTCTACTTTTTGTTCTTGTTTTAGCATTTGTTTTCACTTTTATATTTTGCTGTTTGCTTTGATGTTTGCTGTTTTTTCTTTATAAGTTTTGTTTTTAGGTACCAAGGAGAAAGGAACATAAAAAGAAGAAATTCAGCTCCAAAGCAACTCCAAAAATGAAGAAAAGAATGCAACCGATGCAAATTCCCGCTAAGTTTTTCTTTTCCCTCTTATGATTGTTTTTCTTTTACTAATGTTGCATGCCATGTATAGTGATTGTCATCACATTTTCCATGAGCATGTTGAGTTTTATTGAGGACAATAAAAGGAATGAGAATGGGGGGAGTTTTCTAGAAAACTTAAAAATTTTTAATATTTTTGTATTTCTTCATTTAGTATTCTATGCATGATCTGATTTTTAAACATGTGAACAGTAACATGATCTTTTCAAAAACACATGAAATAGAAAAGCATAGAGTGCATTAACACCTCCATTTGTTTAGAAAGTTGTGGGAAGAGCAACCTTAAGTGTATGTTGAGGAGATGGTAGAGTCGATGGAATTAGGGATCTAGGTATTCCTTTGGGGAGCCATAAAATCTAAACTAAGGGTGTACTCAAGCTCATAATATGATTTTTCAAAACTTTCTATACTTCTCATCCACTCATTCTTCTTTCTAAACTTTGAGTTAATGACTCCTTGCACGCACATCCTTTCGCTTTCCATAGCAAGTCGTAGCTTGTATCATCCTTTGTTGGCATTAATATTATTGACATAGTGAAGCTCCCTGATCCATAGAGATACCAAAACCTCTTCGGGGGAATAAGCTGCATGTCTACTAAGGACGGCACATGGGTAGGATGAGCACCATGAAATGAAGTATGTTGTTTTTTTCAATAAAGTTGCATAAAAAAAGCCTTGAAAAATTTTCAAATTCTGAATTCTCTAATCTCCTTCTTGAAAAAGGCTTGCAGCAAGTAGAATTAGGATGAAATAAAGTAGAATTAGAATGAAAGAAAAAAATACAAAAATAGAATTAGGAGGAAAGAGAGAGTAGAATTAGAATGGTAAGCTACCTCCCATGTGTTTTAGCCGATTCTATTTATAGCCACTATGTATATAAGGATGATACTTGTTTTCTACTTCTTGTGCCCTTATCATTCATGTCCATAGTGCAAGGAGGAAGCGACGATTGGTTTGGTACGATGAATTTCTTTTAATTATGTATATTCTATTAGTATGTAGAGCAAGAGCATTCTTAGTTTATTTGGTGGATTAAAGTGTTTGCTGGAGGAATGCCTTGATCTTGAGTTTCTAGTACATTACTTTATTCTTGGCATTATTTAGGGTAGAACATTCATTTCAGATTCTATCAATGCTCAACCCATGGCTTTCTAAGCTTGTTAGTCCTATTTCATACTTTTTCTCTTTCCATTGCTAAGGGACTAGCAATGATTTAAGTTGGGGGGTGTGATAACATGCATTTATAACTTGAATTTTTATCTTAATTAACTCATATTCATGCTTATTTTATGTGAATATGATGCATGTTATCATACTTTTTAGGAATTTTCTCCATTGGCATGTCATTTCACTAAAGTTGATATTTATGCATAAATTAGGGATAATTGCATGCTTAATAGATGATTAATCTTTTGTTTAAATTAATAGAAGTTAATCTCTATTATTAAATGATTTTTGACTTTAGGAAATGTTTGGAAAGATAATTTCAAGATGAATTTATGATTTAAAGTGTTTAATGAGAAATGATTTAAGTAAATTTTAATTCATCTTGATTTCTTCTTTCTAAATATATTTTCAATGACATAATATTAAAAAGGAAGAAATTTGTGATCAAATGGAGAAAATTTGAGATTAAAAGGAGTTGTATATTTTAAATTATGAATTTCTGAAGTTTGATGCCCTTTTTCCGAATTTATTTGATTTTTATTTATTTTTTTAGGTGTTTTCTATTAACAAAATCGCGAAAAAGGGGGTTTTATTACCTGTAGGTGCAGACGTGGCGAGGCGGTGGCTGACGTGGCGCGCGGGACCGACGCGGGGTGCGACGCCGCACTGAGGCCACGTGGCAGAGCCCGGGCGGCCCACGTGGCAGAGCCCGGGCGGCCCACGTGGTGTGCCCGTGTGGGGCGCTGATAACATGCATTTATAACTTGAATTCTTATCCTAATTAACTCATATTCATGCTTATTTTATGTGAATATGATGCATGTTATCATACTTTTTAAGAATTTTCTCTATTGGCATGTCATTTCACTAAAGTTGATATTTATGCATAAATTAGGGATAATTTCATGCTTAATAGATGATTAATCTTTTGTTAAGTTTAAATTAATAGAAGTTAATCTCTTGTATTGAATGATTTTTGACTTTAGTAAATGTTTGAAAGGATAATTTCAAGATGAATTTATGATTTAGAATGTTTAGTGAGAAATGATTTAAGTAAATTCTAATTCATCTTGATTTCTTCTTTCAAAATATATTTTAAATGACATGATGTTAAAAAGGAAGAAATTTGTGATCCAATGGAGAAAATTTGAGTTAAAAAGGAGTTATACAAATGAATTTATGAATTTCTTAATTTTATAGTATTTTCTAGATTTTATTTTGATTTTTCAGGATTAAATCGTGCAATCGAACGGTCGGGATTAAATCGTGCAATCGGACGGTCAAGATTAAATCGCGCAATCAGACGGTCGGGATTAAATCGCGCAATTGGACGGCTGAAATCACACGGAGTGGAAACCGCGTCATGGGCCACGATCCCACCGATTACGCGCGATCTGACGGCTGAAATTACACGGAGTGAAATCCGCGTCACGAGCCACCAATTTCGCGCGATCCGACGGCTGGAATTACACGGAGTGAAATTCACGTCACGAGCCACCAATTTCGCGCGATCCGACGGCTGAAATCACACGGAGTGAAATCCACGTCGTGGGCCACGATCCACCAATTTCGCACAAACTTATCTATAAATAGGCCTCATCTCCAATGTAAAATGCATCTTCTAGTTGGCCTCCTTTTGGAGGTTGGCCATTGGGATCAAGGCTGCTAGGGATCAACTATCTAGGTATGTTTTAATTATCGTTTGTTCTTCTTATGTTCTTGTGTGTTAGCTCTGGTATCTAGGATTGTGCGGCGTGGACGAACCGAGTGCATCTAGATACCCGACTTGCTTCTTCGTATCCTCTTTTGTGATCGCTTGTTCCATGGCAAGAGTGTTTCGTGTCGAAAAGCCAAGGGAGCACCGGTGGATCAGGTTTTATCTTCTTATCGTATTTAAAATTAATCACCATCGGTTGAATCGATCTCGAGAAAGTTAGAGGGCCTTGTCACTGATATCCCCGCTCAAGGCTAGGGCTAGGGTCTTAGCCCCGTGAGGACTGAGGATAGGGGGCAAGGTTGATACTATGCGAGTTCTAGTTGCTTATTCAGCTCATTATTCTCACCGTGATAAACGCCAAGCTTGGGCGGTAATTCAAGCTCTGTAAAATAATGATGACTGCATCACGATTAGACGGATTGACCGAGCATTTAGGGTTTTATGTGTTAATCTTAGGGACATTTCTTTCCTCTTTTATCAATCTATTAATTAAACCAACTACAAAAATATCTTCTCTTGTTCTTGAACTTTTTGATCGACTCGTGAAGAAATTAAGCGAGTTTCGAGGAAGGTCTTAAGTTCTCGTGATCCTCTGCTTCCAAGAGTGTAGAGACGCAGCCATTGAAGCATGATAATCACGATTTCATCTCTTGATTTCATCGAATTTTCCCCTTGAATTCCGAACGTCCACGAGGAAGAATCCGAGCAAATTCGCTTCGATCCACGAGAATTGAGGCCCCATTCTTGCGGCAATCGGGTTAGTAGTGAGGTTCGATCGATTATCAAGAGGTAATTTGTATTTTTATTAGGTTTAGATCTTTAATTTTGCAAATTAGTTCATAGTGTTCTTCATTTTTCCCCAATTTTTAGGTCCGAAAAAGTCACTAATTTTGAAAATAGGATATCTCTTTGATTATAATTCCAAATCACTTGATTTTGATTTCATTGGATTCCTCTTTTCATCAGCTTTCCGTGGATGCAAATTCATCAAATTCTGACTTCATTTGTCCCTCCAATTTAACGTTTGACCAAGGACTGTTCATCTTTCATCAGAAGTCAAATGTTAACTTTCGGGGTCAATTACTTTTGATTTACAAATCAGAATTTGATAATTTTGGTCTTGTTGGATTCCTCTGGTTCTTAGCTTTCCATTGACATATAAATTGCAAGATTTGGATTTCATTTGGGCATTCAATTTGAAGATTACCTCTGAGGTGTTCATTTTGGAGATTTTCTGATCATTGATTTTCAATAATTCATAATAAATCCATTTCTTATCCAAAAATTACAAAATATATATCAATAAATTCCATTTTCTCTCTAGTTTCCAAATATCTAATTTTCGTAATCTTCTGACTCTGTTTGATTCTCTCATTTTGTAGAACACCTACTACTGGTCAAATTCAATGCTTTGACTTTGACTTTTGACTTTTCTCTGTCAAATCCGAGATTTCAATTCTTAAAACTTCTTATTAGGTCTATTTATATCATTTCCACTCATTACATCTTATTTTCTCTTATTAAAAACTCCTTTTAAACCTACGTTTGACCAAGTCAACTCTGCGATTAAAGTCAACCCTGCTCTCTGTGGATCGACCCGATACTTACCCAATACTTGATTATTATATCTTGTCTTTGTGAGTTCGGTTTTATAAATTTTGTTTGACCATCGTCTTTGTGTTTTAACGACGCACGAAAACGACACGTCGGCGCCACGTGGTAGAGGGTTCGCAAGTGGAGGGCCCACGGGTATAGTGGGCCCTGGTAAGTAGTTGGGGACGATAACGCAAATGCGTTACCGCGTCCCAATATTTATACGCGTCCGCTTTTTCCGTTTTCTCCGTGTGGGACTAAAGTTCCGCGGAGCCCTTCTTTTGCAGGTGACGTGGCCGCATCGTACGCGTCGGAGATCAAGGCAAAGGCGTCGATCGCGTGGACCGGAGTCCACGCGATCTTCATCAAAACACGTGCTTAAAAAAAGGCTTAAGTGAAGTTTGATCAAACGACTTACCTCACGCCACGTGGCATCATGAGAAGCTTCCGATCGGCATCAATCGAAGGCCTTGCGTTGATCGCGATCGGACGGCCTCAAATTTTCGCGATCGAGGGCACTATGCGATCATCCGATCGTCACCGGACGGTCGCGATCGTTCGCGATTTTTGGAAACGCGTGGAGTCTTCTTGTGCGTCCGATCTCCATCACGCGGACGCCTGATCTTCATCGAGAGACCATCATGATCGGACGGCTGGCGGAGGGCTCGAATCTTGATCGCGGCGCACGGGATCGGTGAATCGTGATCGTTCATCTAAGAGGAGCCATCGGACGGCAGAGAAGCTTCGTGGAAGAACTCCACGATCGCGGTCCGATCGAACCGCGATCGCGGTGCGATCGAGCCGCGATCACGGAGTTTACGGGATGTAATCGTCTCCAATCGATCGGAGAACGATCGACGACTGACCAGGACTTCGATCGCGGCCCGATCGTGGCCCGATCGTGGGTCTTCTTGAGGCGAAAATCGTGGCCATTTTGAAGCGAAATCGAAGCGAAATTGTGGCTGATTCCAAGCCAATCCGGAAGCTATGTCTTCAGGTCGTGAAACCGCCTCCACGACGCATGGATTCTGCCCCACGACCGCATCAATTGCCCACGATCTTCGGGCCAATTTCCCTCTTAAAAGCATGTATTTCCCTTCTTTGTTCTTGAACTTTTTGATCGACTCAGTGAAGAAATTAGCGAGTTTCGAGGAAGGTCTTAAGTTCTCGTGATCCTCTGCTTTCAAGAGTGTAGAGACGCAGCCATTGAAGCATGATAATCACGATTTCATCTCTTGATTTCATCGAATTTTCCCCTTGAATTCCGAACGTCCACGAGGAAGAATCCGAGCAAATTCGCTTCGATCCACGAGAATTGAGGCCCCATTCTTGCGGCAATCGGGTTAGTAGTGAGGTTCGATCGATTATCAAGAGGTAATTTGTATTTTTATTAGGTTTAGATCTTTAATTTTGCAAATTAGTTCATAGTGTTCTTCATTTTCCCCAATTTTAGGTCCGAAAAGTCACTAATTTTGAAAATAGGATATCTCTTTGATTATAATTCCAAATCACTTGATTTTGGTTTCATTGGATTCCTCTTTTCATCGGCTTTCCGTGGATGCAAATTCATCAAATTCTGACTTCATTTATCCCTCCAATTTAACGTTTGACCAAGGACTGTTCATCTTTCATCAGAAGTCAAATGTTAACTTTCGGGGTCAATTACTTTTGATTTACAAATCAGAATTTGATAATTTTGGTCTTGTTGGATTCCTCTGGTTCTTAGCTTTCCATTGACATATAAATTGCAAGATTTGGATTTTCATTTGGGCATTCAATTTGAAGATTACCTCTTAGGTGTTCATTTTGGAGATTTTCTGATCATTGATTTTCAATAATTCATAATAAATCCATTTCTTATCCAAAAATTACGAAATATATATCAATAAATTCCATTTTCTCTCTAGTTTCCAAATATCTAATTTTCGTAATCTTCTGACTCTGTTTGGTTCTCTCATTTTGCAGAACACCTACTGCTGGTCAAAGTCAATGCTTTGACTTTGACTTTTGACTTTTCTCTGTCAAATCCGAGATTTCAATTCTTAAAACTTCTTATTAGGTCTATTTATATCATTTCCACTCATTAAATCTTATTTTCTCTTATTAAAAACTCCTTTTAAACCTAAGTTTGACCAAGTCAATTCTGCGATTAAAGTCAACCCTGCTCTCTGTGGATCGACCCGATACTTACCCAATACTTGATTATTATATCTTGTCTTTGTGAGTTCGGTTTTATAAATTTTGTTTGACCATCGTCTTTGTGTTTTAACGACGCACGAAAACGACACGTCAGGCGCCACGTGGCAGAGGGTTCGCAAGTGGAGGGCCCACGGGTATAGTGGGCCCTGGTAAGTAGTTGGGGGCTGTAACGCAAATGCGTTACCGCGTCCCAATATTTATACACGCCCGGTTTTTCCGTTTTCTCCGTGTGGGACTAAAGTTCCGCGGAGCACTTCTTTTGCAGGTGACGTGGCCGCATCGTACGCGTCGGAGATCAAGGCAAAGGCATCGATCGCGTGGACCAGAGTCCACGCGATCTTCATCAAAACACGTGCTTAAAAAAAGGCTTAAGTGAAGTTTGATCGAACGACTTACCTCACGCCACGTGGCATCATGAGAAGCTTCCGATCGGCATCAATCGAAGGCCTTGCGTTGATCGCGATCGGACGGCCTCAAATTTTCGCGATCGACGGCACTACGCGATCATCCGATCGTCATCGGACGGTCGCGATCGTTCACGATTTTTGGAAACGCATGGAGTCTTCTGGTGCGTCCGATCTCCATCATGCGGACGCCTGATCTTCATCGAGAGACGATCACGATCGGACGGCTGGCTGAGGGCTCAAATCTTGATCGCGGCGCACGGGATCGGTGAATCGTGATCGTTCATCTAAGAGGAGCCATCGGACGGCAGAGAAGCTTCGTGGAAGAACTCCACGATCGCGGTCCGATCGAACCGCGATCGCGGAGTTTACGGGATGCAATCGTCTCCAATCGATCGGAGAACGATCGAGGACTGACCAGGACTTCGATCGCGGCCCGATCGTGGCGAAAATCGTGGCCATTTTGAAGCGAAATCGAAGCGAAATTGTGGCTGATTCCAAGCCAATCCGGAAGCTATGTCTTCAGGTCGTGAAACCGCCTCCACGACGCATGGATTCTGCCCCACGACCGCATCAATTGCCCACGATCTTCGGGCCAATTTCCCTCTTAAAAGCATGTATTTCCCTTCTTTGTTCTTGAACTTTTGATCGACTCGTGAAGAAATTAAGCGAGTTTTGAGGAAGGTCTTAAGTTCTCGTGATCCTCGGCTTCCAAGAGTGTAGAGACGCAGACATTGAAGCATGATAATCACGATTTCATCTCTTGATTTCATCGAATTTTCCCCTTGAATTCCGAACGTCCACGAGGAAGAATCCGAGCAAATTCGCTTCGATCCACGAGAATTGAAGCCCCATTCTTGCGGCAATCGGGTTAGTAGTGAGGTTCGATCGATTATCAAGAGGTAATTTGTATTTTTATTAGGTTTAGATCTTTAATTTTGCAAATTAGTTCATAGTGTTCTTCATTTTCCCCAATTTTAGGTCCGAAAAGTCACTAATTTTGAAAATAGGATATCTCTTTGATTATAATTCCAAAGCACTTGATTTTAGTTTCATTGAATTCCTCTTTTCATCAGCTTTCCGTGGATGCAAATTCATCAAATTCTGACTTCATTTGACCCTGCAATTTAACGTTTGACCAAGGACTGTTCATCTTTCATCAGAAGTCAAATGTTGACTTTTGGGGTCAATTACTTTTTATTGACAAATCAGAATTTGATAATTTTGGTCTTGTTGGATTTCTATGGTTCTTAGCTTTCCATTGACATATAAATTGCAAGATTTGGATTTCATTTGGTTATTCAATTTGAAGATTTTCTCTGAGGTGTTCATTTTGGGGATTTTCTGATCATTGATTTTCAATAATTCATAATAAATCCATTTCTTATCCAAAAATTACGAAATATCTATCAATAAATTCCATTTTCTCTCTAGTTTCCAAATATTTAATTTTCGTAATCTTCTGACTCTGTTTGATTCTCTGATTTTGCAGAACACCTACTAGTTGTCAAAGTCAACGGCTTTGACTTTGAGTTCTGACTTTTCTCTGTCAAATCCGAGATTTCAATTCTTAAAACTTCTTATTTATCTTATTTATATCATTTCTATATCTTACATCTTATTTTCTCTTATTTAAAACTCCTTTTAAACCTAAGTTTGACCAAGTCAACTCTGCGATTAAAGTCAACCCTACTCTCTGTGCATCGACCCGATAATTACCCAATACTTGATTATTATATCTTGTCTTTGTGAGTTCGGTTTTATAAATTTTGTTTGACCATCGTCTTTGTGTTTTAATGACGCACAAATATAACACGTCAGCGTCCATGTGGACTCGCGTGGCCCATGCCACGCGTCCGCGCCACCTTATTCTCGCGTGGGCTCGCGAGGCTCTGCTACGTGGCCTTGCGTGCCGCGTCGCACCCGCACGCCATATCAGCTCCACGCGCCACGTCAGCTCCACGCGTCGCGTCAACTCCACATGCCACGTCAGCTCCGCGGGCTCCGTGGAAAATAAAGCCCCCTTTTTCGCGATTTTAATTACGAAATAACATTAATAAAATCAATAAAAATCAAATTAAAATCTAAAAAAGTCAAAAACTTCAGAGATTCATAACTTAAGAAATATAACTCCTTTTTAATCCAAATTTTCTCCATTGGATCACAAATTTCTCCCGTTATAATATCATGCCTTCTAAAATATAATTAAAACAAGAAAAATGAGATGGATTGAAAATAATATCAAGTCTTTCATTAAGAATGCCTTCTTTTAATCATCCAATCATTCTTTCCTTAGAATTAATTATTTTAATCATCTCCTAAAGTCAAAGTAAATTGGGGAAAATACTTAATTCCTATTAATTTAACCTTGCAAAAATATTAATCATCAAGAAAGCACATAATTAACCATAATTTATGCATAAATATGAATTTTAGTATAATGCCATACCAATGGAGAAAATTTATAAAAACTATGATAACATGCATTATATTCACATAAAATAAGCATGTATGAGTTAAATAGGTAAGAATTTAAGTTATAAATGCATGTTATCACTACCTCTAGTTGTCTACACATGTGTTGCCTCTAGGGTGCTCTAGATATCTCCAAGGTATCCTTTGCACATCACCACATAGTTGCAAATTTTCTGCCTTCTGTGCATCCTCCCGTGTCACTAATTGCACCCATTTCACCACGTCTCCCGCAAGCAACTCCTCAAGCACCTTTACCATGTGCCCTCCAAGTGCAAGCACAGCTCATGGCCATGTGTTCAATGAGTATATGCCCAAGAATCCAAACCCCCTTCATGGTAGTGCTCACTTTGGTGGACATCCTTTGATGGAAGTGATTTTCCATCTATGTGCATGGTTGGCGCGCAAGGGAGAGCACCCATCATACATAGATGGTGCACACTCGACAGGTACTATAGCACCCTCCAAGATGATGACCAGTGGTGCACAATGGCACGTGGGACCCAGCACTAGAGTGTGCCTGCAACAAGTCGCTTGGTGAGTACTATAGCACTTGTTGAGATTGCTCCCCGTAGCACGTAGTGGCACGCGAGGACATGCGTCAAAGCACACCAGAGGCAGGTCGCTTGGCGGTTACTGTAGCACCCATCAAGTGAGCGCATGCTTGGCACGTGCGGCAATTTTTTGGGGGGCTCGCGCGCACATACGTGCATATCTTGGCAGTTATTGTAGCACTTCCCAAGATGCGTGCCATGGCACGCACAGATCGACAATTTTCATGCACCATAGTGTGCCTTCGGCGGGACATGGGTACACCAAAATTCAAGTGTGAGTTTCCCTCCTTCTACGACTATAAATAGGTACCCCTCAAGCATCCATTAAGAGTGTGTGTGCATTTGTGGAGTGTGCTTATCATCTTTTGAAGTGACCCTTGAGGTGATCAGCAGCCAACAAGTGGTATCAGAGCATTTGTGGTCTTAATCTTCTGAATATGTTGAAGAGAGCAAGGACTTCTATCATGTCCATGATGTACGCTCATCAACATCATTCTTGCAACCACAAAAAATGGACATGAGTATGTCTACCTCTTCTTTGATATTAACTAGCACAAATTATCGACATTGACCTATGATGATAGAGGTTTCTTTGGAGGCTCATAACTTGTGAGGAGTCATTGATGGAAGTAAGGAAAATCATAAGAAAGATCGTCTTGCCTTGTGGGTGATCCTCAATTCCATCTCAAAATCTCAAATCAGCCAAATCGACATCAAGAAGAGTGCAAAGGAGAATTGGGAAGTTCTCTGTACATTCTATGTGGGAATGTATCGTGTGGTGCAAGCAAAGGTGAAGGCATTAAAGAGGAATGAGAAGGTGGATGACTACTCAAACTGTTTTGCTCGAGTTGTTACTTGTTTGAGAGACTAGCAAGAGAGTCTTGATGAATATGGTGTTGTTTCAAGACTACTCAGCTCAATCCAAAAAAATTTCATGCTCTTATTCTTCTCTTTGAGCAGACTAGTGATTTAAAGTCCGTGAGACTTGAGGAGGCATTTGGGCAACTCAAGGAGCATGAAATGAGACTCCAAGAAAGGAACTCAAGAGATGAGGAGCAAGCAGTCCTATCTAGGGCTTTCAAGAAGTCCAAGAAGGACCAAAGGAGTTTATCCTCAAGTGGAAGAGAATGTGGAAGGAAAGGAAAAGGCATAGATCATGGTGATGAAGTGAATGGAGAGAAGAAGAAGAAGCCATTTGACAAATCCAAGGTAAAATGCTATAATTGTCAAAAGCTTGGGCATTTTTTAGATAAGTGTGAACTTCCCAAGAAGGAAAACTCCAAGGGAAAAGAGAAAATGCACGTGGCCTAAAAAGATGAAGACAAAGAGGAAGAGTCATTGTTGATAATTGTGATAGCCGATGACCATGCGGATGTCAGTGGCTCTTGACGAAACGATTTCGTATGGTCATTGAAAACACATGATGTCATGTCAAAACAAAGTCCAAACTTACCAAATTAAAGATTAATTCATGAATTTAAGGGTATAATGGTAAATAAGGGTCGAATCCACGGAGAATTAGGGAAATTTGAGAGATATCCTTGAAATTCGATCAAATCGCACGATGAATTTAGATTATAAATTGGGCGATTTATGATATTCATAAAGATAACTCAATTGCAAATCCACGGAATCAAAAATCAAGTGATTTGGATAAGAATTCGCAGAGTAATCGAAGTGTGAAAATGGGAGAAAATTCGTATCTCGAAATTGATTAAAAACCAAAATTAAAACCAAATTAAACTTAATCTACGATTCAAAATATAAAATTAACACTAAATGATGAGAGATTAAGATGAAAGCATAAAATCTAACCCAAAGTAGCGTTTGAAATGATCCAATCAATCGCCGGATGCATGGCTTTTCATTCCGCATTTTCGAAGACGAAGATGGAGTTCAAGATGTGATTTCTCCTCGATCTCTCGATCAATTTTCAATTTCAAATGCACCTCAGATGCAGAAATGCATGAAGAAGAGATTTAAATTGATGGACGCTTGAATTGTGGTGTCTAAACAGTTCGATTTCACTCGAAAATCCAAGGGTATATTTCCGTTCGAAGAACAGATCTATTTATAGAGCAAAAGAGGCGTAACCGTTAGATCTAACGGCTCATCGCGATCAACATTCGCGATGAAGTGTTGTTTAATTGAAACGATGCTTTTAAACGGTGATCGTCCGATCGGAGATGGAGCATCAAGATGCATCCACGCCTATCGTGTGAAGAGTCGTGTCGTTTCATCGCATGCATTAGTTCTTCATCGAGCGGTCTGGATTGAATCAGAGGTCCATCGGTGGCGATGAATCTTGACCGTTATTACTCATGAGATGGATGGTCGCGATGATTCACTTAACTCCCAATTAAGCCACGTGCTTTGATCAGTTATCCAATGGACTCTGCGTCCACGTGATCTACGCGTGATATTCCAAGCGCTTCGATCCATCGATCCACGCTTCACCACGTGTCCTGCAACTTAAAAATAAAAGTGAAGATAGTCCCACACGGAGAAAATTAAGGACAGGGGACGGGTTTATAAAATGTAGCACTTATAGGGGTTAGCGAGTTCCGAATACGGAATGCTTATATGTAATATAACCATATGTATGATATATATATAAATTATGTAAAATGCGAAACGTGTCACCTCTGCGCCACGCAGGCGCTCGCAAGGGTCCGCGTGGCTCTGCCACTTGGCCTTGTGTGCCACGTCACATCCACGGGGGTCCCGCGCGATAAATACCCCCTTCTTTGCTCTTTTTTAATTAATTTAAACGATTTTAAAAGCAGAATATATTCAGATAAATTCCAGAAATTTCCTATAAATTATAAAAATCATAACTTTCAAAATACAACTCTAAATTAATTCAAATTTGTTTTGTTGGATTAGAAATTGAATAATCTATCATTATAAAAATTCAAAATATTAAAATAATAAGAGAATAAATTTAATTTAAATTAATTCATTCATGTAATTCCTAAATTAATTTTATAAAAATACATGAATGTTAATAAAGATCTTTTCTCTTATATTTTCATCATTAAAACATAGTTATGATCTCAATTATAATTAGGATTAAAAATTATAATATTTAATTATGTATAATAATCCATAATTTGATGTATTTTTAGATCATAACATGAAATTTTACAAAATGATAGAAATATACTTAAAATATGATAACATGCATGCAATTAGAATAATTAATACTTTTATTTGCATTAATAATCATGTACATTTATGTATAAATAGCATGTTATCAGCTCTCCTATTGATGATATGTGATATCTAGATATAGGAGTGAGCAGCCATATGACTAGTATGAAGACCTTCTATTAGTCCCTTAATGAATCTCACAAAGGAGTGCTGAGATTTGGTGATGGTTCTTCAATTAGGTATGAAGGCAAAGGTGAAGTAAATGTAGATTGTACTAATGGTGAATGCATGATTTTTGAAAATGTCCTTTATATACCTAAATTAAAGACTAATACCATGAGTTTCGGAAAGCTTGATTCTCAAGGTTGTGACATACGTTTGAGGGATGTTTTTTTCACTCTTCATGATGGCCAAGGAAAGTTGCTAACAAAGACTCCCAAGACAAGGGGAAATATATACCTATTGAAGCTCAACATCGAGAATTGTTGTCTTGTGGAAAAGAATGATGAAGAGGCATGGCTATGGCATAGAAAGATGTTTCATCAAAGTGCTCACACTCTTCATGATATCGTGAGAGGTAATCATGCTATTGGATTACCTCATTCTTCAAAATTTGAGCATAAGTGCAGTTGTTGCGTGGCTGGAAAACATGCTAGAGTTCCATTTCCCACATCAACTCAATTTAGAGCCTCAAAGCCATTGAAATTGGTCTATGTTGACATTTGTGGACCAATCATACCATCAATAATCAAAGGGAGGGAAATTTTTTTGCTAATTGTTGATGATATTTCTAGGTTGACGTGGGTGGCGATTTTGAAGACTAAGTTGGAAGCCATTAGAACTTTTAAAAAGTTCAAGACTCTTGCGGAGAGTGAATCCAAAGTAGCAATGATCAAGTGCTTGAGGACTGATTGTGTTGGAGAATTCACTTATGAAGAATTCTCAACGTTGTGTGAAGAGCAAGGCATCAAAGACAACTCACTAATCCTCACAAGCCCCAACAAAATGGAGTAGTTGAGAGGAAAAATAAGACCATTGTGGGCTTTGTGGGAAGCATTCTGAAAGACAAGTCTATCAATACTTGTGTGTATGTGTTGAATTCTTGACGAAGAGCTTGGAAGGGAAGACACCCCTGAAATGTGAAGGGTAAGGCTGAGTCATCTTAGGATTTTCAACTCAATTTTGCATGTGAAGACTCCTGGGGCTTTAGGGAATCTTGAACTTAGGATCAAGGAGATGGTGTTTGTGGGATACGAGAGAGGTACTAAGGGTTTTAGGTGTTTTGACTCTACCACACACAAGATTCAGCCTTTTAAGGAGTTTTATGTTTCAGGTGTTGATATTGGATTCGAGGATCCAAGTGAGAGGATGGAAGGAGGAGCAAATATTAGAGGTGTGCTTCAAGATGTGCCTTTAAATGAAGAAACGGGTCAAAGCCAAGGATTGACATTAATAAGCAATGAAGTGATGCCAATATATCAATCCATTCAAGCTCTCTAAGAAGCTACTGATCTGATTGAGGAGGAGTGCCTCATTTCATTTGAAGAACCTA
This sequence comes from Lemna minuta, assembly GCA_024174645.1. Lineage (NCBI taxonomy): Eukaryota > Viridiplantae > Streptophyta > Magnoliopsida > Alismatales > Araceae > Lemna > Lemna minuta. Next base: position 6,745,526 of record CM044120.1, on the reverse strand, counting down.
CCACTTATTCCAAGGCTTTTCAAGAAGAATCATGGAGGAAATCTATGGAGGATGAGATTGCCTCCATTGATAAGAATGATACATGGACAGTAGTGAAGGCTCTAAAATCATACAAGCCCATAAGTGTGAAAGGGGTATACAACCTAAAGAAGAATCCGTTGGGTGAAGTGGTGAAGTATAAAACGAGATTAGTGGTGAAAGGGTATCGCCAAAGATACATAATTGATTATAATGAGGTATTTTCTCATGTTAATCATTTTAAATCAATTTGTATCTTGATTGCATTGAAAACCCAAGAGTATTAGAGTTTGCATCATTGAGATAGGAAATCCACCTTCTTGAATGATGAAATCAAGATCTATGTTACCCAACTAGAGGGCTATGTGGAAGAGGGAAAAGAAGAGTGGGTGCTCAAGCTCAACAAAGCTCTCTACAGACTTAAGCAAGCACTAAGAGTATGAAATGCAAAGCTTTATGACACTTTGAAGGGTATTGGCGTTGTGAACAGCAGAAATGACCAAGGTGTGTACTGCTTGAACTCTACTGAAGACAAAGTGATTTTGGAAGTATATGCAGATGACTTGATCATCACGGGGGAAAGTGAAGCCAAAGTAAAGGAGTTCAAAACGTTTATGATGAAGATTTTTGAGATGACAAACTTGGGTTTGTTATGTTCCTATTCAGACGTTGAAGTGCATCAAGGTGAGTTACAAATAGCTTTATCTCAAAATTTGTATGCATCACACATCTTGGAGAGTTTCAAAATAGTTGACTGCAATCCAATCAATACTCCAATAGAATCTTAGTTGAAGCTCAAGAAAGAGGGAGGTGGGAGAAGCGTGGATGCAATGTTGTATAGGATCTTAATTAAAAGCTTGATGTAACTACTCCATACATGACCCGATATGACTTATTCGATAAGCATTTTGAGTAAATGCATGATGAATCCTACTGCTGACTATTGGACACCAGCTAAGAGGTTGTTGAGGTACCCCAAAGGTAATATCGATTTTTGTCTAATATATGAGAAAGGAGTGAAAGATCTCAAGGTAATTGGCTATAGTGAAAGTGACTTCGCTGGTGACGTGGAGAAAGAGCACTTTGAGACAAGTTTTCTTCTAGATGGTTGATAACATGTGATTTCATGCATTAATATCATGTATTTTATGTATTTTTCTTGAAAAATCCAATCATAAATGCATGTTATCTTGATTTAAAATGATTAAAATAATCATTCTTATATTTTAGAGGATAATTTTGATTTTTCATAAATTAATAACATTTTATGAGCATTTTAATGTCATTGATTTATAAAGAATAAAATTTTTTATATAAAATGAATTCACATTTTTTCTCAAATTTTTTATATAATTTTTAGAAATTAAGATCATTAAAATAATTCTTTTTATATAAAAAGAAAATAAAATAAAACCTATAAAAAAGGGGAAAAAAGATGAGCGAGAGACATTCTCTCTCTTTCTCCCTCGATCTCTTTCTTTCTCTCTCTCTCTCTCTCTCTCTCTTGATCGCTCTCCCTTTGTCCCATGATCTCTCTCTTACACTCTCTATCCCCTAATCTCTTTCTCTTTCTCTCCCGATCGCTCTCCCTCTCTCGTGCGATCTCTCTCTCTTCGTCATGCTTCTTCTTCCTCCTCTCCCCACGCACGTCTGGATGCGTAAGAGAGAGCTTCTTCTTCCTCTTCTCCCATGTATGCGTGCTTGGGGGGGGGGGGTGCTGGGATCTGAGGCTCAAAAAGCTCTCCAAGTCTTCATCCAAATAATGATTGCAGCGGAAGGTGTTGAATCAAAACATTCAACAGAGTTGAAACACCAAGAATAGATGATCTCATCATCTATCATAGGTGATCCTATCATCTAGTATAGAATAAAATTTATACTTACATGGATCATTTAAAAGAGTTCTTCAACCATCCAAGCGTCCGGCCTCTAGCGGTATCCACACAGTCTCCAAACGGTCGGATCTTCTCTTGAACACTCGTCACCACGAGAGGAAGAGAAGAGGGAGGAGAAGTTCCACTAGGCTTGCATGGGCACCACTATTATGGTCGTTCTCCCCCTATTTATAGACTTTGGGAATGTGAAATTTTCACAAAAACCCTTATTATTATGTCTATATCCACCGACGTCCATTGACCTTATGTGTGTGACCCTCTAGGTTCATATATCTCACTAGTTAATGACTCTATCAACCCAATAACACTTATTGGTCCTCCTTATCAATTAATTATATCAACACATAGATTAATTGACTAAGAATTGATTTAACCCAATCGACAGGTTGAGTTGCCAGTCCAGTGGGTGCCAAGCTACACCACGTACTCTAGGAGATATGGAGTATATTAGAACTCTTTCATGGAACCCTGCCGTCATTGGTTACCGTGTACGTGTAATCCTTCATCCACACGAGACTCATAAATGACTTAGGGTATGGTTAATTGTCAAAACATAATCGGTCACTCAATTTAGTACTGATGCGAGTAGAAAATCATTGAGAACAACTTCTCTAATATTTCCACTACCTTGGCCAACGATTTAACCGCATCTCATTCCTTGAGTCGATTTTCTCATATACCAAGGGCGGATGATCCCATCTTAACCACTCAATCACCTTCGAGGACTTCATGTCATATCCAATCTATGATGTTTTGGAGATCCCGTGGCTAGGGGTTTGTAAGTCATAGTCAAAACACGATCATCCATCCACAAGATGTCTTTGGTGTCTCAAGTCAAATGACCACGTACACAACCGTGACATGAATCGACCTGATTGACAATTTGGCATAATACCATTCCAGGATTCATACGGATCAATTTAGTGAACTCTTTCTCCAAAGAGCACCCACTATCTATCCTTGGTGTCTCAACACCGATGGCAACAGGATCAGCCATACTCATCATATGAGTCAAATCAGATAGTGCTATTCTTTTTGGATAATTTGATGTCCTTCTCGAATATCCCACGAATAGGAATATTTAGAACATATGTTTAAACACCAGCAATCACTGTATTATGATCTCATCATAATTCACTTGATCATTGTATATGTTTATGGACTTAATTACAAAAATCACACAAGAATGACAATGAATAAAAGTTCATTTCAATGAATATAAACAAAAGATGAAAGTGTGATTGGCTTGCAGGTCACACAATATCCATCAGGGGGGGTGATAACATGCTATTTACACATGAATTTACATGATTATTAATGCAAATAAAAGCATTAATTATTCTAATTTTATGCATGTTATCATATTTTAAGTATATTTTTATCATTTTACATAAATTCATGTTATGATATAAAAATACATCATTTTATGGATAAGCATGCATAATTAAACAATGTGATTTTAATCCTAATTATATTTGAGATCATAAGTATGTTTTCATGATTAAATAATAAGAGAAATGATGCTTATTAACATTCATGTATTTTTATAAATTTATTTTATAAGATACATGAATGTATTTATTTAATTAAAATTCATTCTCTTGTTATTTTAATATTTTGACTTTTTATAATGATAGATTATTTAATTTCTGATCCAACAAAATAAATTTGAATTAATTTGGAGTTGTATTTTAAAAGTTAGGATTTTTACAATTTTTAGAAATTTTCTGGAATTTATTTGAATTTATTTAACTGTATTTTCAGTTTTAAATTAATTAAAAAGAATAAAAAAGGGTTTTATACTACCGCGCACTGACGTGGCGGAGCGAAGCCACATGGCGACGTGCAGACGCGCGGACGTGTGACACGTGAACACACGTGTGTGCGTGTGTGCATGTGTGCGTGACATGCATGTGGGTGCGTACACGTATGCGCGGATATTAAATATATATTATAAGCATCCCGTAATCGGAATTTGCTAACCGCTTACATCCGTCGCATCTAATAAACCTGATAAAATGCATTAATTTACTCTGTGTAGGACTATGTTCCTTTGATTTTTAATTCAGGTGATGTGGCGATGCGTGGGACATCCGATCGCGTGATTTAATCACGTGCGTCGGATGTCACTTACTCGAGGGGTACGTGGCAGCATCTTATAATGCATCAATTTGATTAAATGGACTTCAATCATAGCCGTCCATCAACCGAGTTATAACGGTCAAGATTAATCACGATCGATGGACTCATCGACTTATCACGATCGTCAGATGGAGATCCAACGGACGTGATGAATCGACGCACATCTTCACACGCGCAACGTGGATGCATCTTGACGCTCCATCGCCGATCGAACGGATGCGACTTAATCACGTCGATTCATCATTCGACACGTCATCTCAGTTGTTGATCGCGATCAAACCGTTGATCCGACGGTTACGCCTCTTTTCCTCTATAAATTCAATAATCTTTGCGACGGAAAAGACACCCTTGGATTTTCGAGTTCAATCAAACTGTCTAGACACCACAATTCAAGCGTCATTCGATTTCTTTCTCTTCTTGACATGTTTTCGCGTTCGAGGAGTGCTTGAAATCAAAATTTGATCGAGGTAGTAAGGAGAAATCACATCTTGAATTCCAATTTTCATCTTCGAAATCGCGGAATGAATTGCCATGCATTTGGTGATTAATTAGATCATTTCGAGCGTGACTTTGGGTTAGATTGCGTGTTTTCATCTTATTATTTTGTCATTTAGCATTAGATTTAAGTTTTGAATCGTAGATAAAGTTTAATTTCAGTTTTAAATCAATTTCGCGATCGATATTTTCTCTCATTTTCAAACTTCGATTACTCTGCGAATTCTAGTCCAAATCACTCGATTTTTGATTCCGTGGATTTGCAATTGAGTTATCTTTCTTATTATCGTAAATTGCCCAATTTCTAATCTCAATTCGTTGTCTGATTTGTTCGAATTTCAAAGATATCTCTCAAAATTCCCTAATTCTCTGTGGATTCGACCCGTATTTACCATTATACCCTTTAATCCGTGAATTAATCTTTAAATTGATAAGTTTGGACTTTGTTTTGACACGACATCGTGTGTATTCAACGACCATACACATTTTTTTTGTCAGGGGGGAGAGGAAAGCCCCTTCTTCCTTCATTCCTTCTCTTCCTCCACTTCCTTCTCCTCTCTTTTCTCATGCGTGCACCCATATGCGAGTAAGGGGGAGAAATTTTTCTCCCTCTCTCTTCCTCTCCTCTTGTGTGTACGCGTACATGAGAGGAAGAGATCCTCTATCCCCTCTCTGAATTCGTCTCATTCCCTCTCACTCTCACTCATGTGTGTGCATGTGTGAGCTTCTAAAAAGAAGAGGAGGGAAGAATAACTTTTCATCTTGCCCATCTCTCTCTTTCTCACTCTCTCACGATGGAAGAAATTTTTCCATCGCAAAGGGAGGCGCGTCATCCTCTCTTGTGAGAGAGAAGTGCTTGTGTGTTCTCTCTCTCTCTCATGTGTCCTCCTGAAACTCTCTCTCTACAACTTCTCTCTCCAGCCTTCTGTCACACGAGGAGAGGCACGTCTCCATCTTCTCTCCTTTTTGTCTCTACCTCTTTCTTCTTTCCTTTCTCTTTCTTCTCCATAATTTTCTTCATCGCCGCATCTTCCTCACTCTCACACACAAATGAGAATTGTTTCTCGCTATTCTCCTCTCCACTGTAGAATTCACCCTATCTCCCTCTTTCCTTCTGACTCACGCTCTCTCGCATGAGCAGATGGAAAAGAGAGGGAGATCCTCTTCTCCCCCATTACTCTAAGTTAAAAGCTTGATATCTGACGATCTTGATTGAGTTAGGGGCTGAAATTTTGTGGGCATGATCATCATTTCAAGTTCTATAAATTTTCTTGGGCTGATTTATGTTCTGAGATGAAAAAGTGAGGTTTGAATGTTTCTTTGTGTGCCTCTAGCATTAGCTAGCCAAAAGGAAATAAGGCAGTGATTCATCGTTCTTCATGTATGAAACATCATTTTTATTGAGTTTTTTCTCTTTTCTTTTCATTCCTTGTGTTGATACAAGCCGCCAAGTCCTAGCAAATTTACAAGCTCTTGAAGGTATGTTTTGATTTGAGAGAATCACTAGAGAGTGTTTTCATCATGAATCCTTAGATTAAGATAATTTTATTCATCTTTTATGTTTTCTCATCTTTTTATCCACATTTGCATATTTACAAACCCTAAAAATTATTTTTCTACTATTGATCAAGGGTTTCCAATTTTTGAAATGAGTTTGGAAGCATTTGATCGAATCATTTCATTCATGTGTACATATTTTTCTTTTCATTGATCATTTTCGCTGTCAAAATCTAAAAATACCCAAAAAATCTCTTGATTTCAATCTTTTAACCTTCTTCTTTGTGGATTCGACCTCGACTGGCCACTGTTATAAATTCTAAATCTGAATTTGAGGAGTTGAGTATAAATTTTTTTATACGTGAATTTGCGCATTCAATAACCATATTTTTATGCATATCAGTGGTCTACCAATCACTTTGAATAGCTTGAAGCAAAAGGTGGTGACCTTATCTTCATGTGAATCTAAATATATAACAATTAAATTAACCGTGTGTCAAGGAGTGTGGATTTCATGATTAGTGAAGGAGGTAATGGGGATTGAAATTGAAGCGGTGAAGATTATGTTTGATAATCAATCAGCCATCATGATAAGCAAGACCTTAACTCATCTTTAAAAAACCAAACACATTGATACACACGATAATTTTATTTGAGATTGCATGGAAGATGGGAGAGTCATCATCGAACATGTGAAGATCGAAGATCAATTAGAGGACATCCTCCCAAAATCTTTGGAGAGAGTGAAATTCGTGGAGCTATTTGTCAAAGTGGAGTGAAGAAGGCTTGGGATGAGAAGAAAATCAAGGAGGAGAAGGATGGAAGTGATTTTCCATCTATGTGCATGGTTGGCGTGCATGGCACCATCATGGCGCGCAAGGGAGAGCACCCAACATGCATACTTGGTGAGTACTGTGGCACCTACCAAGATGGCGCCCTGTGGCACATAGTGGCACCCAAGAGTAAGCCATAGAGCACACATGCGGCAGGTCGCTCGGCGAGCACTATAGCACCTGCGGAGATGGCGCCGCATGGCGCACAGTGGCACACGAGGACAAGCGACAGAGTGTGCCATCGTCAGGTTGCTCGACGGTTATTGTAGTACTAGTCGAGTGAGTGCTCACGTGGCGCGCACACTGCATTTTTTTTATGGGCCATGCATGCACATACGCACATATCTCGGTAGTTACTATAGCACCCGTTGAGATGCACACCATGTGCGTGCCATGGCGCGCCTTTGGCGGGACATGGGCATACCAAAAATCAAGTGATATTTTTTCTAGTTTCTCTCCTTGCAACCCTATAAATAGGCACCCCTAGAGCATCCCTAAAACATCTGAGTATTCCTTTCTTCTTCTAGAAAATTTTATGTGAGTTTTGAGTGGTTTTAGTAGAGTCCTTCTTCTTCTTCTTCTTCTTCTTCTTCTCTTCTTTTGAGTGTGTACGTGCATTTCTGGAGTGTGCTCATCATCTTTTGGAGTGACCCTTGAGGTGATCAGCAGCCAACATCCTCTTCTACCTCCATTAGTTGCACCCTCTCGGCCATGGCATTTGCGTTGTGCGGCCCTATGCCTTGTGTTAGTTGTGTTCTCTACTCCTTGATGCTGCCAACTTTTCCCAACTACGCCCTCTACCTTGTGACGCTTTGTACCACACATCAACTGCCCCCTTTGCTCTACATTGCTAGTCGTCTATGCCCTCTACATTACATCAGCTTCACCATTTGTTTTGTGCTATTGCCCATTTTGCCCAACTACGCCCTCTACTTTTCAACATTCTTTGCCCCATGTCGGACGCACCCTCTAATCCATGCTGATTCTCACCTCACCTTGTTGAGGCCTTTGCTTTGTGAAGCCCTCTACCTCCCATCAAATGTGCCCTCTAATCTTCATTGTTGCTCACCTCACTTGGTTTTGTGTCGTCCTTTGCCTCGTGTCAGCTGAACCCTTTGTTCTGCACTGTTGTTTGCCTCACTTGGCCATGCCCTTTGCTTTGTGCTGCCCCTTGCCTTGTGTCGGCCATGTCCTTCACTATGCATTATCGTTCACCTTTCTTGGTCGCATCCTCTACTTTGTGTCGCCTTTTGCCTCACCTCAACTGTGCCCTTTGCTCTGCGTTGCTTCTCACCTCACCTAGCCATGCCCTTTGCTTTGCACTATCATGCTAGCCCTTTTACTATCATGCCTCAAAAGCTCTTGGGGCGCTGACCACTTGTAGGATGTGCCGTGTCAGCTTCTTCTGTTGGTATATGCCCAACTCTCTGCCTATACTCTTGATAGAAATTTGGTTGTGAGTACACTCTAGCTTGAGGGGGGAGTGTGAGAAGATATTATTGAGCCCATAAAGGGCCTCTTCTTCTCTCCTCAATATAAGCTTATGTAATCCTTCTTCTTATCTTAATCAAATACACTCCACTTTTTCCACATTGAATAATTGAGTTGGGCTTAAGGGTACTTTGTAGAAAGTTTCAAGGAACATTTCATTTTTTTAGTAGAGGTCCTTTTTTAATTTCACTAATGAAAATAAGTAAACACTAGAATGATGGGTTATCTAGGTGGTTTTCCTCAATTAAAATTTTGTTCTCAAGTTTACTTAGGGAAGGATTGGACAAGATTACTACACACATAAGAATCATCAAATTTTTGAATGATGAGATATTACATTTTTGAATCATCAAATTTTTGGCTTTAAGTACTAAAATGACATAATTTCCATTCAATTTTTGCATTTAGAGAACGTAGGAGTCATTTGTGTCTCTCAAACATAATGAGGTCAAATACTATATTTCTTGATGTTTGCATTGAATATTTGTTTCTATAAAAGAAATTAATAAATTCATCAGGGGACAAAAGATATGTATTACACGTGCGAACTAGAAGGCAAAAGCCATTTTATTTATTTCCTTATGAGATGGATCTTGGCCTACATACAAAAACATGTTACTTTTTTTTATGAATACAGACTTGAAAGACTATCGGCTTTCTAAAATTTGACACATTGGAAATCCTATCAAGGAACGAGATCATGACTTCACAACCCACTAGGTAAATATACCTTTTAATGACTTCAAAATATTTAATACTAACATAAATTACACAAATGTCTAAATATAGGAAAATAAGTTATAAAATCTCATCATCATACCTTACTTCCAACCTAATATACCATGAACATCATGGCTAATAAAGATTATAAGTACATAGATACCTTTAAAATCTCCGAGTGGAACCTCAAATGCTATGTGAGAGACGTAAAAATGAAATAATTGTTAGAGGAATTAGTTTTTTATTAAAAAAAATGAGTTGATTATCATATGATATTGTATAAATATAACAATTAAGATTATTTATTTTAAATTCACCAGCATAATTATGGATTGTGCATGAATATTCAAACATCATTTTACACAAATTAATTGGGAATTATAAGTCAATTTACTTATTTCAATTATTAAATAAGAGTGAAAAGAAAAGGTTCCTACATTTTACAAATTTTGTTTCCTCTAGGTCTTCATATTCACAAAATCTCCCCGGTAAAAATAAAATTTACCCAAGTACCTATGTCCCAATCCCGCTAAACGACAAAAGCGGGTTGACGAAATCTACCGACAGGTGACAGTACAGCCAGGATAGCCGCCGGTCACCGCCGCCAGCGCCGCCGTCTCCACCGCGGTCAACAAATTGCCCTCCACCTCACCTCCGCGGCTGCCGTCCTCCGCCCCCGATGCCCCGGGGGCGGTGCCCTGATTCACCATTCTTTCATTTCCCCTCTCCTATTTCTCTCTCCTCCTCCCTTTCTCTCATGGCCGCCGCCACCAGCAGCTAGCAATGGACGATCAATTAAGCCCTAATTCCGCCTCCAAGGAAGAAACGAAAATCTCCTCGCGGAGATTACCTCCGCCATGCTGGAACGACGAGGAAACCGCGGCACTGATCAAGATCTACCGGGATAAGTGGTTCGCCCTAAAAAGAGGGAATCTTCGCGCCCACCACTGGGAAGAAGTTGCAGCGGCGGTTAGAGAAAGGGTTTCCGGATCTGGAAACCCTAAAACCGCCGTCCAGTGCCGCCACAAGATGGAGAAACTGAGGAAGAGGTACAGATCGGAGAAGAGGAGGCCGCATAGGATTTCTTGGGTGCATTTCTCCGAGATGGACGCCATGGAAACGGGATCTGGTGCTCCGCTTGCGAGAGAGGTGACCACATCCGAGGAGGACGAGGATGAGGGAGATCTGAGGGTCCAGATGGGTGCCACTAGGGTTTTTAATGGTGGGTTAAAGGGAAAACCGGCGGCGTTGATGGGTTTGCGCAGGGTAATGGAGGAGAGAGAAAGGAAGGAGAGACAAAGGACAGTGGTTGAGGAGATGGTTGAAGCGGTGAAGGTCATGGGAGATGGGTTTTTGAGAGTGGAGGAGATGAAGATGGAGATGGTTAGGGAGATGGAGAGGATGAGGATGGAAATGGAGTTGAGAAGGACTGAGATGTTTGTGGAGTCTCAGCGCTTGATTGTTGATGGTTTTCTGCAAGGGTTTTGTCAGACGAAGAAGAAGAAGATCAGGGTCTCTCAGAGTTCTGTCTAAAAAAGAAAAGTTTTTTGCGTCATTGATGATGGAATTGAGAGGCTTTTTAAGGGTTAGTAATCTTGTTCTCTTTCTCTCTCTGTATTATTTTTCTATGGGAAAATTTCTAATACAGGTGAATAAAACATAATCAATAGGCTCGAGAGCTTTCTAGGGTTGACAATTTGTGATGTTTCCCAATTTTAGATATCCAAGATTGAAAAATTAGAGTTTATATTGCGGAGAGTTTTTGCAGCATTAATAATGGAAATGAAGGGCTTGTAAAGGTTAGTAAACTTGTTCTCTCTCTAGAGTATTTATCTTTGAGAAAGTTTCTACAACAGGTAATAAAACGCTCAACAGGCTTTAGAGCTTTCTAGACTTGGAAAAGTGATGTTCCCCAAGTTGAGAAAACCTGGATTCAAAAATTAGAGTTTGTACGTATTGCACCTTTCTAGGGAGATCCTCAGGGTTTCTTTGGAGGTAATAAAATGATCAATGGGGGGAGAAAAACCTCCCTGGTCAACTATAAGAGTTTATCCTGACCAGGATGAAGCCTGGGTGAAACTAAGTGGATGTCTGAACCGAATGGTGTTGAAGGAAACTAAGAGGAGGATCAGCGAATGAGTTGTGGTTAGGTGCAGCAGAGGTAAGAGATTTTAGCATCTTGAGGGTTTTGTGAATGATCCTGTAGGTTTATGGGCTGAAATCAGGGCTAAAACCAAGAGGATGGAATAAGGAAAGGATACAATCATGGTAAGAAGGGTTGGAGAGAGTCGTTTCTTCAATCTCTCCTCTTGGCTTTGTGTGCCAACCTTTCAAAAGTGAGGTAAGGACAGGAAGTCACAATTTACACAGAGAGAATTGAGATCATTAGTAGAATGAAAACAGTGTTAAGATGGGAAATCAATGTCTTTTGCCCGCCCTTACTTGCCATTGTACTCAAGTGGCAAAGGAAATAAAGAACTGTAGAACAGAGGGAAAACATGAAAATCTTTACAGAAATTAAAGCACCAGAAGAGAGGACACCAAATAAAAGCCATTAACTTGCATTAATCTCGGTGGAAGTAAAGAATTGGTTAAAACTGCATCTGAGGACCCCTAAAGGAAATCAAACAATCATGTAATTACTTATTCTTTGATAAGGATGTCCTTCCTCTTCCAACAACGGATCAGTTATTGGTTCTTACTTAACCAGTAATCTCTCTGCCTCTTTGCCTCATATAAACACCCTGTGCACGAAAATTCCAAATATCCCTGATTGTGCATATTCTGTTTGTTTTAGCATAAGATTGCAGCTGCATCTTCTGACCATGTATCTTATGTTTGAGTCCTGTTTTGGTTTGTTCAAAGGTAAATGAAATATTGATGGAACTGTGTGAAGGTTTATGAACAGGACTAATTTAATAAGGCATTACTACATCTTTGAGACTGCATTTACGCGTATGAGTTGGACTGTCATTTACCAATGAAGTTCAAAAGATTTGTGATTATGGTGGAATCGACAATGTAGTGAAGATGTGATAATCAATGATGTTAATTAGTTTCCATTGAGGAAAAGTTTGTCAGAACACGAGTTAAAGTTGAGGAATGCCAAGAAACACGAGTTAAAGTTTTATGATGGGATTAACCTGGATGAAGACTGAAAATCCTCTGCAAACCATTGAAGAATGTACAAGGAGAACTCTCCCCAACAAAGAAACAAAGATTGGGACATCACATTCATAAATAACCAAAAGAACCTCAAGTTATACATCCCAGCATAGAACACCTCAGGGCTTGTTTTTTCAAGGGCTCTGGCTCTCTTCCCTTTTTTGGATACTCTGCAGTACCCTTCTCAATGGATAATTTAAAGAGGAAGAAAGGGCACAATTTTTTTTTAAAAGAGTTTCCAGTTCTCCGTACTTAACTATCCATTAGTTTAGGATGTTAACAAAGGTCCACGTTCATGATCTGTCTGAACAGAATGTTATCCCCTTTGCATGGAGATTGATGTGCCGACATACCCAGTTTTCTTTCCCGTCTACTTGAATATGCCGATGTCGCTAACAAAGGGCAAGTAACATTCTGCACATCCAGGGTCAACCACGGGTCAAGGTGAGGACTCACCACCTAGGCGTCCCATTCTCCACCCTGAAGTTCCTCTACATCCCTGATCAGTACCTTCTTCTCAGGTGGTCACTCTCTTTTATTGCCTTTTTCTTCGTTCTTGTGCTCCTGATGGCCACCAGAGAGCCTTCCCTTCATATTTGTCTTTCTTCAGTGACAAATATCGGGACGATTTTAGCTGTGAATGCATTCATTCAAATACTATGAATAAGATATAAAAATTTGTACAAATAGAAAATCAATTTACTTAGTTTATCAAATAAATTAAAACTAATATCACAATTCCCAGCGCTTTGCAAAAAAAAAAAGAAGCATTTTTTATTTAATAAAAAAATGCAATATTCAAAATTAACCCCAAATTCTCTCGTTTTATGATAAAAATTTAAATTAAAAAAAGGTCAGATCAATGAACCAACTGGGTCGACGTAGGCATGAAAGTTGACCCACCCTCTCATCCCACCCAACTCATCTCTTGACAGGGCCCACTTGTTTGGGGACGTCATCTTTTTTATGGTCTTCTCTAGCCTCTCAATTTTCTACTAGTGCTTGTATGGCTCGTCATGAAGAATACAACATCAGAAAACATCTTGAGCTAGAATATTCTTCACTTCATACTACTTTCATGTATTTGCAATCCAATGGTGAACAAGAGGTTGGAACATATATTCATGTGATTAATTCATTTTAAACCTAGGCGGCTGAGGGCACTCCATAGTCCTAAAAAGCTAAAAATATCCCTAGATTACCAAATTACCCAAATATTCCAATTGTGAAAAATTGATAAATTGGCATAGGTGTAATACTCCCCCTGAGGTTAATGAATGGTTTTTTTTTTCATTTCACGTCTTCAATAAGAACGTGATGCCATTTTGTGATAATAGAACAAGAAACACAGCGACAAAATATTTTGAGAAGGGGGGAATCAATTTCTCTTTACTTCATTGCATCCAACACAAATTAGAGAGAAATCTATCATGCTTATCTTCAAGTAAAAAAAAAAGTGTGGTAGGTGTACGGAAATGGGGATTAAGGTTTCCGGAACCATTCTTCCTCATTGCATATGTATGTAGATAAATATGTATGTAGCATGATAGTCCATAGCATGTTTATCCTTGCTTATGAAAGGTTAAGTTGATTCTAAAAGTGACCACAATTTTTGGCAATGTAGAGAGACGTGTGCATAAAAAATGTCAATTTAGAGTGCACTAGTAAAAACTGGCCTGATGATTTAGTTGTTGAAGTGGACTAGTTGCCTAAGATAGTGGTCCGAATGAATCCTTAATAGATGGCCCTAATGTAACCATAATGGGTGATCTGATGGACCCAAAGTAAATGGGACTAAGCTTTATGTTCAACATGTATAACATGGTCCAATTTGGATGCCTGATCAAGAGATTTTAAGTGGATGTGGTGCAACTCTTTGGGAGACATGGCACAATATCCAACACTAGCTCAAGGCCATGATTATGGACCTAGTGAACCTTTTTTAGATGATGTGGAATAATATCTAGTCATAATACTCACTTCAAATCCCTCCAATAGTCACCACTTAATCAACATCTGACCTTCTCATGGGACGTGGAAAAATTTAGAGCTCACATCTTTATTAAATAATATAGAAAATTTTCAATTTAATAGGAAATGTCTACTTTAATAAGAGGAAATTGGATTAATCTATAATGTAAAAATTTATCTCGGCGTGATTAGATGATGTAGATGTGCAATGACGACGTATGTTATCAAGAATGTCAAAATTTATCTCTACAATAACTTATTAATGTTCTTCTCCTATATAAAATCAAGGATTGGTGAAACCAAAAATGGTGGATCCTTGAAAATTTCAATGCATTTTTAGTCATTTTGGCATCTCATGGAGACTTGAAAAAAATTGAAAGCCAAGGTTTTGATGGAAAAATTTTCAATAGATTTGAGAATTCAAAAAAATAGAAATCAAGAAATCAAAAACTTATCGGGGCTTAAACTTCATGGATAATTTTTGCCGTCCTACTCTATGTAAATCTTCTTGATCTGTTGTGATCCTTAGACAAGGGTAAAAGCATAATTCTACCTAGATTTAGGATCCTCGATTATGAATGTCTTATCATATTTCTCAGTATAAATGTTTTCCAACTTTAGATCAATAAGTGGTACTGAATTTATCCAAATCCGTTGAGGGTAGACTGTAAATGCATTGCCAAAAATGATCAATTTTGAATCAAAGTTTTGTGATCAAACATCAAACACAATAGAGAGATTATTGATCTCAAACATTCAAAATATCGAGACTAAGAACTGATAATCCTATCCTCTAGTGTAAATTAAAATCCATACGGTGCACTCGGCTCATTCGAAGGAGTTCTCGAAACTTTTCCTATGGTCTCACCAGGATGATCAACACATTCTTTCTACCATGGTTGATCTCTCTTTAATGCTCTTTCATCAAGAGACAAAGAGAAGAAAAGAGAGCTTCTACAAATTTTGGTACCTAGCACCTTTGCAGCTGTGCCTGCAGTTCTCCCTTAATTATAAAGACCTTTTAGAGCTGAAGAAATCTATATTCATCAATATCTATAGATGTTATATGCGTCTGACCCTCCAGTTTCATATATCGTGCAAGTTAATAACTCCATAGACCCAATAAGCTTGTACGGTAAATTGTATTAATTATTTATATCAATAGAGAGAATTAATTACCCGATCCTCACCCAACTCCATCAACAAGTCGAGTTGCTAGAACATCATGCACCAAGCAACAACATGTGCTCTAAGACATCTAGAGATGCCCAAAATCATCTGTTATGGCATATATGTATTATTCTTTTATCCATGCAAGACTCATCAAATGACTGTAGGACAGAGTCAACCCTAAACCCGATCTATCACTCTAGTTAGCATGCAGAGAGGATCGTCACAAAAAGAGCTTTTCTAATACTTTGCTAATGCTAGCCAAGAATGCTTCAAGTGACATCTCCTTTGTTAATTCAATCTCCTCTAATATTGAGGGCAAACAATCCCCTCTTAACCACACAATTACCTATGTGGACTTTATGTTGCATCTAAT